>JAODUO010000473.1:175000-220000 GCA_025642075.2 Ridgeia piscesae
GAGAGATTCATTTTGCAGAAACCGCATGACAAAAGCTATTCGATGTGACTATACAGTCGTGTAACTTTGTTTTTCCCCAGTGCATCGCTGGATTTGGGTTTGACAGGAAGCAATTGCAATTTTGTCGTTGGTGTGCACACGAATGTGCGCGTCATTAATCAACTGCTATTAATGAGGACCGATTAGTGACAGTGTGTTTACTTTCTGAAACGATTTCATTGGTTGTAAATTGTTGTAATAATTGTTTAATTAAAAAAACCCACATACAGACGATTTACTGATACGTACAACGCCTACTACAAATCATATTACACTATATTATTATTTTTACGCAGAGGTGTCTATTGATGAAGTAAATCGGACGAAATTGAAAACGTACATTGAGTAGAGATAGGAGTTAGCAAACCAAATGCTACTTGAACACAATATGGCTGCGCCCTGTGGTCAGTGATATCCAAGTTTTTTAAATATATTATTTGAAACATACCGTGGCTACGTGTTCATCAACTCATGGTCACATATTCTCCAGATGGTATGTTCTTATCTTATGACAATGGTTGTTCAAGTGTTCAACTCCCATTAAAAGCGCTTTTAATATAGGCCCAAAATTGAAGAAAAAAATGCATCATATGTATCTAAATTTTACAACCTGTCGTCCACGCCAGGGTTTATCACTACCACACTTTCTGTAGTGATTTTTATAATGAGCTATTTTATGTCGATTAAAGGATGGCTTTTTCAGCTTTTTCCTACATGCATAATATAATCGGATAGACATTTACTAATTGTTGGGCTACGTGATTAAACTTGGCGTCACCATTTGTGTGAAAGCAAGACGCAATTAAAGGTGAAGCAAATTATACAGCATACATATCTACTAATTACACAGCTATATATCTATTTTTTATTGTCATGCATGAACTGCTGGGGCATATAATGGTTGTGAATGATTATACAGTTATTGTAAACATAATTGGACATAATTGGAAAACACTCGATATTAATATATATTAACATTTGAGCTTGGTACCGAAGAGGGTAACGGGCTACGAGGAGGAACGCACAGCCGATTGTATCCAAAAACGGCGACACGCCAAAACGGCGACATATACCGTTTTGGTTGTCGCCGTCTTGGTTGTCGCCGTTTTGGATGTGTCGCCGTTTTGGCGTGTCGCCTTTTGGATGTGTCGCCTTTTTGGCGTGTCGCCTTTTTGGATGTGTCGCCGTTTTGATTGTCGCAGTTTTGGTGTGTCGCCGTTTTGGCGTGTCGCTGTTTTGGTCTGTCGCCGTTTTGTATTTGTCGCCGTTGTGGTTGTCACCGTTTTGATTGTCGTCGTTTTGGATTTGTCGCCGTTTTGACTTGTATCCGTTTATTTTTCTGTCCCGGTATGTGATGTTTAACATACTCGGATTGTAGACTTGTCTCTTCAAGCATATTCCAATGTGACCCTTGAATATATCGCGGTGCTTGGCGAATGCTGTCCACCCAGCCATGGTTCTTCTTTGAATCCCCTTGTCTTGGTTTTTGCCTCTGGTGCTGTATCTCTGTCCCAGGTAGATGTAACTTTCAACGTTCTCGAACTGAGTGTTGTTGACATATATTGGTGTGTCGTTTTCCATCATCACATTTGTCTTCGACTTCTTCATCTTCAGACCCCGATTTACACTTTCATCAGGTAATTCCTGTAGCATTTGTTGTAGCTCATGTGGTGTATTAGAGCATATGAGTATATCGTCGGCGAAGCGAAGATGACTAAGATATTCGCCGTCTATCTACAAGCCTCTGGTTTCCCAATTCAATCGTCGGAATATGCTTTCGAGTGCTGCCGTAAACAGCTTGGGCGATATGGTATCTCCCTGTCGTTCTCTTCTCCTGATGTTGATCTTGTTGCTCTCTTTATGTAGGTGGACTGTCATCGAGGTGTTGGTGTAGATTTCCTTCAGGAGTTCGATGTACACATCTTCCATCCCGAATTCTTGAAGCCAGGTCAGTACTACTTTAGTTTGCACTGAATCGAAGTTCGTGCGTCTTATTTAAAAACATTTGTGTAATGGGTGTCCAAGATCATGTACCCCCTGGCACATATGTGGTGAACTACAAGAGGCGATCCAAGCGAGAGCGGCGCCAAGTAAGAGGTAGGGTATAACTCTGAAGTCCGGGCTGTTTTTTGCTTACTACGCCCGGAAAACAATCATCCAATTAGATCATTGCGCCATTTCATAATTTGTATATCTACCGAGAAAACATTGGTTTGTTTCCCACGTATGCGACTAACATACCTAAATATATAGTTTTATTAGTTACCTGCTTGTCTATCTATGAAGTTTGCTGCGCCATGGCAGTCGGATGCAGTCAGTTCTCACCGAGGGACGCTGGCTCAGTCAGAATCAGTTGCAGTGCGTCAGTGGACGACGTTGTATGATTGCAAGTGGCTGATACTACACTACGGCAAGTCAGCGCGTCAGTTGAAGGTATAGGAGATATTGACCGTCGACCCTCTTGCCTGCGACTGTGCGACATGTAAGTGCAACGCTAATATAAGTAGCAAAAAGTCTCACGTTTATTCATATGATAGTATCACTACATGTTCTGCTTAGACTACGTGCGTGCGTGTTTCAAAATGAACCTCAAACCGCACTCGATCAAATAATTTGACATAATGACGATGATCTGTAAATAAATGTGTTGTGTTTATCTGCCTTACTAAACATTAGCAAACATTATTGCGTGATTTCGTTCTCTCTATCTCTGTCTCTCTGTCTCTCTGTCTCTCTGTCTCTCTGTCTCTCTGTCTCTCTGTCTCTGTCTCTCTGTCTCTCTGTCTCTCTGTCTCTCCATCTCTCTCTCACGCACTCTCTCTCCGTCTCTCTCTTTCTTTTTCTCTCTGTCTCTCTTTCTCTCTCCCCCCTCTCTCTCTACACTTGTCGACTTTCGATCCTAAAAACAGAAACTTGGTGTTCATCAAATATATCATGTTGCAAACAATTTCAATATCATCACCATCCAACAATCAGCTACCAATGAATGCAGAAATAAAATAATGGTCTGTCCCCAAAAAGACAATATTATGAAATAATGACCGGTCCCCAGTAAAGAAATATAGGTACCCGAAGACGTACTATTACACCCCTATATCCAATATATAGAGAGATACGGCGTGATGTCCATCATTCGACATTGTTGGCGCGTCAGAAGACGCACGCGTTGTGATTTCGTTTTCTATCTTGAAACAGGGGAGACAGCCCAGCATGGAAGACCGGGCACTGAGTCTGCGAGGTCGTCATTTTCACGGGGCCTTCGTAATTCAGGCTACTGCAGTGGTTATAAACAATGCAGCGTTATATGGAAGTAAATACAACCTAGGATGTCCATATCGTGCTATGACTATCATGAGGAACAACAAACATGTTGACCTAGGCATGGTACTTTCTAAATGTATTATAATGTTTTACTAGAATAGATGTACAAACCGTAGTGTTTGTTCTTTCTCCTGTTATGACTAGCGTTCACCCAGGTCCCCGTTGTGTCATGTATGGTCACTCGAGCTTATTACACAAATAATTATTAACTTTGTTATCATGCCATCACCCATGTTGTCACGTGACAACTTTCATAGTCAATCCTTGTAAGGTCTGCTTTAAATGTAAACCACCCATAACAAAACGTAGTATTTCTACTTAACTTTATTCGACAAAACAGGTCACTGACAAAGATAATTGCACATGTTGACCATCTTCCAGTAATGAGTAACCGATTTAGGTCATTGCGCGTCCGCCATGTCTTCTGACAACTTCACATTAAAGGTGACTATCACTACCATATTCAGTTATGTCAGTTTTCTGTCACGTTCAAACCATAACTTCATTTAAAATGTCGCTTCCTAATACGTGTAAACCATAACATTCACGAAAATGACGGCTCCAACAACTTCCATAACACAACTTCCGGCAAAATGACGGCTTCGACCACAGTCATAACGTAACTTTTAGTGATTTGAGGTAATAGGGCCTGTAAGTGGGTCAAGATACATGGCGAGACCCCGCGCGACTGGAGCTGATTGGGGACTGGACACAAGAATAATATTCTAACGACGGATGACAGTTGTAGCTTCCGACTGATGAATACTAGAAAAATCAGGTCTTAAATATCTGGGGTTGTACCTTTCTTATCTTAAATGTCCGATGTAATATTGAGTTTACCACACTATCATAGGCTTAAGCGATTTACGTAGTGCAGATAATAAACACGATTTTACGCCGTATGTGTCTTTACGGGATTTGCATTTTACATTGCTGTACGTTGTGGTTTCGATAATCACTTATATCTGACAAGTTGTCTAAATGCACATAGCATAACATATGCATACGTTAGCCCCAAACAGGTTGTACTGCGCGAAAAATGGCAACCTTCAATATTAGTCAAGATCGCCAAACACAAGTACTTGCCACTAATGCCATGGCAACCACCATAATAATCGATTACAATTCATGATTTCCATGATTATTGTCACCAGCAAAGTGTTCCGTTACTTCTGCTTGTAATAATCCTTCGGACAATATAACCGAAACACGCTATTTGGGAACAGTTCGATTATTACAAACAAAACCCAAAACACAGTCCTATATGTTAACATGGAGAATATGGATTTCCTAACCCCAATTGCCCCCAGCCTCGTTTTTGCACGCCCTATAAGCTTATTAAGTATTCGTGTTTTACTAAGTCAGTGTGCTAACTTCGTGGAATTTCGTAACGTTTCACAGTTTCATTGCGTTAGACAGGTGGTGTTTTCTTATATATATATATATATATATATATATATATATATATATATATATATATATATATATATATAACTAATTTAAATAATTTAATAAACTTAAGAATTTGTTCGTGTTTTTACGCGATAGCCTTTTTAACTATTCGTATTTTATTAAATCAATGTGTCAATTTCGTAACATTTAACCACTCAACGAGATAGAAAGAGGTATGTTTTCTCAATTGTTGCCATGTTAACGTGGTAACTTCATCACTTTTTATTTTTTCACTTCGGAAAACGTGTCATATTTTACGATATGAATGTAGTAAACTCTCAATATTGTACCATTTCGGCCTGACACCCTTTACACATTGTCGTATTTTACTGTTTTACTAAGTCAGTGGGGGTAATTCCTTAAATGTTTTACGGTCCCAACGAAAATAGAGAGCATTGTTTTACAACTAACTGATTATGTTACCGTTTCGATGCGATAGCCTTGTCAAATGTTTGTCTTTTACAAAGATTTATTAAGTAAATATGATAATTTCCTAACATTTATCGCCTCAACGATATAACGTGTAGTTCAGTTTTATTATTCTAGCGTTTCACTGCTATGACTTTGTCACTTTGTCGTATTTGTAAAGTCATTTTGGTACCTTTCACAACATCACTTGGGAAAACTATGACAATTTCTAACATAAAACGAGAACATTGGTGGTTATTATTTACCGCTTGCGACAGTGTTCAATTTGTCATTAGAGGAGGGAATAGTTCCGTTAGAATGGTAAGAAGCAAACACTATACAATTATTTAAAAAAGGTTCGAGAAACAAATCAGAGAACTATAGACCAGTGAGTTTAACATCGGTGATTTGCAAACTATTAGAAAGACTAATTAAAGATCACTTGGTTGATATTCTTGTTAAAAATAAATTGATAAACCCATCTCAACATGGGTTTTTAAAAGCGAGGTCATGCTTAACAAATATGTTTTGTCTTTTGGAAGATGTCACAAAGTGTGTAGATGAGGGATCACCAGTAGATGTAGTCTATTTAGATTTTAAAAAAAGCGTTTGACAAAGTGCACACCAAAGACTTACTACTTAAACTAAAGGCCCATGGCATAGGAAATGGTACGATTAACTGGATAGAAAAATGGCTTATTGATAGAAGACAAAGAGTAGTAGTTTCAAACTGGAAATCGGTTTTGAGTGGAGTACCGCAGGGATCAGTATTGGGACATATTTTATTCTTAGTATATATAAATGATTTGGATGATGACATAACAAGCAAGGTGTAAAAGACATAAAAGTGTTTAGGAAAATTGTGATGCAGATAGACAGCATTTACAAGATGATCTGAGAAGTGGCAAATGCTGTTTAATTTTCGAAAGTGTAAGTGCCTCCACACAGCACATGGGAATGAAAATGCACACTATACAATGGGTGGTACTGTACTAAATACTACTTTAAAGGAAAAGGACTTAGGATTAACTAGTAGTGCTAACATGAAGGTATCAGAGCAGAAAAGAAAGAATAACTAATAATACCGCTGTATAAAACAATAGTTAGGCCTCATTTAGAATATAGTATACAAGCATGGAGACTATATCGCAAGAAGGATATTTATATGCTAGAAAGAGTACAAAGGAGAGCAACCAAAATGATACAAAAACTCAGGTATATTAGTTATGAAATGAGTCTAAAAGAATGTGGTTTAACAACACTAGAAACCAGAAGATTGAGAGGAGATCAGATTGAGGTGTTTAAACTATTGAATAAACTAATGAAAATATTGACAGAAATATTTTTTCACGGTCAAGGAAGCGAGAAGAACTAGAGGACATGGAGTTACATTAGCAAAGGAGCAGTGTAGACTAGATATTAGAAAAGATTAATTTGCACAAAGAACAGTAAACGAATGGAACATATTATCAGCTGATTGTGTAGGTGCTAATAGTGTTAATATATTTAAAAACAAAATAGACATATACCTAAGACGGGCGGAGTATACTTAGGTAGATAGTTTAGACTCTCGATAAGCCAAAGGGCTTCCTAGTCCACCTGCCATCTAGAGTTGAATCTCTATGTTGCAATCTTGTTAAATCTGGTTAAATCAATATGTAGTAACATTTCAATATTTTCCCGTTTCAAGTTTGCATTGTAACGCTTAGTAATTTGTTAAACATTCTAACGTTTCACCGCAACAGCTTTGCCAATTTGTTGTATTTTCCTAACTTTCGTAACTTTCTATGGGAAAATTATGGCGCTTTCGATCATAAAACGATAAGGCTGGTGTTTTTTTTTTACTACATATAGAACATTTTCTACAAATGTAAAAAATATGTCGGGTTGTGATGACACTACTTTAAAAGCTACCACCGTCTAGCGGACAACTCTAACATAACATTCGATGCGAGCGCCAACTCGCTGACATAACAACCGATAATTAGTGTTAGACACACTTCGACCACAGCCATAACCTAATCTTGGTGTTTTGATACGATAACCTTGTCAAGCTTTCCAGATGAATACAGTTGTATTTTCACAGGTGTTACCAAGTAAGTGTGGTAACTTCTTATCTTTATAATTGTTTTCACTTCGGAAAATGTATAACATTTTTCTACTTGATTATATCAATGTAGCACAATCTCAATATTATCTCGTTTCGGCCTGACTTCCTTTTCAAATTGTCGTATTTTACTAAGTTTTAATAAGTCAGCAAAAAATTCCTACCACGTGCAAACCACAATTCCGTAAAAATGTGGCGTCGACTACTTCCATAACATAATTTATTGTAAAATGGCGGAATCGACCAAAGTCATACCATAACTTTTAGTGTTTCGATGCGATAACTTTGTCAAGTTTTTCGTATTTTACTAAGTCGGTGTGCTAACCTCGTTCCATTTCGTAACGTTTCACCGTTTCATTGCATTAGACAGGTGGTGTTTTCACAAATTTAACAAAGTTAGTCTTGTACCTTGTAGTAAAATGGAATATGCTTCTTTTTCGTCGCGATATCCTTGTCAAGTTTTCATATTTTACTAAGTCCGTGTGGCAACTTTGAAAACTTGACAAAGTTATCACATCGAAACACCAAAAGTTATGTTAAGACTGTGGTCGAAACCGCCATTTTACAAGAAAATATGTTATGGAAGTAGTCGAAGTCACTGTTTTTCTATGTTAAACCCTAATTAGTTGGTGGCTTGTCCGCTAGGTTGTGCTAGCGTCTAACGTAATGTCAGAGTTATCCGCTAGATGGTACCAGTTTTTAAAGAAGTGACGTTACAACCAAAATTTTTCTTCTTGTTTAGAATTGATTACGAAAATGATCTATGTCGTAAGAAAAACCACCAAGGTTCTCGTTTTATAATAGAAAATGACATAACTTTCCCACAGAATGTTATGAAAGTACCAAGATGACTTACACAAATACGTCAAAGTAACAAAGCCATCGCGGTGAAACGCTGAAAGGTTGCTTAGTAAAATATGAAAACTTGACAAAGTTATTGCACCGAAACACTAAAAGTTATGTTATGACTGTGGTCGAAGCCGCCATTTTACAAGAAATTATGTTATGGAAGTAGTCGAAGCCCCATTTTTACGGAAGTTGTGGTTTGCACGTGGTAGGAAGCGTCTGATTTGTGGCTGATTTAGTAAAACTTAGTAAAATACGACAATGTGAAAAGGATGTCAGGCCGAAACGAAAGAAAAGTGAGATTTTGCTACAATTATGTCATAAAACATAAAAACGTTCAAAGTTTTCCGAAGTTAAAAATTAAAAAAGATACGATGCTACCACACAAACTTGGTAACACTTGTGAAAAGACTGCTGTAATTAACTCGATGAAATGGTAAATGATTTGAAAGGACCATAATGTCTTAGTAAAATACGTAAACTTGACAAGGTTATGGCATCAAAACACTAAAATTATGTTATGGCTGTGGTCGAAGTGTGTCTAACCAAAATTAGTGGTTGTTTTGTCAGCGAGATGGGGCTCGCATCATATGTTTTGTTAGATAGTTCCGCTAGACTGTGATAGCTTTTAAAGTAGTGTCATCGCAACCCGACATTTTTGTGGATTTACTAAATGTTACAACGCTAACTTAGTTAAATATATGAAAACACCACCAGCCTAAAGCAATGAAACGAAGACACGTTACGAAATGCTACAAAGTCGGCATTCTGACTTATTAAAATACGAATACTTGACAAGGTTATCGCGTGTCAAACCCTAATTAGTGGTTGGTATGCTAGACAGATAGAGCTAGCGTCTAACGTAGTGACAAAATTATCCGTTAGGTTGCACTCCTTTTTAAAGAAATGACGTCACAACCCAATATTTGATTAGGAAAATGTTGAATGTTGTAAAAAACCACCAAGGTTCTCGTTTTATGATAGAAAGTGCCATAGTTTTCCCACAGACTGTTATGAAAATACCAAGCTGACAATATTGAGAGTTTACTATACTGATGTTGTAAAATATCAAAATGAGATACGTTTTCCGAAGTAAAAAAGAAGAAAGACATGAAGTTGCCACGCTAAATTCGTAACAATTGAGAAAAATTACTTCTTTCTATCTCGTTGAATGGGTAAATGTTACGAAATTGGCACATTGACGTAGTAAAATACCAATAGTTAAAAAGGCTATCTCGTAAAGTATTGACATTTTACTACATGTTACAACGCTTACTAAGTTAAATATATGATCACACCACCTGTCTAACGCACTGAAACAGTGAAACGTTACGAAACGCTACGGAGTTAGCACACTGACGTTGTAAAATACGAATATTTAATAGGGTTATCACCTCATAACTCTAAAAGTTACGTTATTACCATGGCCGAAGCCGTCATTTTGCCAGACATTTTGTTATGGAAGTTGTTGGAACCGTCATTTTCATGGATGTTATGATTTGCACGTATTAGCAAGCCACATTTTAACTAAAGTTATGGTTTGCAAGTGGTAGGAAGCGACATTTTAACTGAAGTTATGGTATGAACGTGACACAAAACTGACATAACCTTGTCTATATGGGTTGCACAACGAGGTATGTATGTTGCCTACGTGGAGAACGTGACCTATGTGCCCTACATATTGAACATGGTAGTGATAGTCACCTATCATTTGATGTTGGCATGATAACGAAGATAATATTTATTTGTGTAATCAGCTCGAGTGACCATACACGACATAACGGGGCCCTGGGTGTACGCTAGTCATAATTGTTCCTCACCACGGATGATAGTCATAGCACGATATGGACATCCTACTTTGTATTTACTTCCATATAACGCTGCATTATTTATAACCACTGCAGTAGCCTGGATTACGAATGCCACGTGAAAATGGCGACCTCGCAGACTCAGTGCCCGGTCTTCCATGCTGGGCTGTCTCCCCTGTTTCAAGATAGAAAACGAAATCACAACGCGTGCGTCTTCAGCCGCGCCAACATATCGAATGATGGACATCACGCCGTGTCTCTCTATATATTGGATATATGGGTGTAATAGTACGTCTCCGAGTACGTATATTTCTTTTCCTGGTACCGATCATTATTTCATTGATAGGACATACTATTGTCTTTTTGGGGGACAGACCATTGTTTTATTTCTGAATTCATTGGTAGCTGAATGATGGATGGTGGTGGTATTGAAATTGTTTGCAACATGATATATTTGATGAACACCAAGTTTATGTTTTTAGGATCGAAAGTCGACAAGTGTAGAGAGAGAGAGAGAGAGAGAGAGAGAGAGAGAGAGAGAGAGAGAGAGAGAGGAGAGAGAGGGAGAGGGAGAGAGAGAGGGGAGGGGAGATATATGGAGGGACAGAGAGATAGAGAGACAAAGATACAGAGAACGAAATCACGCAACAGTATTTGGTCATTTGTAGTAAGGCAGATAAACACAACACATTTATTTACAGGTCAACGTCATTATGGCACATTATTTGATCGAGTGCGGTTTGAGGTTCGTTCTGAAACACGCCCGCACGTAGTCTAAGCAGAACATGTAGTGTTACCACCATATGAATAAACGTGCCCAGACTTTTTGCTACTTATATTAGCGTTGCCCTTACATGTCGCACAGTCGCAGGCAGGAAGGTCGACGGTCAATATATCCTGTACCTTCAACTGACGCGGTGACTTGCCATAGTGTAATACCAACCACTTGCTATCATACAGCGTCGTCCACTGACGCACTGCAACTGATTCTGACTGAGCCAGCGTCCCTCGATGTGAACAGACAGCACCCGACTGCCCTGGCGCAGCAAGCTTCGATAGATAGACAAGCTGGTAACGAACCCAACTATATATTTAGGTATGTTAGTCGCATACGTGGGAAAAAAACAATGTTTTCTCGGTAGGGATACAAATTATAAAATGGCTCATCGACCTAATTGGATGATTGTTTTCCGGGCGTAGTAAGCCAAAAACAGCACGGAATTCAGAGTAATACCCTACCTCTTGCTTGGCGCCGCTCTCGCCAGGATCGCTTCTTGACCTTTTCACTATCTGTTTACCTAGTTTAAAAAATAAGACACACGTATTTTGGATATTTCTTCACGACATATCCGTCAGATGTCTCCACTTGTTCTTTAGCCTAGTTTGTAGTTCACCACATATCTACCAAGGAGCGCTACGTGACCTTTGACACGCTATAACCTAATTTAAAAAATAATACACACGAATTTGAACAGTGTTAGTTCATGACATATCCGTCAGATGGCTCCACTTGTTCATTGACCTAGTCTGTTGTTCATCGCATATCCACAAAGGGATGCTACGTGACCCTTCACCTTCCACCCTTCCGCCGCGCCATAAAGACGCATTCCGTTTCTGATGAAGCCTTTTCATTGAAGTAATGATAAAATGATATTTAATCTAAGGCATTAAAAACTGCGCTAAAAGACCCATTTCAACCCTTCCTCCGCAGCAGCCAATCAAAACCTTTTCTTCTCTTCCTCCTTTCCTCCGCAACAGCCAATCAAAACCTTTCTTCCTCCGCAACAGCCAATCAAAACCTTTCTTCCTCCGCAACAGCCAATCAAAACCTTTTCCTCCCTCCCCTCCTCCGCTCTCCTCCGCGGTGCCGCTCCAGAGTACCACGATCTGTACCTACTGTACTACTTCCGCGTCTGAATCCAGCTCCAGTTTTCGTTGAGTGTCTTCTCTAGCATTTGCGTTAGTACTTTCGTGAGTACACCATAGATGTTTGATAGTATCGATCTGTAATTATTGAGGTCTTTCTTATTTCCCTTGTTGAAGATGATCATCCTATTAGCGTTCTTCAGGCTGTGGGTATTCGTCTTTCCGATAATCATTTAGTGTACAGCTTAGCATGTGTCTTCGAGATGGTATCTTCTCCTGCTTTCAATGTCTCGATGTTTATATATTCGCAGCCTGTTGCTGTACCATTCTTCATATCTCGCAGTGCTGCTTCCACCTTCCATGATGTTATCTCTTTTGTGTCAGCGAGGATCATGGTACTCTGTTCATTGTAGTATAGCTCGGTGTAGAATTTATCTATTCGTTCTATGATCTTATCTTGATCATGGATTTCTCTACCCTGCTTTTCTTAGTAGGGTGATCTTGGCTTAACCTGCGTTCTTCGGACTTTCTTCAGGCTCTTTGATGCCATGATCGTTTCCGGTATGAGATCGTGGTTGTATTTCCAGATGTCCTCTCTTGCTATCTTTTTGATGGTCTTGCTTATTTCCACATACTCTATTCGTTGTTTATTGTCGCCGTTTTCCGCCATTTCTCGTCGTTTCGTCATCAGGGCTCGTGTTTGTGATAATATGGTGGATTTGTGTGGCTTGTTAATTGCCTTAGCTACCCTTGACGCGCTTTTTGAATCATGTCTGTGATGGTTTCGCTCATGGTGTTGATGTCGTGTAGTTCTTGTAATGCCTCGAACCGGTTTAACAATTCGAGTTGGAATTCCATCTCTCTTGGTCCTATTCGTGTGGCATCTACTCTTGGTTGCCTCTTGGTCATAAATTGTTTCCTTTCCACCCCTATGTCCAGTTTGATGTTGTTCATATCCAGTCTGTGGTTACTTGGTTGATGACTGTTACGTCTGTGCCGATGTCTCGCCTTTTGCTAGGATGTAATAAATGTCGGTCTTCGTTACACCGTTTTGGGCTTTTCCAGGTCCATCTTATTCAAGCCCAAATTTGCCCATTGCCGTTTCCATATGGTTTGTTCTTTTCCCTATTTGAGCGTTGAAGTTTCCCATCACTGCCGTGTTTCCTAAAGTCTCATCGACGTGGTTGCAGATGTCTTCTTGTGAGTATGATGTTGTTGGTGCATATATGGCCAGTTGTCACGAATCGTCGACAAATAGAGTTCAGAGAGGTGTTTTTCAAACGTTATGGTATGATTACTGGCTTTTGGAAACTTATAGGGTATATATTGAGCAAATCGTGGAAGAATTTGGGCACCTTAACTATGAAAATTGAAACTTTGACAATGTTTTGAAAGTACATGTACTAACTGTCTGAAAACGTGAGTATGCACGTTATTCACTATACTGAAAGAGATCTTATTGCTATGTAATATCTAATTTGCCTGCTATATAGCATATTTTATATATGTATATTACATATAGGAGCTACAGATTCAATAATAAACATGCATTATAATGTTTTTAACTTTAAGGTATAGCATTAAAGTAGTTTGTGCACTAAAAATATATTCCTTTTCATAGACATGACCTTCGACCAGTTCATACATCTACCAGGTCCATGTATGGTTCTTTTATATAATACATCCCTGGTTTTCTAGAAGATTGTGCGAATCCAAAAAGGTATGGCTTATCGACACAGGACAATTATATTTAAAGTTGGAGGTGATTTAATTATGCTTATACATGGTTTCACATAAATCAACTTTTGTTATTTATCTCTAAAACAGCGTAACTTAGAAATGAGAACCCTAGTTTGCCCCAACGTATTACTAAGCGTCTATATGTTTATTCAGCAATCTGACCTCTCTGCTGTGACGATTCATGTGGTTGTTGTCTAAAATATGTTTTATTACTAGGATATGATGGCATACTCACGGTTTCAAACTTTCTGGTAGATTATTTAAAAAAATGTTTTAGAAATAGCATACATGTACTTGTAGGTATGCAAAACCCCAGGAATACGTACATAAGTAATGCAGCTCTGTGATAAGGCTTGTATAGCATCAAGCAATGTACCTAGGAACTAAGGAAATGATGCATACTCAAGCCTTCATCTTGAAAGAATTGCTAACAACCTAAACATTCTTTTGATGTACAAAAATAGAAGAACGTATGAAGACATACAAAACATGTATCTGATTGATGAAATACAATTTTATTGGCACATTGAACAAACATTGGGGGTAATTGAGCCAATTCACTGAACCTTCTTAATTAAGTTTTAAATTATTTTGCTTTATCCATTTTATTGGCTACTGCCTGTGATATGTAAATGTTGTTAATGCTACTTCGGAGAATTGATTTCAAATGTTAAGCGAACATTTTCTGCTGCCTACGGCCTATTGGCAGTTGCATTTGTCAAGCTGCACACCAAAGTGCAGGCATGCTGCAACTCATTTAGTTTCAACCACACTTTCTGGCTGATCCAGAAACATGACAATGTCAGTTTTGTTTATTGGAGCAATATCCTTAACTACTGGTGTAACAAATTTCCCTGGCATCTTTCGAGACTGACGATAAAATGAAACAATGAGCTCATCATATTCGTCATTGTTTCTGGCTAAATTATCTTTCCAACATAGTGCATGGGGCTTCTGATTTAAGTGGCATGAACTTCACTAATATATAGTCATCCAGTTTCCCTTCCCTGTTCTGCACGACCTCTTTATGTTTATCCTCTTCCATATCTTGCCCCCCTCTCTCTCTTTCACTGGCTCTCTCTGTGTCTCCTTTTCTACCTCTTTCTCTGGCTCCATTACTACCTCTCTCTCTTCTTTGCCACCTCTGTGTGTTTCTCCTTTACCACCTATCTGTGTGTCTCCTTTACCACCTCTCTCTGTCTCCTTTACCATCATTCTGTGTGTCTCTTTTACCACCTCTCTCTGTGTCCCCGCTACCACCTCTCTCTCTGTCTCCTTTACTACCTCTCTGGCGCTGTCGCCATTTGATCAAGTTGGCTGCCTTCCGGGCTTTGGTTTGTGGTGAGTACTTTGCCGGTCCTTTTGTAGCCCGGTCTGCTTTGGCCTGAGCGGCCTGCTTTGCCCGGTACTCCGGATCTGCTGAATGTTCATCCCGATATCTCTGGGTTCTCAACCTATCCTGTTCCTTTTCTGCTGCTTTTTTCAAACGCTTGGTTGGCGTAGTCTGCAATAAAAGGGTAAAAACCTCAGGTTAGGTTCATGCCTCTTTGTGGCGATGAAATTATGCAGAATCCATGAGTATGCAATAGTTCTTCTGTGAATATGTACAATTTTGAAACCAAATAGACACTTATCCTATAGTTTTGTTCAATGTACATGTGTGGCATGTTGATTTAGCATCAATCCTTACAGTAGTATTGTATATAAAAGTAGTAGATATAGGTAACAATCTGTCTGAGTTAAAGTCCCTTAAACGGGTGAAGCCACGAGTCTGCACGAAACCATGAGTATGCATCGATTAATCAGTGACTATGTAAGAAATACAAATCAAATAAAGGTTAATCCTAGAATGCTAATCATTGTGCACGTGTGTCATGTTGATTTGTCACCGATACTTTCATTTTTGGCATTAGATGAGGGTTTTTTAAGTTCATGTGGACATATTTATTAAAGTGAGGCTTGAAAAAAAATAACATGCAGTAATTGAGAAATTATTTCAGGAAAGTAGCTTATATGTGTCCTCCGTCAATCTTTTCATTAACATTGTCAAAAGAACTATTAGATAGGTAATAATCCATCTAAGTTTGGATCCCATAAATGAATGAAGCCATGAGTATGCGTGAAGCCATGAGTATGCATCTTGTCTATGCCAGTTTAAACCAAACAAAACGCCAAATCTGCAATAGCCCACAGTTGTAATGACACCTCTTCCTACATGAATATCAGCATAGTGTACCCTAATGCCCATATACAATACTGAACATGTGTTTATTAATTTCAGAAAACTTGTTGAACTGTTAGGAAAAGAAAGTTACTTACGTCTTTTTGCAGTGCATCGTGGTCGCTGTAGCTCTTGTTGGTGTGTTGGCGGTCTTTACCACCAGTACAAAACAGTAGACAGCGCCACAGACCCACATCATGAATGACTGTTAATGCATACTCACGGCTTCAGCATTCTCCCGGCTTCATATTTGATGGAAATTGTCATAAATAACAGGGTAATACATCTACAGATATAAGATTTGGCGTATACTACGGAAGTAGTTCGACAATCATCTGGTTTTAATATGTCTTACTAATCTGTAGATATCTGGACACAGTGAATGATTAAATAGTATACTCACGGGTTCACTCAGACCTACCCCAAATCAGTTATATCCAAATGTTTCATTTATTAATATTGTTTCCAATTTAAAACAGGGTTGATGCAAATGCCTAAGTATGTTATGTAATGTTCACCGTGATAAACCTGTCATATAGTTGTATTTTTATCTAGATTGGTCCATGTGAATGAGTTTCACAAAACTTCCCCATCATAAAAGTGATACCCACAATACAGGATCTATGTCAAATACATTAATTTTAGTGTACCTATATCTATAACTCTATTCTAACTGGGTGCCTTAATACTGTTGTGTACTTATAAAACACAATTTAAAGACATAATTAGTAATACATTACACAAAAATACACTAAATATGACACATAATCTGTTATAATAGGTATTAGTTTTCATTATAGATATACAAAACTAGGTATCCCCTTAAAGCTCTCTGCAAGAGAAATATGGACAACCTATTTCGAGTAGTATAGTGACTATATTGAAGGCAGTAGGGACCGACAACCTGTTTGTCGACGTTTCGTGACAACTGGCCGTATATATATGTACTTGCACTATCTTCAGTTTGTAGCGCCTTGTTATGCACAGAACAACTTCTGTTACTCTGGGGCTGGTGCTCTTTACCCTCACTATATGGTCTTTCCATTTCCTGTTTATGAGAAAGCCTACTTCTGCTTGGCCGCTGTTTGCCTTAGAATTATATAATAGGTGGCCGATTTGAAAGGTAGTGGAACATTCCTCTGGTCTCATCACCTTAGATATCTCGATTACATCCCATACCAACCTTGTTCCCTACGTTCGACCTCAAGTTTTTGTATGTCTTCATCTCTTAGTAGAGTTCTGACGTTGTAGGTCGATATCTTCAGTGTATTTACCCTCTTTCGGCGGCTCTTTTTAACCCATATATTCGTAGCACCCCCTGCACGTAGTCCTAGTTGTCCAAAGCCGCCTCCTTGGTTATGGACTCTTTCAGTGACTGGGGGCCATGGCTCTGTAGTGCTTTGCATGCTGATATTGTTGGCCTACCCTTCCATGCAGGCCAGTGCGGGTTGGAAAGTATATGTGTGTGTATATGTGCGAGCGCGTGCGTGCGTGTGTGTGTGAATTTGTTTAGTGTATAGTGATTGATTAACTTTACTGGTAATGATGTAAACACAACTGAGCCTATTTTGTCATTTCTCAGACGTGTTTTCAATTTTTAGTTATTGATTTGTTTGTAACATTTCCAACAATCGCTGTAAATTGGAAGTTAGTATGTTTTTTCTTTTATCAAACGATTTGAAGAAGTCAGGTTTTCCAGTAGTACTTTATTAATTTAGTTTCCAGTTGTGTCCGAAATTTATGAATGTTGTTGCTATTTCTTTTGTATATGTTATTTTGGTTTAATTTAAATTTAAACATGTCGGATATTTCTGTGATGGTTTATTTGTTGACAACATCAGCTATGTGTTATCATATTTTACGTCGTTCCTATATTTATTAAATTGCATGTTATAAATGTAGCCTTTTCTTTATGTTTTAGTTTCTTTACTTATTTTATTACATTTTCCAACTTTGTTGATTGCAGTTTGTTTATGTTCAAGTTGTTTCTAATTTTCAAAAGGGGGTAAATGTTGTTGACTCACTAATCTTACACGTGGGAATCCATGTCTACATTTGGCTATGACATTTTGATCCCCAGATACAAATATATGAAATTTGGTTTCACGTCCATGTACGCAATGTAAGACCTTCATGTTGTGTGTTGTTATCTATGCTTCGTAATGCAAACATCCAACCAGAATTGTCATGCAAAGAATAAAATAATTATAATAAAATAATTATAATAGATGTATGTTTTCGTCAAAACGAACGAATTATTCCTTGCCTTGGTTGCACTAATTGCAAGCAGTTCCATCACGTGGGTGTGTTCAGGACTGCAGTCTGAAACAAAATACGTCAACAATGATATATATTGCTTCTAAAAATAGTTGTAGCATCTATACTGAATATTCTGTGTAACATATTATTTGTAACCATCAGAACAAAAGCTTGTGCATATAACATGTATTATCGTCAGTAGCTCTAAGCTACATAACATTTCAATACAATGCATTTGACATACCTATAAACCTAGCCGACTGTTTATCTACAATGATTTTGACTCACCTATGCATACTGTTAAAATCATGGCGTCCAATTTCATTGACAGATCTTTGATATCGTTCGCCAAAGAGGTCATAGCCTCCGTGGGCTTCGCGGCACTTATAAGAACGATGACACGTTCTAAAAACAGAAAACGTAATTAAACCGCATGGAAATCAAGTTGCCACTTATAAACCACAAACAACCAATACATACTATAGCAAGATTTTCAATTGCATTAAACAATTCATCTAAGCTAACAATATATTGTGCTGTTATAGGCATACTTTTAATGCATGCTTTCTTTTTTATTTGTATAATATTGTGTGTGTGTGTGTGTGTGTGTGTGTGTGTGTGTGTGTGTGTGTGTGTGTTGTGTGTGTGTGTGTGTGTGTGTGTGTGTGTGTGTGTTGTGTGTGTTGTGTGTGTGTGTGTGTTTTGTGTGTGTGTGTGTGTGTGTGTGTGTGTGTGTGTGTGTGTGTGTGTGTGTGTGTTAAATCGGTATGAAAGTGTGGCGCAAACAAAACTGAGCATATAGCGAACATTGATAGTTGTATTGCGGCTGCGCTACACTGAATACAATGCACAATCCAGCAATTATTATAAAAACCTACGATACAGATGGGTGTGCGTACATTATCAGAGTACTGTTTAAGATAATATATGTTTGTAATCCGTCAACGTCTAATATATTTGTTTGTTAATTGAGCTTTCTCAAAATATTAACGTTGGCTTTTTTTTCGCTGTTTACACTTATCCATGTGTGCGTCATCTAGGGTCACGCTATCAGTCAATAAGCATCGAGCATCCAACGTCCTATGTGAAGGTCGGCGTAATCTTTATGTAAGCCCCCCGCCCGCCTGCCAGTTTCATTGCTTGTCTCTCTGAACATTTCTTCGTCAGTAAAAGCTTTCATAAAATATTATAGCTAAACATTTTACGTCACGTTGTACTATCAGAATTGTTTACAACACAGTATTATTATTGACAGACTTACCATGATGATGATCACCGAATTCTTCAGTATGTTTTTGATTGTGGAACACCTTGTATGCAGTTTTAATGCCGGTCATGTAGCTAGTTTCACTCCTCCTAGTGTGTAGGTTTCTTATGAAGCGTTCCATTTCCTGAAGTGCTAAACCAGTCGGGTGAGTCGACGTATTGTGGTAGCATCCTTCATATCCGCCACAAAATTTAATACTCTTGTCTGCGAACGCTATCACTGTAACCTGAAATTCGCAGTGGTACAGACGTTTCCTGTAATGCCGTATAATTAACTTGACATTGTATTATGTATGCTTGTGTCCAAGCGCGCTCACTTGCACTTTCTTTCGCGCGCGTTTTCTTGTGTGAGTGCGTGCTTGTGTACACGTCTGTGAGCGGCCGCGTGCTTGTGAGCGTTCGTATGTGTGTGATTGCTTTCGTTGGCTCGGCGGTTACAGGTGGTTGAATAAGACAGTGCGATAGACGGACATACGAACAGACAGACAGACAGGCGGGCGGGCGGATGTGGGGGCAGGCATATTTAGTGAGCCTATAATATAAGCAGAACGCGTGAAAATTAATGTCGGTTAATGTCGTAGGACACTCCTACTGAGATCAGATATGGGCAATTATTTACAGCGGTTGACATTCACAAGTGCAACGTGAATTGTAAATACCATAGCATACTTACATACGCATTTATAGGCATAGTTACAATCATGTAGTTGGTACACAGTCCCATATGTTCCTTCAGGGTCTGTTTCGAACCCGTACTTTTCACAATATGCATATCTCCATTGAGCACAGTTATTAATAGTTATAATTTGAGTCACCACATTTATGCAGATGACACTCAGGTTTATACTCTTTGTGTACTGCTGATGCTAAAATTGCTTCTTGAATCAGCTTAGAAATTGTCTTAATTGTCATTTCCCCAAATGAATGACTAGGGGTACATTAAGTTAATTGCTGATTAGAAAGAATTTATTCTTATTTGTGAATGGATTAAGCTATTTACCCAGTAGCGGTGTGGGGAACGCTTGTGCTTAATGTACGAAATGTAGGTGTCATTTTGGACATGAAAACATGTATTTTTATATTATAATATTCCTCAGATTTGTCGTAGCTATTATTACCCACTGTTACTAACGACCTAATAATAGGTATATAACTTTTTCGGCTTAATAAAATGTTCGTTACTAACATAAGTAACGAGCCATAATTATAGAAAATCATGCATGTCTGCTTACAATCTCTGTTGCAATGTTTGGTGGTCCTTAGTATTTCGATTAACATTTGGCTGGATGGCCACTACTACTTGTTTTTTTTTATAATCCAAGTTCCAAGACTTTAGGCGGACAAAATGTGGTACAGCGTTGACCCGACGTTGTTCACGGCACATAGTGGTAGCTTTGTTTGTAGCGTTGTTTAAACGGCATTGAATTTATTTTCACATTTCTATGTTTAAAATTCGTGTCATGAAGATTGAGCTGAAGTATGGGTAGGTCCTAGGCCTAGACTGTGGCCCTTATGTGGGCCTGCGTACTTCGTCTTCGCCGAAATCGACGACGAAGTACGCAGTAAAATAGATGTCATAAATGTTTCTTGAATAGCAACGTAATAATTTAGTAAAATGTGTTTCAAAATCACCATAGCACACCTTTGCTACCCGTATTTGAAAGTTGTGCTGTAAACATTGCATTTCACTTAAAATAAATGTATTCGATCCTCTTGACTCATGACATGTATTTTAATAAACCAAAATTTTATTAATGTACTGTCATCAAGCAACTCAATTTGTACAACAGTATTGTAAATACTTTTAATTTACAATTATGATTCAGGTTTCTAGATGTGGTCAAATCTAACACTATAATTGTGTAGGCAGACAGTTTTTGCGTATTCATATTGTGGTTCATGCATAATTCACTATTTTTCTTGCCCCTCGGAACTTAACAAATAATACATACTTATTTTACATGACATTTTTACTATACTTGTTTGTACAGTAAAGAACCAATATATATGTTTGATTGTCCATGTATATGTCATATGTAGTACGTGATAAATCGAGCATAATTCTGCTGATCTGCACGGAAAAACGGGTTTGGCATTCCGCTTATGACATACTTGTACCCATCTGGTTCGATCTTTCGGTTGCATTGTTCAATTACACGAAGAGCCAGATACAATCCATGTACTTGAACCAGAAGCGTCCAATTTCTCCCAGTTCCCCATTCCTCACTGCTTCTCTGAGCTCGTGGTATATGGCTATATGATCGCGAGCAGTATCCACTAAGTGACTGCACCAGTCTCCACCGTATTAAGCAAATTTCGTGTTCGATAAGTTGGCAGATATAGTGGCGGATTACCTCCAGGGGCTTTATGTCAAGGGTATCCTGCGTAATAATATGAGGAAACAAGGTCCAAGATTCGACACCTAGAGATGCAGAGCTTCAAAATGAGGTATTACCTGCCATATGGTCAAGCAGTTTCATTTTCGCGCCCGCACAGTCAATGGGCAGGGTGAAAACACATTGAACTTGAAATGTATCAGTGACCTTGCCTTTCAGTATAATTCTTGTATAGCAATGTGCACAATCAAACTTAACAACATTAAAAAACATTAAGTCAAGATCATCGTTAGTGTCGATGCATTAGAAGACCCGACATTCGATAAAAAATCTGTGATTTAGGGGGCGTGTTAGGGCTTTCACCCACAGCGGGCGTAATTATATTAGGAAACAAAGTTCGAGATTCGACACCTAGAGATGCAGAGCTTCAAAATAATATACCACATGCCATATTGTCAAGCCAAGTTTGATTTTCTCGCCTGCGCAATAAATGCGTGGGATAACACGTATTGACCTTGACTTTATCATTGACCTTGACCTTCAATATAATTTACGACAATCAAATGGGAAAAATGAGAAACACTAAATCGACATCTAGATTATGATTATTATCAGTACAATAAAGATAGCGCATTAGAAGACTAAACATGCGATAATAAAAATGTCAGTGATTTAGGGGGTGGGTTAGGTTTTCAGCCACAGCGAGCATAGGAGACACAATGATCATCTTGGTATCAAATCGAAGCTAATGACAGTGAGAAGTTTTCTATGTGACAAAATGGCCATTTGTGACATAAAAAGACTTGTAAATATTCATTGATGACACTAACCTGTCAGGCGGAAGACGAGTTATTAATTTTGGGGGAAATCAATGGTTCACACTGTGGAATTGATTTGGGGAAACCCCTATATTATAAACCGCCAAACTTCCCCTATGTCTCAGGATGCTTTCTGCCAAATGTTTTGTCTCTATGGCTATGTTTGGCTCCACAATGACTAAATATGTTAATGTACTCCATTTCAGGCACGAAAAGTGGGTTTCTGGCCCCCTGAGACCAAAAGGCCCCGAGTTGGGAGTGGTCATTATGAACTTTCGATGGCCCAGTGTATCAGTTATCAGGAAATACTAGTGAAAAAAACTTAGCAGAAAACATCCTGAGAGCTGGACCTGGCTCCCGGCTTATAAGACATCTACTGCCACTTATAACGGAATATAAATGTCTGTTCTGTTCACGGATTTTGCAGTATCTCTCCAAGTATAAAGGGAATTATAATGCTTGGGTGATAGCAATTAGTCGATCTGGGTGTTTCATCACGTCATGCATAATGCTACAATAACTGAAACGAATCGTGTTTGCGTGAACAATTAATTACGCTGAGACAACGCGTTCTGGTCAAGCTAATCTGATATGGTGGCTCTATCACAGGTATGATTCAAACTGCTGACCATTCGAGTGCTGCATTTAGGTAACAGCTTTCTTTTTAAAGTGTGGTTGCTCTAATAATAATAATAAAACATTTTATTGAGACACTAAAATCTAAAGTACAAACTATGTCCAGTAGTGTTTAAAACAGTAGTTAAAAATTTTAACAAATAAATATAATGAAAGCACACGTAAAATAATATGAATACGAATAACTAAATCACTATTATACG
Organism: Ridgeia piscesae; assembly: GCA_025642075.2. Lineage (NCBI taxonomy): Eukaryota > Metazoa > Annelida > Polychaeta > Sabellida > Siboglinidae > Ridgeia > Ridgeia piscesae. The sequence continues at coordinate 198,327 of JAODUO010000473.1, forward strand.
AAAACTTAACTAGAGAAACTATAATTAATCAGAAATGACATTGTTGTAATTTATATTATATGTCACTGTAGGCAAGAAATAGAGCTATATAATATGTACACACACACGCGCAAACACACACATACACACACACACCCACGCACGCACGCACGTACACATACACATACACACACAAATGTGTTCGCGTAGTTACTGGTATAATTATTTCCAATTACCTGATCACTTGGATTTGACGTCTTTAGGAACATCCTCACGATACTTTTGGCAATGTGAATGTATCCGGACATGCCAGCCGAGTGATCAATCAGATACACTATGTGTTTGGGTCGAGTGGCTGATTGCACGTACCATGGTCTGAAGTCGAAGCAAATAAATTATGTGTATATTGATCAGACCGTCCGGAATTATTAATAGAAACAAACCAATACATGTAGTAATAGCAGAACCATCATCCGTGGCGGATTATCTGAAAAAAGTTTTTTTGTTTCCTTTGGACTCATGGAGTACGTTAATGATACGTGATCGTGGACTAGTCGAAATTGTAGCTATTGTCGGAAGCAAGTCACAAATTTTTACCAAAACGATAACAAAACGGGCAAAATGTAAGCGGGGTTAATACTGAATATACATAAACTAAAATGTGCCCTTCAAACAATATTTTCTGTCAACATGACTACATAGTTAAGAAAGAGCTGTTAAAATGAAGTAAATATGATGTATAACATAAAACGGTGTCATCCCACTTGACCCTGTGTGTCTAGCCTCCGTCCCAATAACCCTCTGCAGTGAGAGAATTGCCCCCTATCAAACATATATATATCATATATATATATATATATATATATATATATATATATATATATATATATATATATATATATATATTAAATGACTGATAGGTACATTAAACAAATTGTTTTGTCAGTAAAGACAAACATTACTTTGTATGGTTTATTAACGTTACCGTGCATTAGTTGTGGCCTAATGATATGGGGTTTATATGTAACATAATCATGGAGCTATAACAATATCAGTTAGAATAATGTTTAGCGAAATATAATGCACATGCTGAACCGTTTTCTTTTCAGAAACTAAATATTTTTAATATTACAGAGATGCTGACTTTATATGAAGTTAAATTGAATTATCTGTGCAAAACAAAATGCATTAAATAAAACATTCACAATTTTCAAACACGGATACACGACAATACACATAAATATAGTGTTACGCGTGACTTTTACAAACGATGTATTAGGTATGACATTCTATTACAAACAAATACGTAAGAAACAAAATTGCAATGCAATCATGCATGTATGCATACATGTGAGTGCGTGCTTACGTGCGTATGTTGATTACGTGTCGTACGTATACGTATTGATATTAATACTGCTTGTACTAAATGAACAACAAAATATGGCTACGCCCGGCCTAGGCTACGGCCTTACTTAGATGACTACGACATGTCAATGATTCATAATGTAATTATGTTTATGTAATATATGGTAGCAGGCTAGCATCCTAAGACTAACTAGGCTTAGAATAATAATACGCAAAATGTAACCGAATTATACATGATTCATAACAATTAAAATTATTGACATTATTTAATACATTTATAATAATAACTTAACACATTAAGCAACAATAATTTAATTCATAGAAAAGGTATATACATATATTTTAATCTAATTATAACATTGATGTAATAATAGCAACAGCATGACATTGGTTGTATTTGGGAGGTTCGTCGTTCATAGCATTGCAAGTTTTTCAAGTACCTGAAAATGTCAGTGTACATGTCACATGTTCAAAACATGAGGTGTCATTACCACAGGGTTTGCAAAAAACTCTTCACCTCAGGTAAATGAGTGTTGTAGTATACATTACTCTGTCAAAAAACCTTTTTTTTAAATTATGCATACAGTGTACAATCAAGAAACCGTACATGCCTTAGGTATGTATGTCATTTGTGAATCCAAATGACCTGGGCCCCTGGGGAAGTGCGTCCCATATCATAGGAATTTGGTATGCCTGCAAACCTTTTATAATAGGTCCATGCTAATGTGCCCCCAGACTGTTTGAAAAGTGCCTCAGTTTAGGTGATGATAATTACATGTGGCATTTTCTGATGTTACCACTCCAGGTGAGACAGTGAAGTTAAGGTGGTGCTACACAATTTGGTATATTTAGTTGCAAATTTCACCCATAACACACACATAAATAATAACGAAACATGCTGTAAATAGCTTATTTATAAAGCAGTAGAACAACAAATATTTTTTATTAAACACATTTTCCTTGGCATACAATTCTCACTTAGGCTTGAATATCAGACCCATCGGATAGTTAATAGAAAGTCCAAAATAATTACAAGAGGTGGCAAAGTTTAACTGGTTACCTCCTAATGAAATTTCCTTAGAAAGATTTGACTTTCTAGATACAAACTACATATACATTCTATATACACATAATATGTACATAACAAGTAAAGTAAATATATTTTACTTTATTATAAAAAAAGTATTATGTAAAATAAAACAATTATCAATATAACTTTATAACTGAAATGTTTGGTATGTGCAATTGCTACGTTTACTTACCTGTACATATAATACCGGTTACAGATAGCGGTGGATACTTTTCTTTTATATGGTTAGTCTTCGCATATTAATTTCAGTGTGGCTGAATGTTTCCTACATTAGACAAGATGTTGTCTGATTTACCAGGTCTGATTAAAGAATAGCATGTGTGGCATGTAAAGATTGTAACTTGAATACCCAAACATGGTATTATTGACTTGCTAAATGTGTCATCACTTATAAAATATCATACATGTAAGAGCCATGCTAATTGCCACTTTGTTTCTTTGGTAGGTAGAGGATGATGTACAGCAAGATATCAGGAAGCTGGTTTGTAGTACCATCAATGAATCAATGAGAATGAACTCACACAGTAATGTAATTGATAGCTAAGCTGATGTAGTTCACCGAAGAATGTAAAACCTGTCTTATAGTGTTGAGAAAAGGCTGACTGATGACTCAGGCCAGATTTGCCAGACCATGGCATCCATCGTTCTACCACCAACTGCAAAGCTAGTCAAGCATCACCATATTAACATGTCAAGCAACCTACTTTTTAGAATCTTGTCCGAGATCTTGGGCAATTACAACTGTCATAGCATAATAACTTGTGGAACTTGTGGCACTAAGCACACTAGTTCACTGATCAGGTTCCTGTCGAGTGTTGACTTGAAACGAATAGCATATAATTAATTTCAGAATAAAATAATTACATAGTGTTCATTGCCATGACCAATAAACATATGAAATAATGTTTCATGTATGACCCAAAGCGTTTCACCAAAAAGGCAGCAAAAAATGTTCAGCTACAGCAGCATCTACACGTTGATATTTTAGATTTTAGACAGTGTTTACCAGGATTGTTCTAGGGGAGTGAGATGTGGTTTGATACATGTTGACCTTAGGGGAATAATTATCATTTTCAAAATGTTGATGAATTATATTGTTTTAATTTACTAGGTGTTTATTGTCATTACATGAAATAAAAGTTATTAAATGTCATTACAGTGATGACTGATCTTAGATATAATTATGTAATTATTTGAATTCTCATAAATATAGTGGGTTCGAATTATTGTTTTCAAAATACAACTTTTTGTCAGGGTCTGTCATGTAATAACTACGTACACATATTACGATCGACATTTTCTGGTTCAGCCATAAGTTGTATCCATGTCAAAGTGAATGTAGGAAGTGACAAAATGAGGTGTTATTGTGATGACAACAGTGTAATTCACTCATCAAATATTCAAACATTTCATACCTTTTTTAAATGAATAATAGTTGATTTTATACATAAATTCCTTTCTGAGACATCGTTGTTTACTGACTATTGTTTTAGAGGTGTATTAATATGTTTGTGTGGATGCATTATACAAGTGCAAAAGTCAGCCAATGTTTCTATGTCCAAGTTATTATTATGAAAATGTGAATTCAAACAACTTCTATTTCAATGGGCATATTAAAATGTTTTGATAATTTATACGTTGTTGATTGGTTGATTGAGTCAGCATGTACATTCGGTATGTCAAACAGGATAATACCACCTGAGGAATATTGGGAGAATCCGACGGTATCTCACCCTTGGTAACATCAAGATTATATTACTGTAACTCGCTACTGTACGGTTTACCAGCGAATCATCTTGCGAAGATGTAACGTCTACAGAATGCTTGCGCGCGTGTCATCACAAGAACCGATCGCCGCTCACACATCACTCCTGTTCTGAACGAACTTCACTGGCTTCCAGTCCACCGCCGAATACAGTATAAGATCTTGTCACACACCTATCGTAGGATACACCACCAATCGCCGGTCTACCTGAGTGATCTAATATCAGTCTACACGCTCTTTACCGTCAGAATCAACTATCCTGTTGACCGTGCCACGAACGCGAACTGTAACGTCAGGTGACAGAACTTTTTCGAAAGCAGCGGCGACTCTACGGAACAGTTTGCCTGTTAACATAAGAAATAGTGATAGCTGCATCAAATTTCAAAGGCAACTATAGACATTTCTGTTCCAGCAGCAATACATAGACACTAAATTGACATATAAACCGTTTTAATACCACTCGATATTTATTCCTACTAATTCATTTATTTTAATGCCATGAATGTACATTTTATCCGCAATCTTACTAGTTTTAATACCACCTAAGTATATATATATATTTGTTTATTATTATTATTTGATAGTTTTTATGTAGTATATTACTTAATTATGTATTGCACCTATACCTTTTAGGTTTATTATCCTTATATATAATTGTATTTTTACTGTTGAATTCAATTTACGACTATTTGTTGTTTGGTTTTAAATTAGTTGTAATGTTTTAATTTCTCTGTAGATTTATTATTATTATTATTGCACTGTAAAGCGCCATAGAGCTCCGTGTGATTATGGCGCTATATAAATAATGCATTTTATTATTATTTTATTATTGCTTGATTGCTTGTCTAAATTACCTGGATTGATCAGATCAGGTCTGTCATGTAATAACTACGTACACATATTATGTTCGAAAATGTCTGGTTCAGCCATAAATTGTATCCATATCAAAGTGAATGTAGGAAGTGAAACAATGAGCTGTTATTGTGATGACAACAGTGTAATTCAAATATTCAAACATTCAAACCTTTTTTTAAATGAATAATAGTTGATTTTATACATAAATTCCTTTCCGAGACATCGTTGTATACTGAATATTTTTATAGAGGTGTATTAATATGTTTGTGTGGATACATTAGGTATACTATGCATTATATAAGTGCAAACGTCAGCCAAGGTTTCTAGGTCCAAGTTATTATTATGAAAATGTGAATTCAAACTTCTATTTCAATGGGCATATTAAAATGTTTTGATAATTTATACGTTGTTGATTGGTTGATTGCTTGTCTAAATTACCTGGATTGATCAGATGTGGGATTCTCACAGACTATGTATCCGTCCTGCATATGTTTGTTCCAGGTGACTGCCTTAGCCTGAGCCCCTCCTCTACCTCGTCCCATTGTTGTAGTGTCATGTAGCAATATCATTGCCTGTAGCAATATCATAATATAAGTTCAATATATCATGCATTCATATAGTGTTGTGATTAAATGTGTTGGTAAATATGTAAGAACAGCTGGCACATGCGAGTTAAAAGGTATCAGGCATTACATCGTCAAACATCACTGACCACAAAGGAAACAACTGCAAAGATTGTTACGTATAAAACTTACATATGTTGTACATTAACTCTTCTAGTATTTATGTTCATGTTTACATTTCACCATCATGGTGGTCATCAAAATCAAAACTATTTTGCGTAAAGTGTAATGTAAATCAAAAACAGTCAGTAATACTATTAAAATATGGGCACCAAAATACTGTTTTAATAATTGCGATAACCAATAATGTAATTCTTCTGCGCTTGACATTCTGTTGCACGATATATCGGATGCTCACCTAAAACGGATGCCCACCTAAACGTACAAAGCCTATTGCCAAAATCCCCTAAACCTATGTTACTTATCAATGTTCGTCCCTCGTGTCATCTACTTTCTCTAGATATGTACCTTCGCAACGACATAACAAGATCCTGCGTAATTTAAAACAATACCGGTATAAACCAACACAGGCTGTATCTGACTGAGTGATGCCGGGACGATGCCTGGTGACTGTCAAACAGGCTAATCTTTCAAGTTAGAGAATCCGCATGGAATATGGCTATAATGTATACGTTTGTCAGTTGCAGTTCTCGTTGAATTAGCAGTTCTCGTTGAATTAACCCATTCGCTCTTGTTGCTAACTGCCCTAATGCATTTAATACGTACCATCTAGAAGAAACATTTTGGAATCTTCGTCATGACGCGTAAAAGCACTAGCGATTTGTTATTGTGCCGTAGGATGCCGATCTCGCATAAAACACGTGACCAAAAATGTGCACGACGTCGACAGCTGCAGATTGTTTTGCCAGTTACCCCCGGTGTAACGGCAAAAAAAGAACCGGTTGGGGTTGGGCAAACAACTGGATTGGGCAGCTTTAATATGAACCAAAAAGAGCCGTGATGTTTTATAATTTGCCACTGGTATCAGACAGTGGTGGGGTCGAGCTAGAACAATCGAATATTGAAATGCATTGCACGACGAACAGTAGCGAAGAAATCGCCGCAAATGGCTCACATGAGCGACGCGAGAGAACATTTACTGATCAATCCATTGCGATATATCAGTAATTCAGAATGTTTCATAACAACAGTGTATGGTTTGTCTTAAATGAATACAATGTTGAACCTAACACAAACACACTCCTATGGTCTGTGAAAAGCAGCGTACAACTAATTAGTGACGTATGTTTGCTGGTCAAATAAAGTAAAGTACGGGATATTCCATGTCAAACCACTCAAAACCAGGGTGAAATTTACATGACCGTCTTCCATTTTGATGACATTTGATATGTTGGTTTATGATCACAAGTCTATGCTTCCCACCAAATTTTAGGTCAATCTCACCTTCATGTCCGTGGTGTGTGCTCGGCAGATCGTACATCGAAAAACACTGTAGTATGGTATATGATAAGCATATATGTACTACTAACAGCATAGCGTATAATCAGCTGCTTGAATGTATACTTAAACAATTGTATTGCATAATAGTACACTAACAGAAAACACACGCGTTAAGCGAAAGTATACTTTGACAGAAACCGTAAAGGGGGAAACAACCGCCCCAAGGCCGGGGTACTCCATCCCATGGCAAAACACTGTACATGGCAATATTTGGGCTAATCTCCTTACAGCGGTGAAATAATAATAATAAGAATATCATGAAGAAGAACACCTAAAAAGCGCCATAAATCTAGAAATATCCATTCGGAGGCGATGTACATGAGTATGTATACATGTGTCGTAGAATTATAATATTAAGCTTGTTAAGGTAAATAAACTACATAAAATATTTATAAAAAAGTAATAGTAATGAATAATAAAATAAATAAATTAGCTAAAGATAATTATTAAAATAAATGGTATGTTGATAATAAAATAATGAGTATGACATTATGAATTATTTTGGTAAAACATGTACAAGATAATAAATAGGTAAAAACTAAATACAAATTAAATAAACTGACAGGTGTCTACACTTCATACACAGCCCGAAATAGGTGGGTTTTCAAGTCTTTTAAAAGTCACGAGGCAACAGGTTTTCTCCATCTCGGCAGGGAGAGAGTTCCAATGAAATGAAACAACACGTACGAACACATCCACAAAGTATATGTTAATTCACTGTCTAGCCTATGTACACACACACACACACACACATATAATATATATATATATATATATATATATATATATATATAATACATACATATATATATATATATATATATATATATATATATATATATATATATATATATATGCAGATGTAACACCACACCCATGTATCGTACATGATACGGTGACGTATCATACATGATACGGTGATATAATAATATAACTGGTAGCACGAACCATAATAATTCATGGTAAATGAAAACCCACTGAGGAACATAAAAAGTGCAGCACCTATAAATGAAGCAAACATCTCACGAACACAACACACAGATAGGCCGTGGCCAGATTGCCACACAAATGTACTCCAAAGAGTACCCGCACTAAAAACCACTGAACATCCAGTGGAGGGAAAGCATGATGCCAAACCTCGTGTACAGACTTAATCCAGGGAAAACAGTCCAAAATAAATAAAGAAACTTCGTGTACGGCCAGTCTGTGAGCATAAGCTTACACCTAGTACAACCGTACGTGATATACACCATCAAGGAGATTGGGTGGGAATTTTTCGCGGAGCGCAGAAGGACGTTGCATACTGCGCAAGGCGGAAGCGGCAACTGCATGAACCTAGGGGTGACTCAACCCCCAAGACACAACATACAAGTAAGGTAAACAAAACATCACGAACATTTCATCGAACAACCACTAGCGTACATCACTAATATTTGGACACATACAAACATTGTCGTATATGTATACACATGAGACACGAATATACATTGTTGCTCTCAACAGGGAAGGAGACACACCGGTCAAGAAAGGGGGGACAGGCGGCAATTTCGTTATAAGTAAAAGATATACCATAAACCCTGCTGTAATGTCAACGAATACAGCGGAACCGCCTGTCCGAGGTCACTGCATTTATATAAATAAGTCTGAGCCCGGCCAGATGGCTATGGCTCTCTGCTGCCGGGGACTCAGCGAAGGCAAACGGTGACCTTAAGTGGCCTCTATTCGCTTCGTGTGCCTAGCTTAATTCAGGGCTGTCAATCTTGATACATTTCATTAAAGGCGATTATAATCATTCGATCATTCGAAGGTAGGGCCGATTATTAATGACTTCTGTCAAAACGTTTCAGGTCATCGTTCCCGAATGAAAGTAATGTTACGTCCACTTCTCGGAATGTTTCAGTTTATCCTTTCTTAATCTACATTGCTACAACAATTAAATTACCAGAACTAATATAATTACCAAAACTAATCTAAATATGGTAATTGAATACCTATCCAGACATCCTTCTGCCTGATTTTATCTCCTTTATTTCCACAACGATTTACCTCCTTAACTATACTATCACCAGTATTTCTAGCCTTATCAATCCAATATCTAACAACATTTAATTACCCTTAATCAATCCAATACATAACAACACTTAAATACCCATAATTAATAAAAACATTTAACAACATTTAATTACACACGGTGGATTACGTTACTTGGTGATTTAATGTCACTCGCTGTGCTAACTGTCAGTGTGATACCAACCACGAAGCTCCAGCAGGTACAACAGTCATGGCATGATCAGACGATTGAAAGCCGAGGCACCGACGACACCAACACATCCCCCCGGCGAACTAAGCAACACACACGCGCCAAGCACATCTCCCGTGACGCCTCTTTCGGGTGAAGGTCCACATAAACACGGGCAGACTAGCAATGCCGGTGCCGTGGTCCCATATTCGGCCGGGCCCAGATTCGGCACGAGTCGGCCTAATATGGGACTGCGATGATAGCGGGAACAGCTTTCTGTTGTTACTAACATAATTTCCACTAGTAATATATCAAACATTCCAATATGATTGCTATTCGCTCGTGTTAAATAAAAATACATGCGCGGTAAGTGTTTTGAGGAAACGCGGCCCGAGAGATATGTCAACAATGCTACGTCAGATCAGATAAAAGCGTGACTGCGCGCATGCGAGTTGTGCGTTTAGCCGAATCTGGGACCACCACCACACACACACACACACATTAACACACACACACACACACACACACACACACACACACACACACACACACACACACACACACAATATTAATATAATATATATATATAAACACACGCACGCACGCACACGCACGCACGCACAAACACGCACGCACAAACACACACACACACACACACACACACACATACACATATTAAGTACACTAGCACATAATGGCATAAATGTGTGGATAGCAATGGTGATAACATTAACAAATTAGAGGACGTTAGCCACCATTTGCATGCTTACAGAGCATTATGACTGTAGGCTTACTTACTGTCAATATTTCAACATTAATTCGGTGTTACACATATTTTTCAATTCGTGACTCCTGAAGTATCCAATTGTGCACGATAAAACTTCTACATATTCTTGCTATAAAAATAGGCTTCAACGTAACATAAATCACCGAAATCGGAGGTTATGTGTTTTTGCTAGGTCATGCCAAACCATTAAAATATGTTTTAACTCTGTTTGTATATGGGTTTTTGTCTAAATAGGTAGATAATTGTAATAACTTTAAAATGACACCAATAGCACATCAGTAGGTCAAGTTATGGCTCCCGGAAGGTCGTCAGGTATCACGGTCGGGTCAAAGTTTGATGACCTCTATCGCTGACCTCTAGCTATGTGAAGGTGAGATTGACCTCTGGGAAGCAGACGCGTGATCATCACACAACATAACAAATTTCACCAAAATGGAAGACGATCATATAAATGTCACCCTGCTTTTGATTGATTAGACACGGAATGTCCCGTCCATGAAATTCGATGGTGTGTCCAACATGTTTTTGTAAAGATGCAAAACACCAAAACTTGATTTGTTTATTTTTTAATTCAGGCAAGTCTTGTTAACTTGTATTATATATGGTTACGTCAGATTGTGAAATATTGCTAATGTTACCTTATCCTCATCTCCCTGTACTTGCATTTGCGGTTTTTATTCCTTGTTGCTGGAAAAATATATTGTACACCATTCTCATTACAGAAGTACTGATGGCGAACCAAGGGATCCTTAACAACTGTAGTTCTGAATTCGTGAAGGATCGCCCTAGTTAGGAAACGCATATTCTCATCTCCGCCTCTCCTTGACGGTCGGTTTATACACATTTCTTTGCGGTTCACCTGAAGTGACATAACGCTGAATCATTTAGACTGTTCTCCTCTAACTTAATAAATTCGCGGAGGTATACCTTGCTAAAAACAGTTCGGTCTATAAATATTTGTGCCTCCACATGTCCATCAATAGTGCATTTATCGTACCCATTTTCGAATCTCAATTGGGGAATAACTTGGGGGCTCAATATTTTAAAACATTGTGTGTAGAGTTCCAACCAAGGAGTTTCATATGTTTACCATATCATCGTTTTGATAATTATGCCTTCTATAAATATGTCGCTGGATATATCACAAATTGTGAATAGTTTTAAAGTTATTGAGGTTTGAAAATCTTCCCCGCTTGACATTGCACCGTGTCTATCTGTCGCTGGTCATTTCAGTACGCTTACAACTAGTAGTAGCCCATCTTTCGCATTTCATCAAATTCCTTAGACAGAATTGTGTCATTTTGCGTAAAACCTGTGACTTGTCATGTTAAGTGTATTATAAAAAGTAGGTATTAAACGTTACGTCGGACACCTAAGAATGCAATATATCTACATTATAAAATAGTTGTTCTGTTTTTGTGTGTGGACTTATGGTGTCCCGGAGTTGTGCAGGTATCGATATGATATTTCAATCCGGCATCCGCATCTACATGGCCAAAGGTTCTCACAACAACTACGGTAGTTATAAGTGATAAGTCAAGTTTCGTCTGCCGCCATTTTGTTTTCATGCTATGTTGCCATTTCCATTCATGGTCGGGTGCCCAACGACGTGGTATAGCTATGCCCTGTTTCACATACGGATGTAACTGCCAGAGCGGACACATACGGGTGTAACTGTCAGAGCAGACACACACGGTTGCAACTGTCAGAGCAGACACATACGGATAAAATGTCAAAAACAAGAATTCCTTTCGTGTCCCAAAATAACTCGACGTGCGCAGAGGGTCTTGTTTGGGTTCGATATGCATATGTTTTACATAAATGACATGGCTATTAGTGATTAATAAAACATAATTATAATGAACTAAAACATAGAATTATACGAACTAATTATAATAGGACAATAAAGAATCCTTTTCGGGTTTCAAAGAATCCCTTTAATGCAGTTTGGCTGGACACATTTGGGAAGGATGTGGGGTGCTTAATAGATATGACAGCATTCCCCCTGGCAACGCCTGTGAGTGGGATATATAGTTCGTTTTTTAACTGACCCTGAATTTTTTGAGACGCTCTGTTCATTTCTGATTACAGCCCGGTGGTACACCTTATGCACAAGGGTATATAAAAAGACATCACCAAAATACGAAATCTGCATATTAAAGGTGCTGCCACATAGCCACGGACAAGCCACAAGCTTTCATAACTACAACAAAGACACACCGATTACCAAGATGTTTCGCTGTTTCGAATTAGTAGTAACTGTGTCTGCAAATAATGGGCTGTAAATGTTCAACATTCCTTACCCAGTTTTCAAACAGGTCGCTATAACGCAAAGCATCAAAAGGTATATTACAGCATTCCGGCGTATTCGTGACCTTAGTCGTTGATCCGTAGAGTTTAGCAATGGTTTTTCTCAGTTCTTTTAGTCGCTTCACTCGCGAGAGCAACGTTTTAATGACGCTTTTTACAATCTGTGAGAAATAGAGTAATGGTAAATCAACGACAATGCATTTGCATGGACAGTAAAGGCATACATGATGGAAAGTACCTCTATAGTTGTTTTCATGTATGGTTTTACTGATACACATTAATAGATTGTGGTATCAGTTGTAATACTCTTATTGTACTTTTTAGCCGCTATGGCTGTCATGGATAATTATTATACAATTTACCGATTTCCAATAGGTATTGTGTTCATTGTTATGGCGCATATCGCGTCCACATAATGACTTAGACCTTGAGCCAATTTAACAAAACACCCATTGCCTTTTAATAGTGTATATTGAAGTTAAATTTAAACACTGATAATAACAGAAACACCTGTTGATGTAGGTAATTGATGTGGAGAGCTTCATACACGCACGCACGCAGGCACGCACGCACGAACGCAAGCACGCACGCACCCACCCACCCACCCACCCACACACACACACAGACACACACACACACACACACACACACACACACACACACACACACACACACACACACACACACACACACACACACACACACACACACACACACACACACACACACACACACACACACACACACACACACACACACACACACACACACACACACACACACACACACACACGCACACACTGTTGCACTGGATAAATTAGCCGAGTATCCATTTTTGTGCATCTGGGCCAGAACTGTCGCCGCGTTGCCCCTAACTGGGATAACTATTGGTATCTATCTATTGAACAATAACTGGTTAAATATGTTATAATGATTAATGTACTTATGTAACAGATTTCATGATACACATTTATGAAAGGCAACGCTTTGCGTGTTTTTGTATGTTTTAGTGATTTAAAGTCATATTCGGAATTCTGCGGTTTGCTGTGCAGTTGGATATCCCATTTTCAACATGTTAATGGATTACACAATTGTATGCAAGGAAAGAAAACTTTAGCAACGTTAAGTTATATTTGGCTTTTCAGAAATTATCTGAAGATGTAAAACTGGATTTATTTGCATAGAGAGAAAGACATTTTAAACAACATTTCAAACGCAAAAAGCAATAATCTGACGATCTCGGTATACTTGTTATACCGAATGTAATATTCACCAGGACATAATTAAGTTAAAAAGTAACTGTCTACTCCCACTCATTGCCGAGTTTTTAAAAGGGAAATGGTGCTGTTTCTTTCAAGAAACAAATGTTTTAGAGCGTGGTTATTACGAATGTTTTATAATTTGCTAAATTAACATAACACAATGCTCTACCTATCAAACCACCATGAATTATATTGACTTTTTAACAAGTAAGTATCTAACTACTGGTATATACCCTATTATGCATATATATATATATATATATATATATATATATATATATATATATATATATATATATATTATAATAGTCATGGTAGAATTTATATATATTTCATGATTATATTGACTTTTCATCAGGTTAGACCAAGATCCTAAAATGGACACATACATCTACTATACCATACCGATATAATATTATATATATATATATATCTTTCAAGATTATATTGGCTTTTTATCAGGTTGGCCAATACCCTAAAATGGACACATACATCCACCATACATTATTTCTTTCAAATTATAAAAATATAACAATATATTGCACATGTATGCATTATATTGTTATTAAAGCACACAATAGCACATTTGTTTCCAATGTGGTCTTCCAAAAAAAAAATGAATTTTAAACAATATAAAAATTAATACATAAATAAATAAACATAGTAATACAGTATTTAAAATGTAAATATTTTCAAAACAGGTAAACAAGTGTCATCAATAAGACAATGTGCTAACATAAAAGGTACTCTACTCAAATATAATAATATGGTAGTACATAGTAAGATTAAATTAACAACAACGTTTTTAAAAAGCCACTTTAAAATGATAATTCGTCAGCCAGCAATCTGTTGTATAGCAAGGGCGTTACCTTTTTTCTAAAACTGTTTTTAACTTGACATTGCTTTATTTCGGTAGGCAGTTTGTTCCAGTGGCTGGAGTAAAAAAAGAAGTATGCCCAGAATCCTTCACTCTTGGAATGACACATGCCAAGTTGCTGGCTCTTGTAGGTTATCTATGGTATACGATTTCGACATTTGTTCTTAAATATTCTGGTGCTGTTAGATTTATAATATTGAACATGTGGCCCAGTTTTAACTGCTCTACTCGATATTCAACAGGAAGTAAACCAGCAGTCTTCTAAGGGAACTAAAACACAGCTGTAACATTCCATATATCTAAATGTATACTATATAAGTATACAATAATGGTGACAGAAGCATTTTCACTTATCAGACAAACTGAATTGTTTTTTCAGTGCCTAAATCGTCCACTCAGAACACTGTGTATCGCCATCTTTATTCCAAGCGAGTGGTTTCATTACCTCCTATCAAGCCCATGTAAAATTTCGTTTTTTTCGGGGTTTTTCATTATTAGACAGTTCTACGCAAAAACAAAGATATGGTGCCTTATTATAAACGATAGGTGTCCTATGTTTCAACAAATACAATTTATTTGCATTCGAAATAAAAAGACGAAATTAAATGGCAACGATTTATAACCAATTAAAATATTCGTATCGTCACTCTTCCCGAGAGCACATTTTGACAGGCTTCAAGGGGCGGGGCTTCCGAATGGAACGTCAATCCGGACTATTTTTCTGTTGTTTACAAATATGTCGGAAGTGTTTTACGTTAGAGGAGCTACGCTAGGAGCTAGTGGTCTTGGATAAATCACAGTAGAAAATGGATCCGACAGAGGAAGCATGTGAATGTGGCATGGTGTTTTTATGGATACTGCGTCCCAATGTCGACGCACATCGAATGTATATGTTGTCTGGAGAAAGCTGGGTTGCCCGACCGTGCTGACAGATGCCTGCATGAGCTATATGACTGACCAAGACAGCTGTCAATGTTGGGAATATCGGTCTGTTGACTATGTGCGATTTGCGTGCAGACTCGTTCGTTCGACCAATCGGTAATAGGTAAGTAATACGTAGTTCAACAGGTATCGAAAAATTATTTTGCAATTCAAACCTAAACAGAGCAATTATACTTGTATGGCCACACAATGACACATAATTTTATATTATATAAATCTTCGAATTCGTAACGTAAATCTTTGATACAAACATATTTTTATTTTTGACAGGATGTTACATGATGTGTGCATCCTTTTAATATAATTATTTAATTTCCATTTAAAAATGTTAATGCAGTTTATTTAATTTATGTAAATAATGTTATTTAGATGTGCGTACTGCCATGCAATTTATAATAGTCTGAATAATAAATAGATGTGTAATAAGAACTTTGTGCAATTCACATGAGAATATTGAAGTGGAGTATATGTATACAGTATATATATATATATATATATATATATATATATATATATATATATATATATATATTGATATGTGGGTGTATATGCTATCAAGACCACATCATGACAATCATAAATTCATGTGTTTACAATATGCTGTAACAATTTTACATAAAAACTATTTGTTTGTGAAATGCTGTGATAATTTTATTAAAGTATGCCACAAACAAATCAACCAATGCGCTGACTTCATGATGTGGTATTGATGAATTACACAGTTTTGCCAATTACTAATAATTATTATAAGATAATGATTGTTTACTATAAATCAAATGTCAGAATGTATCGGTTAGTTATCACTGCATATGTTCAATGGGATGCTTCCAAGAGGCAGCAGGCATGTTATACCAGTCAGGGTGTTTTGCAGGTACAGAAAAGGGAAATGTTTTTTTTAAACAACACTTTCTCTGTTTCAGAACTGCTGGAGTAATCATCAGTGATATCGCTGTCATCCGCTACCACATATTCTGCATCACACTCTTCAGTATTTTCCTTCTGACTGTTGCAGACAGAATGATCTGAAGATGGAGGCAGTGAGACTGGGACATCCGAAGTGTCATCCACAGTGACATGACTGCCATGGTCAGTCGAAAAGGCATGCAGGACTGCTGCATCGATAAAGTATCGCATTGGCGACATGATCACTGACTCTGTTTGAGTTTGACACTACAAGTTAATGGCGTTGCAATGTGACATCCATACTGTTAATGATGCTGACCAGTTTGTGTGTATCGACAGTCATTTGTATACGCCTGTGACGTCAACGGAAGTGACCGTTCAGTATAGCGTATAATAAACCGCCCTCCGTTTATGACACAGAAGAGTCTTCAGTCGTATTTATATCCCGCTGATCGTATATCTCATCTTGTTAGAGACTACAAAGGCGTTAACAAACATGGTGGCAGCGGTACACTCGAAGTTGTCGTCCTAACTGCTGTGTTAGGGACGTGAACTTTGCTCGGTGATCGAAAAGCTACAGTGAGTAAAGTTTGTCACCGCACGATAACGGAACTCGCGTGACGTTAGCGGGGAAACTATCCAGGTCACTGCCCTCGCCATGTACTGATTACAGGCACGTACCGCTACGATGGCCCAGGCTCCGGCCGCCGCAGCCCCGCCGCCCGTCGCGGCTCCACCAGCCCCGCCCCAGGCGCACTTCAACGCTAAGCCAGCTGAACCTGTCAAACTTGGCAGTGATGCAGCCGCTAACTAGACACTGTGGAAACAGTTGTGGTCCAGCTACTCTGTTGTCGCCGACATCGACGACGCGTCACGTACCTATGACTTCCGGAAAGCGCTGTTTATTTCGACGATGGGTATAGAAGGGCTACAGATCTACAACGCTTGCGACCCAGTCGACACCGACACGATACCCATTATCATCGGTAAGATGGATGGCCACATCTTGGGGCAGACAAATGAAACGATTAAAAGGTACAAGTTTAACACACGGGCGCAACACCCAGACGAAACGACTGACACGTATGTAGCGGCACTCAAAAACCTGCTGAAAACGTGTAACTTCTGCGACTGCTTACAGGACAGTCTACTGAGAGACCGCATTGTTTTCGGCGTCTAGAACGGGAACACAAGGAAACGTCTATTGCAAGAGCGCAACCTAGACCTCCGGAAATGTGTCGACATATGTCGCACGTAGGAAAACACAGCATCACAACTGAAGGTGATATCCGGAAATGCCGAAGACGTCCACAGAGTTGAACGAAAGCATGTGCGACCAATGCGACAGAGACGTGACAACGGACCAGCACCAAGAAATGCGAGACAATCATTTCGCCCACGCATTGACTGTACGTTGTGTGGACGAAACCATGAACGGAAAAAGGAGTTGTGTCCTGCGTGGGGACAAGTGTGCAGCAAATGCAGAGGTTAAGCCTGGGCAAATGTCGTCTGCATCTGGTTAACCCGGTCAATAACCACAAATATGAAGTCGAATTCCAGGTCGTTGAGGAAAACCTTACACTTCTACTCAGCAGGAAAGCTGCAGAAAGGATGAAACTGATCACGGCCAACTACGCAAATATCAAGCAACTGCACGTTGTTGGTAGAGCGAACTGTGATGCTATCACAGACGAGTTCAAAACGGTGTTTGAAGGCTCATCAATTGGATGTCTGCCAGGCACTGTCAGCCTGAAGACTGAAGACGGCGCGAGGCCAGTGCAGTGTCCCCCACGACGGGTGCCAATAGCGCTACAATCTAAGCTGAAGGAAGAACTGGATGATCTCGTGAAGAGGAATGTTATCACGCCTGTCACTGAGCCGACTGAGTGGTGCTCCCAAATCTCCATACAAACTAAGAAAAATGGCAACCTGCGTGGATGCATCTATCCGAGGCCGCTCAATGAAGCTCTACGAAGAGAGAGGTATCCCCTGCCAACAATTGAAGACGTCCTCTCGGAGCTATCTCATGCAAAAGTGTTCAGCAAAGTAGACCTATCACATGGTTACTGGCACTGCAAACTAGACGAGGCAAGCAGCTACCTCACGACCTTCATTACACCGCATGGAAGGTACCGATGGCTACGCTTGCCATTTGGCACGAAGGTCAGTTCAGAGATATTTCAGCGAAAGCCGAATGATAATCTAATAGGCCTCAAGGGAGTCGTCTATGTGGCAGATGACATCCTAATATACGGCGACTCGGAAGAACATGACAGCAACCTCATAAATCTCCTGACGAGATGCAGCGAAATCGGACTAAAATTCAACAAGGAAAAGAGTATGTTCTACACCTCACAACTGAACTTTTTAGGCCATGTTGTAACCGACAAGGGACTGCGACCGGACTTGAAGAAAGTGGAAGCCATTCTGCGTATGCCCAACCCCACTGACGTAGAAGCAGTGCGCCGTCTGCAAGGCATGATCACCTACCCTGCCAAATTTCTCCCGCGGCTCTCCACTATCATGGAGCCAATACGACGACTGACTCGCCAGGACTGCAACTGGGAATGGGGAGAAGAGCAAGAAACTGCGATGAGTCAGCTGAAGAGACTAGTCACAACTGCACCTTTGCCGACGTACTATGATCCAGAAAAGAAACTGACCATCCAGTGTGATGCCTCAAGCACTGGTCTTGGTGCAGCACTGATGCAAGAAGGCAAGCCTCTCGCATACGCCAGTCGAGCGCTCTCTGACACAGAAGTAGGCTACGCACAGATAGAAAAGGAATGTCTAGCCATAGTATTCTCTCTTGAACGTTTCCACCAATACACGTTTGGTCATGAAACAGCAGTACACACTGACCACAACCCACTTGAGACTATTGTCAAGAAGCCATTGCACAAAGCATCGAAGCGAATCCAAGGCATGCGCCTTCGATTACTCCAGTATGACATCGACGTCACCTATAGACGTGTCAAGGAGATGCACTTCGCTGATGCTCTATATCGAGCATATCTCTCCGACGGCAAAGACAGACAAGGACAGTTCTCACAGATCAACGCCATCAAGCATCTTCGGCCAATTAACACTGCAGAAACTACGTGTTGCAACTGACGCAGACAACACAATGCGTGTACTCAAAGAGACAATCCTCAATGGCTGGCCGGATAGCAAGGCAGACGTGAACGCAGAAATCTCCTCGTACTTTGCCATGAGAGACGAACTGGCAATCCATGATGGATGGATTTTCAAAGGAGAACGCGTGGTCGTACCGCAAGGCATGGGAAAGGAAATAAAGCACCGCCTACAAGAGTCACACCTGGGAGCTGACAGCATGGTACGACGTGCACGAGTGTGCATATTCTGGCTAGGAATGTCTGGAGACATAAAACAAGTCGCTGATGACTGCGAAGCTTGCCAAAGCCTGGCTAAATCTCTACCCAAGAAGCAACTCATTTAAATTTAAGAGCATGTGTCAACCTGGTTATTACTATATGCCAATAACCAATTACATTATATACGGTAGTGTTTTATTGAATGCAGTTAACAGTCTAATTTAAATAATACATAATTTGTATTTTGCTGTTTCTGTTAATTAATTCCAAGTACTGCCTGTAATATATGACTGACAGTTCTTGACTGTTGTTGAATAATTAGCGAGTAACTCTAATGTGCATATGACGTCGAATATTGTTTTTAAAAAAACGTCATACGCATGGTCGTAGCTGTCATTTCTTTTTTATGTCATTATCTTGAAGAAGGTTATTCCACCACAGGCAACTGTCTATGTAAGAAACAAAATGTTTACTTGTACCTAGAGACTCGAGCTGTTTTAGCAACCAACGCACCGGCGGTGGTTGCTATGCCTAGGACTACTAGGTCTAGGTACAGCTCGCCGGCGAACTGTTGACCTAAATCCGTGGATTATATAAACATTCTTTATTTCACATTAAACAATACTATCCACACATATTTTAACTTTATTACATTCGCATTTCTTATTACATTTAAACTTTGCTTAGGTCACATTCGTATATTATCCAGACGATGAAATACAACTGTGGGACTAAATTGTAATCGTAACGATACACGTCGGTACTCGTAAGTGCCGAGTCGGCTTGGCTACAACAAGCTGGTTTCGGCATGTAATATCCTACGCGCCGCTTCACCTTCCAAATAAGGAAATCGTGTCCGGTTTTCCCTCTCAGTTCACCAAACATTACTTAGTCGCTGCGTACTTATATGCAAACAAATCGGCCAAAGATGGACCTGTGGCTTTGATCGAGACTTATGTTTTGATGTTCAGTGTCTCCTTGTGCTCGTCACGTTTGTAATTAGGCTTGCAATCGGCGTTCGAAAGTGACCACCGCAGACTCTTATCGAACTTGCCGCCGGCGGACATGCCAACTTCATCATCTCTAACCTGGTTTTTCTGCAGGAATCCTTTCGTGGAAGTATGTGAAAAGTTGCTTACTAACAAACATAATATATCTGTTAGCCACACAATTGTTTAATTATGTTTGTTTTAATGCGTTTGGTCCGTTTTTGCGAGAGCTATGCTGCGTCGCCTATAAACTGGCGGCTTCCGTGATTGTAAACAAAACGCCGATCAAACCCTCAGCAAAATGGCGGCGCCCTGTGTTGAAAGTAGCTCAGTTGAAAAAAATATATATATATACCGTGACTCTGTGCTTGTCAAATTATGGTTACAAGCGCTCTAAATGATATATTCTTATGTTTGGGCTGTGGTTGCTTCACTCCCCCTTTAAATTCATTAGCACCAATAAGGAATATCGGTGGAGCATTTAAAAAAATCGGTTAATCTTGGTCTGACTACGCTGCATTCTGTACTTCATTTGTTCGATAATCCGCTAGGTTTCTTCAAAAGACTGGCATGATTCACAGTACCAAACGCTTTTTGCAAATCCAATAATATCATACCTGTGTAATTGCTATTATCACATTCTTGTTTAATGTAATCGGTTATGTGGATCAAACATGTATCAGTGGAATAAGACGACCGAAAAGCAGACTGAAATTGATATAGTAGTTTATGTTCCGTTAAAAAAGTGTTCAGTTGATTAAACACTACTTTTTTTAGATACTTTAGATATTATACTTAGCACAGAAATTGGTCTGTAGTTCTCAACATTAGTCTTACTTTTCTTTTTGTACAATGGAACAACACTAGCCACCTTCAGATCATCAGGGATATT
>JAODUO010000473.1:222500-320717 GCA_025642075.2 Ridgeia piscesae
TATATATATATATATATATATATATATATATATAATACACACCACACACCAATGATAACTAGAATTCTTAGAATTTCATAATTTTCATGATTTAGATTAAGATTCTGTTATAGGTGTTTCAAAATGAAATTAAGGGTTTGCTGGATCTTCACACTCACCACAACTGATTTTAATGATGACGCAAAACGATTTATTTGCTGAATGACAGTTGGAACTGCATTGCAAATCAACGGTCCTTTGCATAGCAAACTGTTGGAGGATCTAACAGTAGTATTAACGAATTTATATGTCAGGTTCCATAAATGTGTGTATCATGGGCAAACGTGAATATATAAGTTGTGAACGTGATATACTCTTGTGAACTTAATTATACCTACATTATGCAACATTAGCTTCGTATACATCATGGAATGTTTATAAAATGATGTACACAGAGAGGGCGTGGGAGTGTTCGCGATAATTTTTGTTATGTACGGAATTAATGATTTTCTTTTGCATAATATTTTCGTGGAAAAGTATTTATATGTGTATCTCAACAAGGTGATTCCGTATGTAAAGTAGGGGTAAACTACAGTGTTGTAATTTCTTTAGGGATGAAACAGGAAGATAGGTGTTAACACTATTGATTGCATATATAACACTGGTAAATTTATGTTTGCATGCGTTTGTGTATTCGTGTCAATCAAGTCTCATCTGTAAGAAGGCAAATACGCTTCACATATTTTACACTGAATTATTTTGTTAGACATTGTAATATATAATTCTTCACTCTGGAGAGAACGGCTTCTACAGAATAACATGAATCAATAAATGAACGAACAACAACATGCACAAATTGGAAATATTTATGGATAGCTTACCGGTCAGCTAATATGTTAAAGACATTATTATCATCTTCACACACACACACACACACACACACACACACAACAACACACACACACACACACACACACACACACACACACACATATATATATATATATAATATGTAACAAGAGAAATAGATAATATATGTAACAAGAGAAATCTGGAAAGCGTGGGACGAGAATGTAGAACAACAGCAACAGATAGAAGAAAATAAAGACTTTGATGGAGAACGTAGTGTGTGAAAATAAATATAGAACGTAGTGAGAGAAAATAAGGTTCAATTCAAAGAAAGGTCGAAAGCAAATGCGACGGTAACCATAGCCAACCTTATCCTTGAAGACAGGGATGCCAAGAGGAGAACAATAGTTGTATCAATAGCTTTAAACAGATCCAAGAAACCACTAAGAACCAAGTCTTTTTCTTCCGATGGTTCTCTAATATGATTAGTAAGTGCGGTTATACACTTACTGTTAGTTTTTTCTCAGCAAAACCATATTGGTGGGTGTTCTGATTTGTTTGTTTTTGTATAAAATGACCTTATATATGTATATGTATGTATATATATATATATATATATATATATATATATATATATATATATATATTATATATATACCTTTATAATATATTTTTAAATTGAAAGTAATATTAATATAGGTATATACTTCGAAGTCACCTTTAGCGTTTGAATGAAAATAGGTATAGTTTTCGCTATTTTCAATATGAGGTACTACTCCCAAACTAAACAAATGTTGGAGTAGTTGTTCATTATGGGTGCATCCTGCTTCATAAATCATGAAGAATATTTTGTAAATGTAACCACTTTGTATAACAGTGTATGTATAGGAGATCGTTAATGGTCACTTAATGATGTGTTGCCACCAAATAATCTATTAACTATATTACATTTTAATCTATACTTAACGTTTTGTAAATACTTTCTTCAAAAATCCGCACGCACATACGCACGAACGCACCACCTTTCCATACTGGGAAAGACCAGGATACTAACTGGCCAAAAAATTCCGCTCTGGCCAAAAACGTCCGCTCTGAAATAAAACAGTATCAGTCTTGTTTGAACGTTCATCCAAAAAAAGAACTACAACGACAATATTTATTATTATCTTTGACAGATGTAATGTCAAATATGACATATTCATGTATTGCTATTTTATTGAAGAAGTGCTGTGAAAACATGATGCTTAATCAAAAACATTGATAACACGTTCTGCATTTTCATTATAAATAAACAATTGTAAATGAATTCCGCAATGTACTACATGTAAAAATTCACTAAGTAGTTTTGTTGAAAATGTAATAACGAATACAACATTTTAACGTGACGGTCTTGACATATCTATTACCTGAGATGTGTCTGACGAAAAAACCTATAAATACAATTTCCTGTAAATTGTCGCCAAAGGTAGAACAATAATATCTATCCATAAAGTTGATAGAAGCATACTTTGTCCACAAATAAATGTTACACATAGAAGTAAGTAATTTTCATTAAAGTGAACTATATTGTTTGTAAATATAAAAAGCTATTTCAATGTGGAAGAAACCTTCGACACTGCCCACGCACCTGAAAATCTTGGAGGTTTTTTTTTTGAAAGCAGATACTGAGTCAACCAAGCTCCGACTGTAATTTATACAAGAATTACGAACACACATTTGTGGATAGGGAGACTGCCAATAACAGCCTAAATTATAAAGATGATATCGGTATTGGCCTCTTAAATGTCCTCGTGCAGTTTAATCCATTACCAGAACAAATGTAAGCACATCTATGCATACGTGCATATTTTTAGATGCTTTCTAGATATAGGTTTTTACACATATCAATAAATAAATATACACTTACGCCTGTTTGATTTCGGCAGATATAACAATTGTGTTTAGTACAGTTTAACTGATAAATATCCAGAAAATACTGTTTTACTCAACCGCAGTAACCATGTAGATTACGAATACGGACTTCGTCAATAATATCGTTGGAAAAATCAACTCAGTGGTTCAATGGGAGGGTTTTCAATTTGCGGCAGAGTTTATTTTCCTTGGCATAGACACCTCTGCTTGAGTTGCTGTTTTGTTGAGTTGATATGAATGATATTGCAAAACACCTCCCAGCAACCAGAAACTTCTCGTATTTTTACGTTTCGCTCTTTGACCTTGAATTTGTTCGAGTAGAATAGAGGGTTTACATTAAGATCTTAATTGGTCAAGTTATACAAACACCTGTTTGCTTTTCGGACTGGGCAAATTTCGGATTGTATCCGTGTCACCAGCTTGGTGATTCGCATGTGAATTTTAAGACGTATCTAGTATATTCGGAAGTTTTTTTGACAAATCGTGTCTCGCCATATATTTACGTGGCCCCACTGCTGGATCCCGCGTAATAGTAACACTTACACACACAAATGTACACAATACTGAACATAGCATTGCCTATACGCAAATTACTCATTTAGCATTTACAGAAAATGAGTTTCCGCATATTCTAAACAACATATATGTGCATATTACCCTACGTGGAAGTTCACTGGACGACCGATGCATCTCTCAAATGATAAATCCGGTTTTTTCTATATTATCTGGACATATTTACAAAGAATGGAATTAATTGTTTTTTTGCTGACAACATACTAGCTAAATGATGCGTTGAATATCCTATTCTGTATTTCTTTGTCCTACAAAAAGAATGATTTACCCTGACAACGGCCAGATTGAGTAAATCACTTTCCATTCATCTAAATGTTCACGTAGAAAAGAAATTTGTCATCGTAACCAATATATGAAAATACATCACACTAAGATGGATTAGTCACTCATATAAATTAATAAACATATACCCACGCTACCGATAACTGGCTTTTAGTCTATTTTATTGCAGATGCTCTTTGAAAATAACAAATGCTAGTCCACATTAGAGCTGCTTTCTTGGTCACAACGAGTAATCTTATTCACTTATTACAACACAGTTATAATAGAAAGCTAACCTGAAATTCGGTGGTGATGTCACCCGTCATAGCGTGCATTGAAAGTTGCCAGACGTCATTCATAATGGTTACCGATTGGTCGTCCGATGAAACAGGGGTTGGTGTTACCAGCGAGAAGATGCACAGCAAAACACAGTACATAATCATCTGGAATGATTAATATATCTCATAAAACAATGTAATTCGACTTGCAAAGTATATGAACTGTGCAGGTTTTCTTTGGGGAAAAGAAAGACAGTATGTCCGAAAACAACCTGACAAAAGATAGTGAAAATAGATGTGAATAGTATAGTAGGCACGGATAATTGGATCACGGCGCGGTGGAATGTAAGCCTTCATAATTAGGTCAAGGTCAAAATTAAATGGCAAATGTCACACAGCGCCCCCTGACAGATATGTAGTGAACAACAAAATATGTCAAATACAAGTGGCGCCTCTAGCGAATAGGTCGCGAACTAGTACGGTCAAAATGGGTCATATTTAAAAAAAGTCTAAACGGCAAAATTCTCGCAGCGCCCCCTGGCTGGATAGGTCAAAAGCCAGTACAGTGAAAATGGCGGATAGGTGGTGAATTACAAACTAGGTCAAAGTACGTTCTGTTCCCCGCGTAGTCCAGTTGCATGTGTCACCGCATAACCCAACCAGACAAGTCTAAACACGTTTCCAATTTACTTATATGTTAATATACAACCCAAAGTATACAATCAACAAAGTAATACATTGTAACTATCACGTAGTGACCCTAACCAGACAAGTCTGGGCACGTTTTATTCGTATACTGGTATTACTACAGGTTGCTATGCAACCAGCAGTATACAGTAAATTAAAACAAGTCTAGGCATGTTTAACGCTTATCATTACGAGTTATACAACCACCAGTATAAAGTAACACATTGTAACTAAGGCATACTCAACCCAGTCCCACACGACTAGGCATTTTCTCCGTACGGCTTTGTGTTTATATGAATTTTTTTTACTAATTTCATAATAGTACAAATGAATACAATACCACTTTTAACTCCGTTAGCAAGCGAGGCACCATGCGCGGTACATATGTCACTTCGATCACGTTTCCCCACGTAGGTAACTTACATATGTAATTGAGCAACCCAACCTGACATGTCTAGACACGTATTTACCTACACTAACTTCATCCCTCGTGGCGCATAGAGGCTAGTACACATCTGTCGAATCATCAGTCGTGCCACGTAGGTTTCGACGGAAGTTCCTCTTGAAAATACTGAAGACACCGGAAGTACCAGCAAACGTTGGTGTTGTTTGGAAATTCGTGTCCGAAAGCGATGGTAACTCAGAGTAGAGTTACCATCGCTTTCGGACACGACTGTTGACCAATTGTCCTATTACTAATGAACTGTGAAATGTTCCGATCATGACGTATGATCAAGGTTCCTATCTAACACTGCCTAGCCATTGCGTCAATGGACTTATACCCGACAATTCGTTAAAAAGATAGATTACGTCAGTACGGTAGAGAATCAGTGTGACGGGCCAATTGGAATGCGGTTTGATCGAAATGCATTACCCCCACAGTCGGTACATTGTGCGAAGCGACAACGCATGGTTTGCAACAGTGGCCAAAGCGGGGGATAACTACGACACTGACAAGTATAGAATCGAGGCCGGTTATTATGATAGCCCCAAAAGAGTGATACCGGTCATCAACAAGACGTTGATTGAGGCTTCAGGAGAAAAGAAAGTGACCCTTAGCTATAGGTATACGTGACGGTAGACCAAGATCCGGTATTTGCATTGTCTATGGTTATGATTAATAATTGTTTAGTCACATCATCGAGAGAGGTCGACTTCGTGGCATATAGGGAGCAGGGTTGTTACTCGCTCTATGTGTACACCAACGTTGTGGAATCAGGTGTTGTCGGGCCCAGTGTTGAGCTGAGAATTGTGCCGCTAGCAGGCAATCAAGGAGACGTGGAGTCAAAGAGCTTTGACAATGTGCAATACATTCCCGTCTGGTACAAAGAATTCACGCCGATCGAGATCTATATAAGAGATGATGCGGGATGTCGCGTACCATTCGAACGTGGTAGAGTGACAGTTACACTTCATCCTCGACGACGCAAGCCATCTATTTTCGAAACATGATTCCCAGTCGAGAGAAAACGTATCACTCCAAACACCAGCCAGGGTTGTGGGGAACAATAAGCATATTCACAGACGCATTGAATAAAATGTGCAAACCGCATTGCTTGTACTTTATCCTATTATGACTAGCATCCACTCAGGTCCCGTTGCGTGAAGTATGGTCACCCGTACTACGCAAATAATTAGTAACTGTGTTGTCATGCCACCACCCATGTTGTCACGTGACAACTTTCATTGTCTATCATTGTAAGCTATGCTTTAACTTTTAACTCTTTATTCAACTAGTAGCAAATCCAGAAATAAAATAATGATCTGTCCCCCAAAAAACCCAATATTATATGTAGAGAGAGAGAGAGAGAGAGAGACACACACACACGCGCGCGCACGCGCGCCCCTACGCGCACACATCATCATCATATCCCTAATTTCGGTATGTAAGTCATATAGGTCAAGTTCCCCTCGTAGAGAACATACATATGATGCTTTGTAGCCTGTCTGGTGACATCCTCATGTCCAGTCCACCGGAGATTCTTTCTGATCAGAAGATCTTTCATAGATTGCAGCCCTGTCCGTTCGAGTATGTCCTTGTTTGTCCCTTTGTCCATCCAGGTTTCCTCATAATTGACCGCAGATGTCGCATCATGAAGGCATGCAGCTTTTCACCTGTTCAAGCCTCGGCTCCGTATAGGAAGGTGGACAGCACGATTGCTCGGTATATCTTGCCTTTAACCCGCATGGACATGTTGGTTGTTCCAAAGTCTCTGGCGTAGACAGCCGAACGATGCACTAGCCTTCGCCATCCTTCTCTGTGTTTCATCGCCAATGCATCCATTACTTGATATAGTGCTTCCGAGGTAGCTGAATTCCAGAACAGAGTTCAGCTTGTTTCCATCAACCATGATATCCTCCTCTCGGGTTCTTGTAGAGTTGGGTTGGTACAGCACCTCGGTTTTCTTGATGTTAATCTATATGCCGAACTTATTTGAAGCATTGGAGAAAGTATCCACTATTTTCTACATCTCTTCAGCAGAGAAGGCAACCGATGCACTGTCATCTGCGAACAGGAGCTCTCTTATCAGTATCCGAGTAGTACTGGTCTTCGCTCTGAAGTGTGCGACGTTGAATAGGTCAGCGCTTTGTCTGGACTGTATGTAGACGCCATCCCCCATGTGTCGGAAAGCCTCGTCGAGCATTGCTGATAGGAAGATGGAGAAGAGAGTGGGGCTAGTACACAACCTTGCTTGATCTCATTTGTGACATTGAACGATTCCGAGATTTCTCCTCCAACACTAACATTCGCCATCATTCCAGTAAGTAGAGCCTCGATCATAGTTGTGAACTTCTCTGGGCATCCATACGTCCTCAGTAGTTGCCATAGCGAGGTCCTCCCAACTATATCGAACGCCTCCCCCAGGTGCTTTGTCACCTTTCAGGCCGGCGATTGCTCTAACCATCTCAGTCATGGTTGGAATCTCATCGAGGTTTGTCTTGGTAATGCGCTGTGGGATGTTGTCGTGATCGTGATCTATGTCGCCTGGGACGTTGAGTAGTTTCTGGAAGTGTTCACACCATCTTGCCACAACTCTCATGCTATCAGAGAAGGCTCCATTCCATCTGTTGATTTCAGGTAAACAGGTCCCTTCTTCTTGGGTCGCCATTCTTCCTTCAGTCTATTGTCGAAGCAGCTCTATGCAGCTCCACTGCCTTCCTTTCCCGGCAGTCTGACTTCAGTGCACGGGTGCGTTTTTGAAGCAATCTGCATGTATCTTTGTATGCTGCAGTGGTGGATCTAGTGCTCCTCGTTTGTAACACTCTCTGGTGGGATATGTCTCTTCTGCTCATAAAGTGTGTAGCTCCTGATCGTTGGGGTCGAACCAGTCCTGGTGTTTTCTGTCTGGCTTGCCAAGATATGTCTTGGCTGTGTTGTATACGACCTGCTGCAGAGCTGCCCATTCCTTGTCTGGTGTTGAGCTTTCGTTCTCGTCCCATTGGGCGAGAGCACTGTCCATCTCCTGCTCAAAACTCTCCCTATGGCTGATGGTACTTAGTGTTACTATGCTGAGCTTGGTCGGCTTACTTGTCCCCTGCCTGTTGTGGTTTTATCGTATTCTGAACGCCACTTTTGTCCTCAGCATCTGGTGATCGATGCAACAGTTACCTCCACGCATGGCTCGGGTACTGTGGACGTCCATCTTATCCCGACAACTTGTGATGATGAAGTCGATCATATGCCAGTGTCTGGAACGAGGATGCATCCATGTGGTCTTGCGTTCGTCCTTCTGCTTGAACATGGTGTTCGTCACTATCAGTTCGAACTCAGAACACAGAGCCAGTAGAAGCTCGCCAATGGAGTTGCATTTCCCAATCCCATATTTGCTCATGACCAAGGGCCACTTGTCATTGTCTCTTCCTATCCTCGCATTGAAGTCTCCTATCAGCAGTAGCTTATCTGTACGAGGGATGTCACTGAGCACACTTGCCAGTTGGTTGTAGAAGGCATCCTTGATTTCATCTGGGTTAGTAATTGTTGCAGCGTATACGCTGATAATTGTAGCGAAGTTGTCCTTGCTCAGAGGTAGTCTTATCATTATGATTCTGTCACTTACTGGCCGTGGCATTTTTGTCAGCTTTGTCACGATATCCTTTTTGATTGCTCCGGCCTCCCTTCTTTCTCCTTCGGGTTTGCCACTCCAGAAGAAAGATTATTCGTTTTCATAAAAAATTTAAAGATTTCTGCATGTGATTGTGACATGTTTTTGTGTGTGATGTTGAACAAATAAATGCTGTACGTTTTACATACAATTCACAATTATGAAAAACGAACATATATGTTTTGTGTTGTCAGTCACGTGATGTTGATAGTCAGTCTTGCAGTTGCGACGCGTCTGTTTTCACGGTAAGTCAGTTTTATCCATGTTTGCCTTCTCTTTACGAAATAACAGTAACACATTGTGTATGTTTACGCCGGATGATCTTAATATATGCAATGCTATCTGTAAAATTGTTCAATAGGTGAACTCTTTGCCTTGCTGCTTCAGGCTTTTGGACAGTTTGGTTTACGTATTTGACGATTACGCGGGCGAAAATGCAAGTTACTCTAACATATAGAGCATATTTTAACTGGAAGAAAACACATAAAAACGATATTGCGGTGCCGGTGTATCATGGACTTGCTTAACAAGCACACTTTTTTTATTAACTTTATTAAATTCAGTGTCCCAGTTGCCGTCGGCATTTGCTTTGTGTTATGACTTATGACTGCAAATTATATTTAATAAATAAAATAATAACTGATGTTGCGTTTGCAGCCTCCCTTGAATGTAAACTTGAAAGGTTTGAAAAGAAATCACAATACTGCATTTGTAAGAAATGTTGTATCTTTCTAGAGTCTAGTGTTACAACTTAATTTATTTGTCAATATTAATTTTAGTAATTGTCAATTTACATGTTGTTTTTCATATGTTTATAATTATTTACAGAGATAAAATGCATAACGAGATTAAATTTGCTAGCGAGTTTACCGTTAAACAGTATTTATGTTGTTGACATTGTAAGTACTTCATTCAATGAAGCTGTAGCAAATTTAATTAAATGTATGGTCTGTACATTACACTATGAATATAGTGTGGATAACGTCTGGCAGGAATTAGAATAAGATATTTTTTATTATGTCGGGCAAAATTGAAGACCACCAGTACACATTCGTTGCATAGGCGTATGCATGGTTTGGTTTGTGCATTAACTGAATATATACATAAATGTAATATGTACAAAATGGAAGGCTGTGTCCATTTATATTAATATTTTTTCAATCAGTAAACATTTACCCACATATATAGGGTAACCTTCATAATTATTTATGTGCTCTCTAATTTTAGACCAATTTAGAGTTCGAAGTTTACAGAGAAACAGTAAACCACATACCTTTAAGCAGAGACCTGTCCACTATATAGTCTAATCGGAAGAGGGGGGTACCGTGCACCCCCCGGAAATATACTTTTAATTTGTATCACTAGATCGGAAACATATTGGCCAATATTGCACGTAACTACACATATAAGGTCTCCAGACCCATGTTTTCAGGGTCAACGATCATTAAATGACCATTCTTGAATTAACTGCGTGTCCCTGGCATGCTATGCAAATTCTGACGTGCCAACATTACCGAAAATGTGACTTTTTCGCTGTTACCAAGCCCATATTGCATGTAAATTGAGAGGGTTTTTGAGGGCATCTACTTACAAAATATCGTGTTGTTTTTGCAACCAAAAGTTAATATGGTAGCAAATTCAAGGTATTTTGAATAAAGAAATTCTACTAAGTGCCTTTACCAACTCATTTAAAGGTAAACAGCAAGCCAGAATGATCTTTCTGAGCTCCCGTGCCTTACCCTCTCATGGGCTTTAATATGATAATTATTAGATCATCATTCATCATCGCTTTCACTGAAATCATCAAAGTCAAACTCGTCCATCATCGTTTTCCTCCTCCTCCTGTTCTTCCTCGTCACGATGACCAGTGTCCAGACAATTAACCATTCAGTTTGGTAACACAGGACAGCAGGACCACACCGGTTCCAACATTCCATCCTCGTTCCTTACCAACAACCTCCATACAGGCCTAGTTTTATGAAAAGACCCTCAAGATGGTCGACATCACCAACGATCCAGCCTGCCCAAGGGCGGGGAGACATTGCGAGCTGAAGAAGGCCGAGGTCAAGAAGTGTGAGGAATCAGTTCAGCGCGTCATCGCTGCTGTCAGGAACTTCACTAATCCTTTCACTGTCGCAGATAAGAACAGGTTCTATTCCCTGGCCTCTGATGCTCCGTCCCCGTGGAATTTGAGTTGGACGTGCTCCGAGCAGAAGCTTTGAGCGGACTTCTTCGGACACCATCAGAGCGGAGAGCCAGGAAGCTTCTTCGACCCTATCAAGACAACGAAATTCAAAAGACTACGGAGACTTGCAACAAGAAGATCACCCTCACATCATCCCAGGGAATGTAATAATGTGTTCCAATACTTGGTATCTATTTTGTTTTAATTGTTGCATTTTTAGTGCTTGCCATTGCTTTTATATTGTAGAGTGATCCTGTTGTTTTTCACGTGTCGCCCAAATAATAATACAACATTTATGTAGCGTCTTTATTTTGAGGAATCCGAGGTCAGAAATGTGCCATATACAATATAATTTTGCGTAGTCGTAAACGGAGGCAGACATGAGTCATCACTGGAGGATGAGACCTCCGAAAGTTTACGGTTGGAATGCAATTTCAAACAAATATTAGTTAATTAACTTAAACGGTTATTGTATCAGATGATTTTGTAGTGATTGGACGTTGATTCCAGATTTATAATTCCAGGTCATGCAATATTAGGAGCAACGCAACGTCGCCTTCCTGCTCCTCGTCAAGTCTAGGAGTCACAATTATCAAGTGTACTCGGAAGAACTCATGAAGTACTGTCTGGTGCCTGCGCCACCAGCCTTGGAACACCAGAGGTTTTTCCAAGTTGAAAAAGCCGCCACCCTACACTACCATCTGGAAGACATAACCCCAGAAGATCTGCCATACCACAAGGACACCCTGTTCATCCAGGACCGCACAACGCTGCTCCATAACCTTACCAATCTTCCCCCGACTTGTGGTGAGATATGCCTACAAGTTCTTGATCAGATGGTGGCTAAGGAGCATTTCTTGTTCTCGACTGACAGTTAACCATCCACAATCTATCAAAACCCTGGAGAGGTTGAGGCATCGGAGTTCAGAGACGATTATTCTGGCTGGACCATCGACAACGAAACCATATGACTGTAAGACGTTCCGTGCAAATGACGACAACAAGAAGCTGCTATGACACTTCCTGCTGGAGTGCTCAACAGGCAGCTTCAAGGCTGCAGAGAACCGAGATGGTTGTGCTGATCGTAGGAGAGAAAGTCCATCAACCCGTCTCATTAAAAGGCGAATCGAGTTGAAAGTCCGTATTGTTGTTATTATTACTACTACATAAATATCGCATTATCCTTATAGATCAGATCGACTTCACTCTTTCTATTATTACGGATATTACCTCAGCTTTCAAACATCAGTGGCCCTTTATGTTTCATGTCGAGGTGCGTGAACTGCCCACAATCTACAGCAACCAAGAGGAGACTGATACGAGAATGGTGCAGTACCTCCATTGCCCACGCCGCCAAGCAACATGACTGTATACCATGATATCGGGTCAGGGAAACATCGACAACTAATCAATCTCTCTGATCTCGTAGTATCCCTTGGAGAAGACTAGTATACTGTGCGACGCTTCTTGGGATGTATGTATTCAGTGGAGAAGTCTGCACCAGTGCCTTCAAAGGGAAGGGGGAAGGTGGGGTCCCTGAAAAAGTTGGAGAAGAACCCCAGGTTTCATAAAGCGTTCAGGCAACTCGGTGAGGAATGGAACCTCAAGCATCACGTGCTGAAGCAGTTGGAAGAGTCACCTGCTTGATCTATGGACAGAACCGCGAGTCTTCAATGGAAGGCCTCCGTGCCAAACTCCTGCGCAAGATCGTGGTTGAAGACGAGAAACTCACTTCCAAATCTAAGATCGACCTGGTTCGCTTTCCTCCCTGCCACTCTGTTTTGAAGTCACACCTCCAGCGGTTGAACCACCACGTAGCCTTATATAAGCATGCTGCGAAGCCATCTTGGCACAATTAAAACCCTACGATGATGGGCAAGGGTGGATAAGGACTGAGGATGGAGTGTTGGAACCGGAGTGGTCCTGCGGCACTACGTTACCAAACTCACTGGTTAATCTTCTGGACACTGGTGATCGTGAAGAGAAAAAATAGGAGGAGGAAAACGAGGATGGACAAGTTTAACTTTGACGATTTCAGTGAAAGCAATGGTGAAAGATGATCTAACACTTATCGCATGAAGCCCATGAGAGGTTGAGGTATGGCAGCTAAGAAAAGATCGTTCCGGTTGCTATTTACCTATACCAGTAAATGAGTTGGTAAATGAACTCAGTGGAATTTCTGTATTTAAAATACCTTGAACTGATCCTCATATTAATCTTTGGTCGCAAAAAACAACACGATTTCGTAAGTAGATGCCCTCAGAAAACCCTTTCAACTTACTTGAGCACTATATTTGCTGAGATACAGCAAACAAATTCACATTTACGGTAATGCTGGCACCATAAAATTTGCATAGCATGCCAGAGACACACGTAGTTAATTCAAGAATGGTCCACTGATGATCGTTGACCCTGAAAACATGGTTCTGGATACCTTATGTGTGCAGTTATGTGCAATATTGGCCGAGGTAATGTGAAAGATAGATTTATCAATAATAGCGGCACTAATTTGCATATTAAACCGTCATAGATACATTTGATCATGTCAACAATAGTTTTACTATGGTCGCTCACCCTCATAACATGGGTCTATACACCTTATTTTGTCAGTTATCTGTAATATTGGCTGAGATATAGTGAAAATTAGATTTTTCAATAATGGCGGCATAACAATTATACGTGGGACATTTTGCTGACTTGTTAACATAGCAAACCGTTTTATACGTATTTTTTCGATCTAGTGATACCAATTAAAAGTATATTTCCGGGGGGTGCACGGTACCCTCTGTTCCGACTAGACTAATAGTAAAATATCCATGGATGGGTAAACATAAACAAGGAACTAAAATATCTTAAACAATCATAGATAATTTATTGTCAGTTGTGACTTAAAAATGCGTGTATTTATAGTTTATTTCTGGTCTTAGCACACATCTCAACAGGCTTGAATATAATTAGGTATATATAACTTAACATGCACCTGTCCATCTAAAACTGTATGACTTGCAGATATTGATCCCGCATAAAGCCCCAGTAAGCCTGGTAAAAAGACAACAACAAATTTGACTTAGTAAATTATTTTTGTAGGTTAACTTTTAACATTCTTTTAGTGCCCGTCTCCCAAAATGCTATTGGCCTACATACAACAGAATGTTTTTTCTGTATCTCAACATATTATCACATAAATTACTTTGCACTATAATTAATGTACAGCTTCATGTATGTATAACTAATGTGAATGTGTTTATCCAAAGATATTGGTAAATAAAACATTGCATCATAACTTATGTACTTTCTCAGGGGTATGATTGAGTTATACAATTATTATGACATGGTATAAAATAATCTTGTCCGCTTCATATAATTATTGCACAGACACCATTATGACTGGTGATGTCCGCTTGATACAGTACTATATTAACAATATAATTGGTGTTTACAACATTTCAGAATAAATCTTCCATTGAAGAACTACTTTGGTGGTGTCATTTGGCTTCAGATTCAAGATCATCTCTACAAAACGTGGTTGGTATACATTTACTGCATGCATAATTCTATATGGTTATTCATACAACCATACTGAAGTAGAATGTTTGTTGGAGTATGAACCAACATTGGCAGGCTCTATATTTTAAACAGATACAACACAATGACTGAAAACGTTCTAAGGTCAAGAAAGTTGCACCAGTGATTTATTCAGGGAATGGTTGTAATATGATATGCTATAGTCATGTATTTAATTTAATTATGAAGTATTAGATAGACTGCTTGTTATGTTGTCACATTACAACTTTCAGTATATCCTTTAACTTTCAAGGCTTCCACAACAAAAGATTGTACATGTAGTTACCTTTATTTGGCAAAATAGCTAATTAATTAAGACCATTGCCCACGTAATATATTCTATCTTCTGGTGATGGGTAATCAATATAGGTGTTTGCGTGTGCGCAATGTTACATTTGGTATCTTACGGCAATATCACATCGTCCGCCTCCATATTCGGTAGGTCACGTTCCTCACGTAGGGAACTTACATTGTACAACACATACAGACTAGCATTTTACTAAGTCACTGTGGTAATTCCCTAACATCTACCGACTCAACGAGATAGAGATGTTTTCACAATTCTAAACTACTTAGCGTGGTAACATCGCAACCTTATAGGTTTTTTTCACTTCGGAAAGCCTCAAACATTGTGATATTTTACGACTTGGAAGAATTACAATCTCAATACGCTATTGTTTCGGTACGATTTCGTTTTACATTGCCGTATTTTACTAAGTTTTACTAAGTCAATGAGGTAATGTCCTGACATGTTATCATCGCAACGAAATATAGAGTGGACGTTTGTTACCAAGTTAGCGTGATAAATTCGTAACGTTTTAGTTTTTCAACTTCGGAAAACCTGTAACATTTTAGGATGTGAATCTAGAACAATCTCAATATTTTACCGTTTCCACGCGAAAGCCTTGACAAATTGTTGTATCCTACAAGGTGTTACTATATCAGTGAGGTAATAAACTAATATTTTACCAACTCAACGATATAGAGAGGGGCGTGTTCACTATTGTTTCCAAATTAGCTTTGTAACGTGTAGTACATTCCAAATATTCTAGCATTTCTGCGCGATAGCTTTGTAACTTTCTATGCGAAAGCTATAGCACTTTCGATCATAAAACGAGAAACTTGGTGATTTTTCTTAGGTCATAGAATATTTTCCTAACTTTATTATAGAAAGATATTGTTTTGTGACGTCACTACTTTAAAAGCTGGCGCCATCTTGTTGATAAAATATATGAGGCTATTACGCTTTCGCTAGAAAACCGAGAAACGTGACATGTTTTTCATACCTAATCGTTATACTAACATAATGCTAACCCTAAGCTTATATTATATATATATATATATATATATATATATATATATATATATATATATATATATATATATAACACACACACACACACACACATATATATATATATATATATATATATATATATATATATATATATATATAAGCCATCCTCAAGACGATAGCCTGCAAGTTTCTATGTGATGTGTTTGTTCCAGGACAACAACAAATTTATCCATCAATTAACCGCCGATTTAAATAAACCCAATTAGTGATTCCGTTATCCGCTAGAAGGCGCTAATTTAGTTGTAGTGTTTAATTTAGTTGTAATGTTATCCGATTGTGTCCCGTTTGTGCGCGCGAATAGTTATACAGTTTACCTACTGTATTCGTACGTGCGAAATAGTGTAATTAATGATATATAACATAATAATAATTAATTATTATAATCCGTATGATCTACAGGAAATTATAAGTTTTATTATGGCATAATAATATTTTATTTCATATAGTGCCACATCCATAATTGTTTGTGGCGCTTCACAACATACGGCTATTAAAAAAATTGTAATAAGAAGAATACGACCCACAGGTCATATTTTAATAAAAATAATAAAAATACACATGTCCATATAATTAACTAAAATTACCTATCAGTCATCAAAATACCTTGCCAATTACATGACAACAATAGTGATAAATCAATCTAAAGGTATGGTTGATAGTAATAAATGATAGTGTGGCATATTGTTGTCGCTATTTCGTTGTACACCGACGTAAAGCACCGGTTGGCTCTCCTCTGTTACAACAGCTAAACCAGCAGAAGACTCGGTGACGTATTTTCCCGTTCATGGTGTAGGTGATTTTGCGAGATTTTTTCACTTTAAGACCACTTTCTGAATAAAACAGTGATGTGAAAAAATTGATTGTACATGCAAATGGTTAGATTGTGTAAACTCTTTTACGTGCAGAACACCAAACCGTTGACATGTTTGCCCTTTAAAATTGAATATTTGTGTAGCTGCGGGTGTGATAATCACTGCACACTGTTGTTTAACATGAACAAGTCAGTAAGGTAGCCAGGAGCTTGCCCATTCATGGCATTATTATTGACTATACATTACTATGGAAGTGAAATAACTATCCGAACATCAATTGGCACCATCCTAAAGTACGAAACAGTGTCACAGTTGAATATATATTTTGCCGGTCTTTTACATTCAAAATTACTCGTGAATATTGTTTCATCATCCTATGAACGTTCATCAGCAAACAGTGTCCGCAACTTCCCCATATAACACACCCGTAGCCAACCATTCCTGTAAAGTATAATATTCGTGCATTAGTAGTTTCACCTGATTGAATAAATACAAACGGTTGCGCAACTCGACACACAGCTTAGTTACGTGTGCGTTCCAGAATAGGTTAGGTTACTCTCCTCGTATAAGCAAAGTAATTTATTGACCTGGACGGATTTCACAATAGAGTTGTAGCCTTATTTTGTACGGTCCGAGTATATATTGTCTTTTCCTTTTTCGTTTTCAAACTTGCGAACGAAAAACAAAAAACGAATTCCTTTTTCGTTTTCAAAAGTGAAGTAAGAAAAACGAAAAACGAATTCGTTTTTGCATTTAGGAAGCTTCGGTCACGCTGCCACTTCGGGTGGCCGGTAAAAGTTGGTAGTTTCAGCGATATACTGTGGTCGCACTGGCGGCGGTTTGAAAACAAACTCGCAGAAATTGCATCGGCGATATGGTATATCTAAGTACCTATAATGAACGTTGATCGTTTCGGCGCTGCATTTTATGTTCCGACAATTTAATAAACTATACTCAACCTTCTGTGATAAAATACTGTAACAGATATGTCTATTATAGATATAGATAGATAAATCGAGAGTATAGATGTAATTATTTTGTAACTGCAACTACGTGATGCAATAACTATTTAAATTTAGTTTGTAAAATATTTGGCTTAGGAGGCCCCTATTGTGACTAATAAACAGTCGCTTAGCAGAGGGGCCACACTGGGTTTTGAAATTAGCTATCCTTTATATAATTAGGCTCCCGGCGGAACCGGGAAGCTTAATTTTAAGGGAAACAAAAGGGAAAAGTAACATGGTGTGCACGTCAAAGAGTTAATACAAACCAACCATTTCGAACGGTAATCACATTTTAACTTCAGTAGCTTACAGGTAATTTAATTTCAAAAGGGACAATTTTACTTGAAATCAGCTTCTGCACTAAGGCGTCCTGACGCCTTGCTGCGTGACCAACAAGCGAGCAGAACCGACGTTCGAGTCACGCGTCCGATGACTAATCCAATGCTATAGCCGTTGTAAGCACAATGTTGTGAGATACGCGATGTTTCTTACCGTATTCAAGATCTGCAGAAACGTCGGCGACGTCGAGTTTTGAAGCATGGAGCCGTGCAAACGATATTTAGTCACTGACCACTCATCGAAACCACCGGACATTTCCGCCGAGCGTGCAGCCAGGTCAGAGCGCAAGAAGATTAGTAAATATTATTAAGTCTTCTATATCTAAATTATATAAATCTTGTACCATTAGACACGTTGTCGTATCTGTCATTGTGACTTATGTACATAACTATATTGTTCATAAACGCCAGCCACAGATAACGTTCTATAAGGTAGACAGATACCCGGTAAATATAACATGGGCTGAACCCGGTGCCGCCCGACTAGGTCTAGGCCGTTCATTATATATATATATATATATATATATATATATATATATATATATATATATATATATATATATATATATATATATATATATATATATATATATTTGTTGTATTACTCACATGTTTTCTTTTACTGCCATCTCATTTACTGACTTACACAATATACATTCTATATGATCTTTCTTACACAATATATCCTGTCGCCGAGTCAATTGTTTTTGAATTACAAATTACAAAAGTAAACCAATAATTGTGGGTGTAATATGTCGTCCGAATTATCATCCACGTGCAGATCTTTTTTACAAGGACATTATTAGATATCCAGGACAGGATACCAAGTGAATATAAAATAGCCTATCTGATGGGTGATTTTAATATAAATTCACTACATTTTGCAAACCATAAAAATATAATGATTTTATAGACAACATAATAGCACAACGATTTATTCCTCACATAACAAAGCCAACAAGAATAACTTCTACAACAGCAACTCTTATAGACCTTTTATTTGTATTCCAACCATACTCATACTAACTATTACTCTGGGATCATTGTCACGTATATGACGGACACGCCAGCTGAACAAGTCTAACATTTAAAAAAATTGAAATATATTAGCAAGAGAAGAATACACTACTGTGTTATCTGGTATTGACAGAAATGAAGAATAACAATTGTAATGCTAATATATTAATCATTATTTGAAACATCATGCCCAGTCAAAATTACCAAACCAAATAAAACATTTATTAAAAGAGACCATGGATAAAATCTGGCTTACTTGTTTCGTCAATAAACAAAGACAAACTACTCCGAAGAAAGTTACATAAACCAACTGTGGAGAGAGATAATGCTTACAGAGCATATTGTAAAACATTATAATAAGACGAAAACACCTGCAAAGTCAAACTATTATGCTGAGATATTGGAAGAACGTAAACACAACATCAAAGATACATTGAGGCAGGTTATTCCAAAACAAAAAGTATGTTTACATTTCCCTTAAACGTTCATTGTAAATGGAGAAAAATGTAAAACACATCATTACTGAAGAATATTTCAATTTCTTTGCCAACATAGGTAAAACAGTAAGGGAATCAATACCTTCTCCTACAGCCTCATGTCATTCGCACTTAAAACATAGATCTGCTGTAAATTTCTTCATGCAACTTATATGAACGAGATTAAAAATATAGTAAATAATCTAAAAACAAAATGCAAAACTTATCCAAAAGACTATAGAATAAATAGTCATCCCGCTTGAGCATATTATAAACCAATTCATTGCTACAGAAAATATAAATGTTGCCAAAGTAATTCCAATATATAATCAGGAAACAATAATGTTTTTAATAATTACAGACAAATAAGTATTTTACCCGCACTTTCTTAAATAATGAAAACATGGTGTGAAATAGATTAGTAAATTATTTGGAGAAATATAGCATTCTATAAACAACAATTGGTTGTATGCAAACAAGGTATGTTTGAATGTTGAAAAGACACAATGTTCTGTATTTAGTCCCAAAAAAGCACATTTGAAGTAAAAAGTAGTTTTTAAATAAACAATGAAGTTGTTAACCAGATTGGCAAGTATAACAAAGATGATGAATCTGCTAAATTCCCAGGAATACATATAGATAAATATTTCACATGGGAAGACCACATTAACATAACTAGCTCGAAAATATCTCGAGTCATTTTTGCAATAAATAGAGTGAAACATATCCTACCACATAAATCACTAAAATCATTATATTACACATTATTTTATTTATAGTCGCATAACCTACGGTATACAAGCATGGGGAAACGGAAACACAAAGAAATTATAAATATTCCAAAAACGTCCTATAATAATAATTAATAAGAAAGAACATAGAGCCATACGGACCCTTTATTTAAGTCTAAAAAATTGAAAATGTCTAGAAATATTTAAACTACTGGCTTCATTATTTATGTATGACTTTGATCATACTTTATTACCTAAGTCACTTAAAAATATTTTGTAATAAAAAAGAATGTCACCACAGATACAAGAATAACCAGACAATTCAAGCTTCTTGTTCAAGAAAAACCCATAACTAACTTTTCTTCGAAGAATGTGGAACAAAATAGATGAACAAATAAGAAATGTTAATCACAGGTCGAAGTTTAAACAAATGTTACGTGTTTTTACTTAGATACTTACCAAAGTGAAGTTATATGTTTAAACCCTAAATGTCAAGAATGCAACTACGTTGCTACTTATCATAGTGTTTAATTTCATTCTTAAAAGTAACTCAAGTTAAGTCAAATCTTGTTTGTATTCAAAAAAGCTCATCCATGCTTTCTTACATAATTATACTAATTTATATTCAAAAAGTGGTTCAAATTTCTGGGATCGTTGTCAGATATCACCAGCAACAGTAATAAACTACTTACTTTATATATCCATGTTCAGTAGTACAGACTTGGTGATGTCTGAAAATATGTTTAATTTGATCTTAACAATTATTTTGTTGTATTTGATAGTCAAACTACAAATGTGTGTGTGTGTGTGTGTGTGTGTGTGTGTGTGTGTGTGTGTGTGTGTGTGTGTGTGTGTGTGTGTGTGTGTGTGTGTGTGTGTGTGTGTGTGTGTGTGTGTGTGTGTGTGTGTGTGTGTGTGTGTGTGTATGTATGTATGTATATATATATATATATGTATATATATATATAATATATATATATATAGTAATAATGGCTATTTTAAATGTCGATGGTATCACTGGAAGACGGCCTTTTAGCCAAGTGACTTTCATGCAGTGCTACTTTAATATATACTTTAGTTTTGTTCTTGTACATGTTGCGTTTTGAAATAAAAGTTACTTACTTACTTATTCAAATGTCTAAAACTGGCATTGCGAATGTTGTTTTCAATCATGTCATTCAGTGAGAAAAATATACAAATTACGTGTCCTGGTGACCAACTTTTCGGATCAGATATAACATAAAAACTGTGTTGTGTCCAGGGGGATGCAATATAATTTTGAGTGCAGCCCTGAATGAAGCTAGGCATACGAAATGAATACATGCCACCTAAGCTCGCTGAGTCCCCGGCAGCAACACAAGGCCACAGCCATCTGGCCGGTGACCTCGAACTGACAGTTCCGCTGTTTTCTTTGACATTGCAATAGGGTTTATTGGTACCTTTGTATTAGTAACATTGGTTATAACGAAACCGAGTCCCGCTGTCTTCATTGACTGTACAGCACGGTGTTTTAACTCTGTGATCATAGCATATATTTCCTGCTAGATCTGAGATACGTGATGTTAATTGGGTCACTGCTCTGCGGAACTCCCTCCACGTCACGTAAGTTTATTTCTTCTTGCAACACATTCCAGATGTAGTGGTATCATGCACGTCGTATAATCTTCTTCACGTAATTTGACACCCCTATTGATGTTTGTTGCGATCGGTCTCTATCCTCGTGCGACTCAATTTGGCTAAGGTTGCGTCTGTACAAGAGGTGTTGATTGCTTGATGCCTCAGTGCCGGTGAGATGTAATCTAGGTGACACTAGCCTATACTCAAGTCACTTTGAATGTTTGTCTTATGTGTACACAATATTTCGTCATGTCCTGGGCACGATCGCACATTTTGGCTGTCAGGCTGGGTACTGTACGCCCGGTCGGCTGGCCAGGCGGCGG
Organism: Ridgeia piscesae; assembly: GCA_025642075.2. Lineage (NCBI taxonomy): Eukaryota > Metazoa > Annelida > Polychaeta > Sabellida > Siboglinidae > Ridgeia > Ridgeia piscesae. The sequence continues at coordinate 244,566 of JAODUO010000473.1, forward strand.
CTGCCGGCGTTTGAGTGTCCGCCCCTATTTGACGACGGGTTAATTACCACTTGGGACTTGGCCGCGGGTGCTCTGCCTTAGAGGTCCAGAGGTCCGGTTGGATTACTCCTGGCGGGTGGTAAAGTCAACCGCCACCGGCTGCGACGTCCGGGGCGCCCGGGTTATGTGTGCGGTGGTCCCACGCTGTGTTGCAGGTCTTCTGCTGTGTATAGACTCGGAGCCTACATGTGTGCTTATGTGTCTCTGTATATGTCAGTAGGTGCAGATGTGTATATATGTATACATGTGTATACGTTTGTAGGCACGTGTTAACTCTTGGACATGTCCGTGTACATACTCCCCCTTTTAGCTACCTTCCTTATATCCTACGATGGAACAAGGGCCATTTCTCTGCCACGCGCGTTTCTCCCACTGCGTTCAGTAGGTGCCTTTTGGGGCCCTCTCTCTCTCTCTCTCTCTCTCTCGCTCTCGTTCTTTTCAGTGCCACGTTCACTTCGCTATTGTTTACACACCAGGATTAGCCGGGTGTCTAGTTTGCACTGTTTCATTTGTATGCAGTTGGTTTACCTGTATACGCGTGACCTACACCGGCGTATGTTTCAACTGGGATGCTTATGACCACGAATCCAACGCTGTTGTTGCCACGTGCGGGTCGCTTGCTGGCGATCGGTGTTGTCTGTTTCAGTTGTGCATAATTTGCCGGCGTAACACACTGATGTCTACCTGGCGCCAAGTATATTGGCCGTTACATGCCAGATGCGTGTGTTTCAGTTGTGCGTTACTAGCCGGCATAATACACTGATATTCTACCTGGCGCCAAGTATATTGGCCGTTACATGGTGTAACATAGTATGTGTGTTTGACCTATATGTACCATTTGTGTTCGCGTGTGCGTGGACATTTGGTGGTGTGATATAATTTGCTTGCTTGACGCTAGTCAAGTTGTATCTGCACGTGACATGGTGCGACTTGCTCAGTGCGTATGTACCATGTCTGCTGTGATTCAGTGCATGCATTAGTTCTTGCATTTTAATGACGTCGTTCACGTCTGCATGTGTGAACATTCCGTTGATTACAGACATGTTTTCGTTATATGCTTGGCCGTCTCACGGTCATGAATGCGTGTATTTGGCCTTCCCTAGGTTTTGTTCAGGCATCAAGATAGTGGTTGTTTATTTATTTCAGGTCTGCCGTGAACGAGGAGACAGTCGTCAGCAGATATTGTGACCTGATGTGTTAACAAAATTGTTATTCATAAACCACTCCCATTAAAAATTTGATTACCGTTCGAAATCGTTAGTTTCTATTAACTCTTTGACGTGCATAGCATGAACCATTTCCATTTTGCTTCCCTTTAACATGTATGATAATCCGTAGTGTATTTGCTGACGTTTTAGTTTAGAAATCCGATGAGCTATTAATTGAATGAATAGTTTTCATAGTTGGTAAAAGGTGGTGTTATCAGGTTATATTAAGTCAGCTCAACCTGAGTTACATACATACACAAACGTACACACACGTGGAATATCTATTACATACAACAATATATATATATATATATATATATATATATATATATATATATATATATATATATATATATATATATATATATATTATTTCCTACTACTAATCCGTAGTATATCTATTAATGTTTAAGTTTCGAAATCCAAGAGATTCCAGGCTCACCAGATGCATAGGCCTACACCGTTTGCACCTCCACCTATAACATTCAATATCCAAGAAATAACCTTCGCATACACTTACTTGGAAACCAAATGGATTCTTCCATTAGACTTCATCAGAAACTTCCAATTGCATATAATTAATAAATAACTATAATCTGGGAAATTCTTCCTGGAATGCCGAGTTTCATACTAAATTCAATATAGGTGATAGCCTTACTTTTGTTTAAAAAAATTATGGTTACAATAATAATAGTAGTGTAGTAGCGTTGTGGTTACACCTTCAGACTCTCGACTAAGAGAACCTGGGTTGAATTTAGTGCTGCCTTGTCAAACCTTGGGCAAGTTCTTTCACTATACATTGCTACAGTTCACTTAGCTCTATGATTGAATACCTGGCTATAGGCAGTGGTGGATATTTGTGTACAAACAGTTTTCGAGCATCAGTTGCAGCATCGCTGGGTGCTCCCCAGAGAAGCCAAGATAGTGTTCCATTGAACAGGTCTGCCAGGGAGTAAAGTGAAAAGCGCTTTGAGCAATCCTGGGGAATAGAGACTGCAATATAAAAGACCTTATCTTTTAATAAATACTAATATAGCTAGTTAGAAAGCAAGTTAGCTTCAAACAATTGTGTCAAGCTTAGGAGCCCATGTATCTTAGCTTATACCATAATGGCAGTCAATTACATTTTAAAGATAACTGTATAAAATGAGCAACTATGATGATAATAGTGATGCTGTGTAGAGTTATTTTAATAAACCACCAAACTAATAAATACTGTTTTATATTCACTTTTGATTCCATAAATTTAATATTGTAGGAAATGTACCATCGTGAATACTATATTATATCTACACAATTGGTTATCACTCGTCTTCGTTATGTGGCCATGAAGGGATGTAGCAAGTGTCTCAACATCTCATCTCTCACCTATTTTGCAGCCAACCGCTCATGTGTTTTACAACAGAAAAAAAAAAAAAACTAATTTCATTAAATTATTTAAGATAAGATTACTTTCAATAAATTGAATCACTCATACGTTAATTAAACACAAAGCACTATGTCTTTGTATTTCAGTAAAAACTATTCCACAGATAACATTCAAAGAAGAACATATTTATATCAGTGACCTACAATATCAATTCCTTAGTCTGCCTTTTTGCAAATGACTATAATTATATGTCTTATATATAGAGAAATTAATAATCAGTCATACCGACAAGAACTGTATTAAGACCTAGATGAATTAGCACATTGAAAACATGACTGGCAAATGCACTTTAACCCCAAGAATTGATTTGTGATGAGACTAACTCATGCAAGAAATACAAAACATCTTAATTATATTTTGTCTAGGAAATATAACACCATATACCATAAAGCTATATATAAACACCTATCCTTGCCTGCAATAAACCTAATCCAGTACGTACAACGCCTATCAAGGCATGTAACTAATAAAACATTCAACACAATCCATACTGGTAAGACCTGTTAAAATTCTTAGTATTTCCCCCGAACAGTAACAATTGCAATTCTCTGCCAGATGCAACTGTCAATATTCCAGAACCACAACGATTTGGACATGCGTTAATTGATACACGACTAGTAACCCAGAAGCATGCGCAGATGCGCACCCATTCCCGACCGTTTGACTCCACCAGGAGTGTTGGCCAGTACTTAACCAAGACAAGACTGGATAGCATTCGCATGCACAGCAAAATCTTCAAAAAATACTTTGGAATCTGTTTGAAGAGACATAATAATTTATCTACAACTCATGCATATTAATGATATTTCCAACAATGACATACGACGGGGAAACCTGGGCCCTCTCCAGCCAGGCAAAGAAAAAGTTAGCAGCTGCACAAACATGGAAAGAAGTATGTTAAGCATCACATACAGGGACAGAAAAACACACGTCTGGGCGAGAGAAAAGGCAAATACGTTATTGAACAAGTCAGAAGACGGAAGTGAACCTGTGCAGTTAGAATGTGATGTTATTCAAGGACAAGGTGTTTCATGATTCGGCTATGTTAAAGAAGTGTGGAAGTGTGCTTTCTTATTTTCTAATAATCGGCTATTTTTCAAAGGAATAACCATCTTTTAATTACAGAAACATAACCGATCGACTTATTATTATGATCAAAACTCAAATATTACGTGTAAAATGTTTGTAATCAGATTATTTTTGTTTTGACAGATAACCGGAAGTCATGACATGTCGGTTGTAATCGACTCGGTTATCAATAGATGCTGCGGACTATCAGAATTGGCGAAATGCCGAATTACAAATTGTGAACGATTGACAGGTCTAGCATTATATTTACCAACCTTCATCCTCATTTAAGTGAAATAAATAATCAATTCGACAACATTTCACTAATGAGCGGTGTCGTCGATTATATGACTTGCATTCCGCTGTCTGGGGACGAGCTCTACACACATGTAAAACGTGAATCTCAGGGAGCACGCATTAACAGTAATAAGAAAACGACACTAAATAAAACTAAAAGAAAGGCCGCCCATACCCATGTCAACTCATGTGGTCGTAGGTTCTGCTATATTATTAATATTTACAAAAATTCTTCCTTAATATAATAAGTAGAAAGTGGACAATCGTTGGACTTCGTTGCCCTTTGACTATTATAATTTTTACAATACAGCTAACTCACGCAATAAACTGACTTTTGATTTCGTTGTGACCATAATAATATTGTGTGTGTGTGTGTGTGTGTGTGTGTGTGTGTGTGTGTGTGTGTGTGTGTGTGTGAGTGCGTGCGTGCGTGCGTGCGTGCGTGCGTGCGTGCGTGCGTGCGTGCGTACTGTATCTTTTAGTGGTGAGGAAAATTAGGTACCACTGCCGGATTTTAGCGTAGTGCTAGACGGTAAAATTAAACATAAACTGCCAAAAAATACCCCGTCACAGTCATGCATGAAACAATCGATTGCCACATCTCTAAGACAAGTATCGCTGAGGCCACAGCGAGCAGTTTCATTTAGAAGATAAAAGACAATGTTCTCCTTGCTTAAATTCATATCATAATACTGAAATCGTTCGTTTTAACAGTGAATTATCAACGGAAATGCGCGTAAACAAAAGACCGGAAGTTGATCTAACGAGCCGTAAATGACAACTGATTTCTGGTCACGAGGTGACGCTTAGCCTTCACGAATGCCCCATTAACTTGCACATTTATGAAAAGTCATTAATGAAAATGCTGTCAGTGTTCAGAATAGAAATCCAGCTTTCCGGGGGTACCAAACATAGCGCCATCGGAGACAATTTACTTGGATTATTCTTGAAGAGAAAGTGGGTAATTGTTGTGTCTAAAACAATCACACTCATCAAACGACGTTTGATAGGTGTCAACACACACCCAGATAAACAAATTTAAACATTAATCATGACATTTAAACAACTTACATATGTTAGATCATACTATTTGGGAACGATTGCCTCTGGAAAGACATTTTCGAAAATAAATCAGTGCCGTTATGTTTTGGCTCGTATATCTTTATAAGCTCCAGCGAGAAGCGTCTCATTTTGGCATGGCGGGTCACACACACGCACGCGCGCGCACACACACACACACACATTTGTAGTTCAAAAATGATCATGATTACAAACATTTTACACGTAATATTTGAGTTTTGACCATAACAAGTCGATCGGATATGTTCCTGTAATTAAAAGATGGTTATTCCTTTTAACAAAATTGCCGATTGTTAGAAGATAAGAAAGCACCCTTCCAAAAAGTTTTTGAACAGATACTTTATAAGCTGAATTCTGAAACACCTTGAACAACATCACATTCTAACTGCCTAGGTCCACTTCCGTCTTTTGACTTGTTCAATAACGTATTTGCCTTTTCTCTTACCCAGATATGTGTTTTTCTGTACCTGTATGTGATGCTTAACATATGTTTGTGCGGCTGCTATCTATTTCTTTGCCTGGCTGGAGAGGGCCCACGTTTCCCCGTCGTATGTCATTGTTGGAAGTATGCATGAGTTCTAGATACTATGTCTCTTCAAACAGATTCCAAAATAATTTTTGAAGATTTTGCTATGCATGCGGATGCAATCCAGTGTTGTGTTGCGTTGCGTTGCGTGTTGCGTTGCGTTGCGTTGCGTTGCGTTGCGTTGCGTTGCGTTGCGTTGCGTTGCGTTGCGTTGCGTTGCGTTGCGTTGCGTTGCGTTGCGTTGCGTTGCGTTGCGTGCGTTGCGTGCGTTGCGTGCGTTGCGTGCGTTGCGTGCGTTGCGTGCGTTGCGTTGCGTGCGTTGCGTGCGTTGCGTGCGTTGCGTTGCGTGCGTTGCGTGCGTTGCGTGCGTTGCGTGCGTTGCGTGCGTTGCGTGCGTTGCGTGCGTTGCGTGCGTTGCGTGCGTTGCGTGCGTTGCGTTGCGTTGCGGTGCGTTGCGTTGCGTTGCGTTGCGTTGCGTTGCGTTGCGTTGCGTTGCGTTGCGTTGCGTTGCGTTGCGTTGCGTTGCGGTGCGTTGCGGGTTGCGTGCGTTGCGGTGCGGTGCGGTGCGGTGCGGTGCGGTGCGGTGCGGTGCGGTGCGGTGCGGTGCGTGCGTGCGATGCGATGCGATGCGATGCGATGCGATGCGATGCGATGCGATGCGATGCGATGCGATGCGATGCGTCGTGGTCTTGTCTTGTCTTGTCTTGTCTTGTCTTGTCTTGTCTTGTCTTGTCTTGTCTTGTCTTGTCTTGTCTTGTCTTGTCTTGTCTTGTCTTGTCTTGTCTTGTCTTTTCATGTTTAAGTATTGACTCCTAGTAAAGTCAAACTGTCGGGAATGGATTCGCATCTGCACTAGTCGTGTACCAAATTAAAGCATGTCAAAATTGTTGTTGTTGTGGAATATTGACAATTGCATCTGGTAGGGAATTGCAATTGTTACTGTTCGGGGGGAAATACGAACAGTTTTAACAGTTCTTACCGGTGTGGATTGTGTTGTATGCTTCATTAGTTAGATGCCTTGATATCCTTTGTACGGGCTGGATTAGATTTATTGCAGGCAAGGATAGGTGTCTATTATGGCTTCAATTCTTGGTGTTAAAGTGTATTTGCCAATCATGTTCTCAATATATTAATTCATCCAGGTCTTTATGTGGTTCTTGTCGGTCTGACTGATTGTCAAAGGCAAAACAGGCAACGGTTTGGTTTAAACAAGCTAACCATTACCATCAACAATCAAATTGTTCACATTATCCGTTTCCTCAGAAAGTGGTCTTAAAGTGGGAAAAGCTAGCTAATTCACCGACACCATGAACGAGCCCATCGTGGTTCATGCAACCAATCAAAACCCCGCTTCTGTCGGATCTTTAGTAAAGTAATACGTCATAAAGTCGTCTGCTGGTTCAGCTGTCATGACAGAGAGCCAAGCGGTTCGCTAAATGTGCCTTACGTCGGTTCACAACGAAATCGCGACAGCAATATGCCTCACTGTTCCTCATACGCTTGTAGTAACAGTTCGGTGAAAGACAGTTCTTCGAAGTTTCGTAGACATCATTTTATAAGAATGTTGCACAAAATACATGAACAAATAAGAAATGTTAATCATAATTCGAAGTAACAAATGTTACGTGTTTTCTACGTAAAAACGTACCAAAGTCAAGTGATATGTTTAAACCCTACATGTCAAGAATGCAATACGTTGCTAATTACCATAGTGTTTAATTTCAATCTTGAAAATAGTCCAAGTTAAGTCAAATCTTGTTTGGATTCATCCATGGTCATCCATGCTTTCTTACATTTCTTACATAATTATACTCATTTATATTCAAAACGTGATTCCTTTATATCGGGTCGTTGTCAGATATCACCAGAAACAGAAACAAACTACTTACTTTATATATATATATATCCATGTTTAATAGTACAGACTTGGTGACGTCTGACAATATGTTTAAATTGATCTTGGCAATTCTTTTGTTGTATTTTGTTGTAAACCTACACACACACACAAAAAATATATATATATATATATATATATATATATATATATATATATATATATATATATATTAATCACTCTGTTGGCAATAGATGAGTAAAATGATGTAAGAAATGTAAGAAAGCATGGATGAGCATGGATGAGCATGGACGAATCTAAACAAGATTTGACTTAACTTGGGTTACTTTTAAGAATGAAATTAAACACTATTACTATATATATATATATATATATATATATATATATATATATATATATATATATATATATATATATACATAGTAATGATGGTTATCTTAAATGATGATGGTGTCACTGGAAGACGGCTTTTAGCCATGTGACATCCATGCAATACATACGCTGACAATTTAATATATACTTTAGTTTTATTCTTGTACATGTTGCGTTGTGAAATAAGAGTTGGTTGTTTACTTACTTACTAGATGGGTAACTGGCTAGAGCTTCGGACTTTCGACTAAGAGAGCCGGGTTTAGAATTATGTCCTGCTATATCGAACATTGGGCAAGTACGTTCACTCTACATTGCTCCACTTCACTCAGCAATATGAATCAGGGCCAGGCTAAACACAGTGGTGTATATTTATTTACGAATTGTTTTCGCCAATAAATGTAGCGTGGCTGGATTCTTGCCAGAGATGTAGAAATCAGAGGTGTAGCCAGGGGGCAGTGGGGCTAAGACCCCTAATCCCAGAAAATTAGGAGGGTAGGGAATTGAAGAACAATGATTGGCTGCATGATTCGTCGAGTAACAAAGTATAGAGGATATACGTATGTTTGTGAAGGACAGTCCTTTCCCGTCTTACCCTTTGAACAAGTCACTTTGTCATCATCCAAATAGGATTAAGTTACTTGAAATGGAGGATCCTCTAATTTTATCGTAGGCGATAGCCACCAATCTTGCTGCAACCCAAAATGTGACATGCCAACGAAAACTTCACCATTTGTAATGTGCGAGATGGCTATTAATATACAGCTGTATCAAATAATAGTTGCCCGGTTACTTGTTTAAAGTCAAATTGCACATCGTGACCAGAGCAATAATTATTTATCTAGTTGATTTTTTATTGTGCAGTTGGAACTTCCTATCGTGAATATATGCATTTTAATAAGCACCAACGTTAAAGCTGCTCCCTCCACTCGTTTGCTAATCGCCAAACCGGTTCTTTTATGACCAGATGTGTAATGTGTTAATAGTTTAACTAGTATGCACAGTCAGTTAATTTTTTTAATGCGTACTTGTCATTTTTTAATCGTACAAAAAGAATCGCCGTTACACCGGGTATAACTGGCGAAACAATCAGCAGCTGCCGACGTCCTTTGCTTTTTGGGTCACGTGCTTTATGCGAGAACGACCTATTGCGGCACAATAACAAAACGCACGTGCTTTTGACTAAGATTCCAAAGGCAAAGTGATTCTTCTATGAAGGTACGCATTAATTGCATTAACGCAGTTAGCAACAAGAGCGAGTAGTCGGGGGCTAATTCACTCTTGTCAACGTCTACTCGACGCGGATTCTCTAACTTGTAAGATTATAATAATTATAAGTCTGACAGTGTCACTGACAAGTCAAGGCCAAGGGAAAGGCCAGGGCAGGCAAGCCAGTTTGAGTTGACAGTCACCATCAATATCGCTCGGCATCACCCAGCCAGACAAAACCTGTGTTGATATGTACCGGTATTGTATTTGATTACGCAGGATCTTGTTAATAAACTTAGTAATTGCGAAAGTACATATCCATAGAGAATAGAAGACGTGAGGGACGAAATGATAAATAAAATTGACATGGAGGACTGGTTCTCTTGTTGGTCGGGCACGAATCGTTGTATTTTTAGGGGGAGCATCCGTTATCTCGTTAACAGAACGTCAAACGGAGAATTACATTAATCTCACAATTATTAAAACAGTGTTTTGCGACTCACATTTCAGTACTATTACTGAATGTTGTTATTTCCATTAAATTTTATGCAAAATAATTTAGATTTTTATGACAGCGATGATTGATTAAAATGTTAATACAATAGGTGTACACTATTATATCATGCAAGTATTACATATAACATTCTTGCACTTGTTTCCATTGTAGTCAATGACAATGATGGCTGGCTGTAGTCTATGTACCTGGTACCTTTCAACTCACACGTGCCAGCTGTTTTCAAATATTTATCAACATTTTCATCACAGCAGTATGTGAATGCATAATATATTCGAATTATAATATTGCTACAGGCCACACTACAAAGCAAAAGTGAGACAAGGCAGAGGAGGGGGCTAAGATTAAGGCAGTCAGATGCAGATGCCGGGAGGATACGTAGTCTGCGGGAGGCTCACATCTGATCAATCCAGGTAATTTAAACATTTTAACAATCAATAACGTATAAATTATCAAAATATTTTAATATGTCCATTTAAATACACATTGTTTTCATTCACATATTATCTTGAACATGGAAAACTAGAATGACCTTTGCTCTTGTTAGTCATGTATAATGCATATTATACCCAATGTGTCAACACTGACATTAATGCACATTCGGGGGAGCATGGCTACGTAGATGCATTTTAAAAATGACCTTCAAAATGGTGCATTCTGAAGGATGTTTTAACTTATTCCCTGGGAAATAGAGAGGAAAAAATGCACAGCTACAAGTGTAAACATGTTTATAGCAAGAAATACCTATGAGGTGGCCATCCTGGCATATTTTGAGCAAATTGGCTTAGAAAAACACCAAGGTGGTCCACCTCACTCATCATATAGCAGGGGAAATACTGCAGCGATGACTCAAAAAATCAATAATACAGTGTTGAAGAAGGTAGACATACATATGATGAATGCTTGAACATTTTCTGAGGGAATGTGCTGTTGGCATCACAATAACCTTATTTTGTCATTTCCAACATTTGCTTTCACCAGACAACCTCAATTATTCATGTTTCACATAAAATGTCAAAAATGAATATGTGTACACCATGTAATAGTTATTACATGGCATCATTATTTACTCCCAACTCCACTACCATGATGCATGTTTTTTTGTTTACTGAAATTGAATACATGCTTTTCTTTACAGGTCAACAAGAAACTGAACAATGCTTACTACCACTAGTTCAACAAGTTAATATGTTTACTGTTTTCTATAGGAAATATCCTACAGAATATTCTAGTTTTTTATCCTAAAGAATATTATACAGTATTGTTTATAGTTTGCCATAAGAAATATCCTATAGAAATTCAATAGGGTATTTCCTATAGAAAAACTAAAAAAATCCCATAGATTATTGTGTGCTAATAAATTGTCATTGAATATAAAAAACATTTTTTTTGTATATTTAGCCCACCGAATAAAAAATATCAGGTAAATAAGTGTATCAAAATTAATAATGAAAATATTAATCATATTGGAAAGGATAATAAAGAAAAATCAGTCATGTGTTTAGGCATACATATTTATAAACACTTAACATGGAAAAACATCAATATAAGCAGTTCTAAGATATCTAGAGCACAATTAACAGAATGAAACATGCTTTAAAAACTCTATTATACTTTAATTCAAAGTCATCTAACTTACGGTATACAAGCATGGGGAAATGGAAATACAGTAAAAAAAGTTACACACTTTACAAAAACGCGCTTTACGAATAATTAACAATAAGAGATATTGAAGTCACACGGCTCCTATTTTTAAATCTGGAAATATACTTAAAATTGCTAATATACACAAGTTACATATCTCATTATTTATGTATGATTATCGCCATAGTACACTGCTTGAATCCTTCGAACAACATATACCAAAAAATAATCTAGCCACTAACACCAGAATTATGAGACAACATAACCTAGGCCCCATAAAATCTATAGAAAAATCTATAGTTTTCTATAGGAAACTATAGGCCCCATAAAATCTATAGAAACAATCTATATTTTTCTATAAAATATTCTTTAGAAACTTGTAGACCCCATGAATTTTATAGAAAATCTATAGTTTCCTATTGAAACCGATAGACCCCATAAAATCTATAGAAATATGTATAGAATTCTTTTTAAAACTAGAAAAGTGTAAAAATAATTAGAGAAAACTATAAGCCCCGTAAAATCTAGAAAAGTCTGCAGTATTCTATAGAACATTATAGGCCCTGTAAAATTTATAGTTTTCTATAAAAATCTATACATTTCTATAGAAAACTATAGGCCCCATAAAATATATAGAAAAATGTATAGTTTTCTATAGAAAACTATAGGCCCCATAAAATCTATAGGAAAATCTATAGTGTTCTCTAAAATATTCTTTAGAAACCTATAGACCTCATGAATTTCATAGAAAAGGTATAGTTTCCTATAGAAAACGATAGACTCCATATAATCTATACACAAATCTATAGAATTCTTTGTAATACTATAGAAAAATCTATAACATTATAGAGAAAACTATAAGCCCCGTAAAATATATAGAAAAGTCTGCAGAATTATATAGAAAACTATACGCCTTGTAATATCTATAGAAACATCTATATTTTCTATAAACAAATCAATTTTTTATAGGAAATTATAGGCCCAATAAAATCTATAGAAAAAATCTATAGTTTTCTATAACATATTCTTTAGAAACCTATAGATCCCATGAATGTTATAGAAAATATATAGTTTCCTATAGAAACAGATAGACCCCACAAAATCTATAGAAAACCTATCGAATTCTTTATAAAACTATAAATAAATCTATAAAATTATAGAAGAAACTATAAGCCCCATAAAATCTGTAGAAAAGTCTGCAGAATTCTATAAAAAAAAAAACTATAGGCCCCATAAAATCTATAGAAAAATCTATAGTTTTTCTATAAAAAAATCTTTATAAAACTATAGATCCCATGAATTCTATAAAAAATGTATAGTTTCCTATATAATTATATAGAAAACTATTGACATAATATCTATAGAAAAATCTATAGAATTGTTTAGAAAACTATAGAAAAATCTATAAAAATTATATAGAAACCTTTAAGCCCCGCGAAATCTATAGAAAATTATGTAGATTTCTATAGAAAACTGCAGAATTCTATAGAATTCTATAGAAATCTATAGAAAATCTGTAGTTTTCAATACCATTTTTGCCAAGGGTAGCGGCTGAAAAGTACAAACAAACATTATGACAGATAAATCAATTCATTAATGTATATTAGTAAAACTATATATGAAAACATAACTATATATAATTAGAATATCTAGTAAAATTATAAACGATAAAAAATATGATAATAAATATGTAAATGGCCAATAATATGAATATATTGTACATATTAACAGATTAAAGTTTCGGAAACAAAACACATTCTAAAACATTTAGTAAAATCGAATATTTAGTTAAATAGATTATTAAAATATGCGTGGAATATATAACCTGAGTAAGTAATATTACATCTAAAATAGATCAACTGAATAAATAGCTAAAAAGATTCACAGTCCATGGCAAGTAATACTCGTTTATAATGATTAGAAAGGACCGGTTACTGGCAGTTGTAAAGTCCGTACCGCACAAAAGAGTTCTTGAAACGATTAGTCCTACAGCGAAGAACACCGTAAGTGCGAGCGTTACGGATTGCGTAATTACAAATTACAGTTTCGTGACCATTCTCCGGCTACTAAGGTTTGACGATTGATTTGACTTCTATGGACCATTTAAAAAGATTTAGCGCCCCGGTCCCTCTAAAAAATGCTGGCATTTTCCGCCAAAGGGCCAAATCCAAAATGGCCGCTGGCACTATCTCGAAAAATTTACGTTTGAACCAAAGCGCCAAAATCACGTTTGGAGACACTTTTTCGGGTAAGTCGTCCACGAGGATTCCGATTCTGACATCAGTTTAACGCTATGTCATCATTTTGATCCATAAATCCAAGATGGCTGCCATCTGGTAGAACGAAAATGTGACTTTTGCACCAGAGCACCTAGAAGCATGTATGAAGACACTTTCTCGGGTACGTCGACCACGATGATTCCAATTGTGACATCAGTATGACGTTATGACATCATTTTGACCCAGAAATCAAAGACGGCCGCCATCTGGTAGAAATAAAACGTAATTTTTGAACCAGACACCTAGAAGCATGTATGAAGACACTTTGTTGGGGTACATTAACCATGACGCTAAATCGATGCACTGATGCAATTTATGAAGGTGACAGATCGAATTAAGGTCAATGTCACTTGGGAAGGTCAAGGTCATTCAAGGATAATCTTCAAGGTAATGTATAATGGTTAAGGAATCGAAGTCTTGGACCCAACTAATATAAACCCCGCTGCCGGACATGATGACTAATGGTTCTAGAAGTGAGCTCCTTTTGGGATGAGTGCCATATTGGCTGTTTTTTTGTACGAGGGAAAAATGTCTTGTTTAACACAACAAAGGACTGATTTGTTTTAATGAAGCACACTTGCCTTTCAGGTTAATTAATTGCACACAGCTTTTACTGGATGTTTCTGCACCGTCTAGAACGTCTTGTTCAGGAGTACGAGGCAAACATCCAGGATGATCATACGCGCATCAAAGACGCCAAAACTGTGTCGCAGGCACTGACTGAGAAGGCGTCTGAGATGCAGGCAGTTACGAAATATAGAACCATCCAACGCGGTGAGCTTCCCACACGCCCTATGCCCACGACGTTCTCCTCAACTACAGAGCCTCAGCGCAGTCATGCCCTTGCACGCGCGGGTGTGAAAGGTGACCGCCCTGATGCAGCCGAGCAGTCCATCCCTTCCTATAATGGGTTTCATGCTGGCTTGAACATGGACCAGGGGAAGAGCAAGGCAATTTGATTGATTGCTCATGTACATGTATAATGTATTCTTGTTGTTGTTACGAAATAAAATTGATTTATTAAGCTTGTTTCCATATGTTTTACAGTCAACCGCCCACCAAGTCAGTTGTGGGGGACATCATGGACAAGCTGACTATCATCATCGCCTCTAAGCCCATGCCATTCGTCTTCTTAGGGGGAGATCATCCCGTGTATGTCCTCATTACCCTGCTAAAAGACGAGAACCCAAACAAATACTGTGGCATTGTGCCAGTTCTTGGCCCCCCAATGTGTGATGATGAGTGCTATATACAAGTGCTACAAGGGGAGTGAGCTAGGAGAAGTACTCGTGGCGGGAGGAGTTATTGCCGAGGGCTCCGTCGATCGTGCGCTGAATGGCAAACATTACAAGAGGAGGCTGCGTTGCTTGAGGCTGATGCATGAGGCGCTCATGAGTCAGCTGTTGAAGGGGAAGCTCACATCAGACCTAGCTGATGAAACAAGGGAGATCCTTCAGTTACTGAGAAATTACGAGAGCGTTGTTGCCCATGCGGCACTGGCGGAGAATGCTGATCTTCACCCAGACGGAGGCCAGTGACATGGCGGACTACTGAAGGGACTTCCTGACCATGAAGGACGCGCTGATGCAGAATGTGCACTCAGTCCACGATGCAACTGGGACGAGTACGTCAGCTGTCTGCGCGCAATGCTGCCATAGATGGTAGCGTACGACAACAACAGTACGGGATGTGGCTGTGTGAGGTTTGACCAGTTTCTTGCGAGAGCGGGTGTTCAATAAAAATGCCTCCCTCCATGCATCCGTTCCTCTGAGCAAACAGTTGACGTTTGCCAAGGAACCAAGCTTGAAGATGCCCGGCGAGAGCTGCTGAGATGGAGCGGACCGTTCTCAAGGCAGTGATCAACGTGGTTGAGGTCAGTCAACTTGTGGACCTGCCCCAGTTGCTGGAACATCGTGTTGTCGAGGAGTGTATGGCCTAGTCAGCCCCAACGGCACACACAGGAAGACGCAAAAGAGCAAGCTCATCCCGAAGCTGTCTCTCTCTGCAATATGTAGACCTACGTCGCTCTCGTCGATATGGGCATGATCTGGAGTGTGGCAACTTCAACAGCAGAAGATCGGCAGACGCCAGATGACACCCCATGCAAGTGGTCAGACTACGTGCACAAGGTGTCATCCATCATCTTTGCTCGCCATGGCAATGCTGACCGTATCATATGCGTGAACGACCCATACGACGCAGCATACTCGACTAAAGACGACGAGCGAGACCTGCGGGTCCAGGGTAAGGCACATGTCTCCAACACCTACATGAAATTGGCAGACCCTTCCCCCGCCAGAGCGTTTAAATCGGTGCGGTGTATTGTCAGCAACAATGGTCGGCTACAAAAATTGATATGCAGCTACCTGACCGACCTAGCACAGAGTGTTGATGCAGAGATTATCTACTCAGTTGGCTCCCACTGCACCAACCTGTCAACCCAGCAACCGATGCAAAACTACAGCTTTGACCAGTCTGTGGCTGACACTGTCTTCTTCTGCGCTTACGCAATTCTGCGCGAGTCAGGCTACAGTGGCCCTATTGTCATTGATGCCTCTGATACAGATACCAATGTCGCGGCAGCGGTCATATCATACCAACTGCCAAGTGTATTATGCAGCTGTATGACTGGCTGTGATGCCAACTCAGGCTTCTACGGTAAGGGTAAAAAGTCGGTGTATGACCAGGTGGCGAAGAGCCATGTGGCGCGACGGCCGCTGTCTCTGTGCGGAGAAAGCTTTGACCTTGAGAAGGATGTGGTAGAGCAGCTCTTCGAATTCACACACGACATGTCATCTTCTGAGGCCCGTACCGCGAAGTGGAAGAGAATGAAAAACAAATCAATCATCCGTCTCCCTCCATATGCAGAGGGCCTACGCCAACACTGCCTCCGGGCCAAATATTTGGCGTATATAATGCGCCACCCGTCCCTGAGGCACCTCCCCTCGCCACTCGGACATGGCTGGGAGCTGGTGGGTGGTACCTGTCGCCCTGTCCGCCACACGCGACCTCCTCTTCCGACGCTCCTGCACCAGGGCCAGCAGAAGAGAGCGGGAAAGACGACAGCGAGGAGGAGGATGTTGATGAGAGAGGTGATGTACAGAGGAGGACGGGGGATTTATTTGATTCTGAATGTAGTGAGGCAGAATGATGCAGAAGCAGAATGCTCTGATTCGGGCTGATCATATTTCTCAATGTCATATTGATTCATCAGCTACAATGTCGTAACAATGTATAGTATAACATGAACGCATAATTGGTTACCTCTAAATATGTTTTAATTGTGTTACGGTGCCATTTGGCTAAATAAAATGGCAAAACATTACCATTTTCAGGGTAAAATTATTTTTGCTGACATGTTTTATGTGGTTTCATGTGATAACTATTCAAGTTACAGCCATTCAAAAGAGCTTATCGTAACGTATAATTAGTCCTCTTGTCACACATTCATCAAGTAGTTTTTTACTGCAAGATATCCTTATGGATGTAGTTTGCTTAAAGTACAGCAATACCAAGGGAAACTGGGTTTTGAAATTAACATTTGTTCACTGACCATAGTTTTCAAGTATTGTTTTCTACTTTTTTACATACTGTGCCAATGCAAACTCCAAAAACCCACATCTTCCTTTCTCGTTCAAGTTACGTTTTCCCTCTACCGGATGGCGGCCATCTTGTATTTCGAGTCAAAATGATGTCATTACGTCATACTGATATCAGAATTGGAATTTTCATGGTCGACGTACCCGAGAAAGTGTCTTCATACATGCTTCTAGGTGCTCTGGTGAAAAAAGTCACATTTTCGTTCTACCAGATGGCAGCCATCTTGGATTTATAGATCAAAATGATGCCATAGCGTTAAACTGATGTCAGAATCGGAATCCTCGTGGACAACCTACCCAGAAAGTGTCTTCATACGTGATTTTTGCCGCTTTGGTTCAAACGTAAATTTTTCGAGATAGTGACAGCGGCCATTTTTGATTTAGCCCTCTAGCGGAAAATGCCAGCATTTTTTTGAGGGACCAGGGGTTGAACCTTTTTGAAATGGTCCATAGAAGTCAAATCAATCGGCAAACCTTAGAAGCCAGAGAATGGTCACGAAACTTCAATTCTAGACCCTACTATGGTGAGACAGGAAATGGTGCTAACAATGTAATTTAGACCATTTTGAATGTAGTGCCCGGGAGCCGCCGTCTGCAGCGCGTCAGCCGGAAGTGTAACAAGGTAACATTGATTAATACAGGTAAAGCTTATGATCAGTGTGTTCAGATATGTGCTAAGAAACAATGAAAATGTTATGATGCTGAAAACTAAAAATTCAGTCAGTATTTATTTATAAATTACGTTTTTACCAAGTTTGGTTAGTTAACATTTTCTGTTAGTTTCCAGTTATGAGATAACGGATGCTGACTATATTTATCATACTTTTATCAAGTTCCAACATGCACTTTGACACCACACCTCCAAAATTAGTTTCACCCTCGAGTAGCAGTATTTGTCTGCTTATTGGCTTATGCAATTCAATGATTGTTTGAAATCCATGGACAGTTGCTGCACGCATGTTTTAATTATATCTTCATTTAAACTACTTATTTTATCTATAAGTTGTGTTTATTTTGGTGTTTAATTAGCTTTTTAGATGTGATGTCGGTGTCCACTGGTTAAAGATCTATTGTCACCTGTAAGTGAGAATTGAAAAAAAATTATATTCTATATAATTATAGAGTGAAAATTCATATACTTGATTGATATTGTCTGCTGAATTCTCACAATATGGCTGTGTTTCTCACTTTCTGGTCATCTCATAATAACCAGAGGAAATGCCAATTAGGTGATGACGCAATGAATTGTTTCACGTTCCTTTGTTGTTGGTTACAGGGAACGGTGGTTGTCGCTCATGCACTTAATTCAAGCATCCACACGTGGACACTGAATGTCCAGTTTCACTCATGTGTCCACGCTGCAATTGTTGAGAAATAAATTATGTCATACTGGACAGGTGGAGGTGTATCAGAGTAACCTGCCCCAAGCGACAGCACCTCTATGAAGGTATGACAACAGTCATAACTGCAATGGGACTTTTGCGATAAGTTGCATTTGGAACCTTGCTTGTGCAGTTCCCTTCACATTGCACCAAACTGTATAAAGTCGTACATAGTAATTGAAGTATTGCTTCATATATGTCTAAGATAATAGAGGTGTGACATTAGAATGGAATACTGGACCTAGTACCTGTGTCATTGGGGTACCAAACAAAGCTGTAATCAGTTGCTTTGTACACTTATGAGTACAGCCACTTGTGTAATTAATAACTTCTCTGTCTTTAATAACATAAATTAAATAACACATGTCATTATCACAGAATGTATTAAAATATAATATATAAAATACATAAAAATACAGTAACTCTATATGCATTAGGTACAAAGTGGAACATTAAGATTAGAACAAGTGATACTTGGGAATGGAATGTGATAGTGGAATTCCTTGTCAGTGTGTTGTTATTTAACTTATGGTTACTAATTTGGCCAATGTATGGTTACTAAAACAATGACATCTTACATGATTATCAAATGAAATTACAAAAAATGAGGACATGTTAATAATCATGTAGAAAAGCGTTTCAAAGTTCTCTATATAATACTAATCAGTTAATGCAAGCACTATATTCATTGTACGAATGAAAGCACGACTGATGTTATCAGCTCGTGCATGGAACTACCAGCCACTTCCTGTCCCAGGCATCCCTGTTAACGCAGATGTCATCTTCGAGAAACAATGATTACACTGGAGGTTGTGCAACAGAACACAAGCTGTCCGACATAACTGTCTACCCATCCTGATGAGCCACATAATCCATGTGGTGATGGGAAAAGTTACACTGCCACTAATCACTGTACCACCAGGAGTTGCTGTGATCGGGGCAAATGTGCCAAAAAAGTAAGGAAGATCTGCTGGCTGCACGGCTCACTCGTTTTGGACATTAGTCAAGTCTTCGAGAGCAGTGTTATATGCCTCATGCTGCTGTCCAAATGAGCGCAGGGAACCTTGTCCTGATTAGGTGGCTGGTGCATGCTGGCAGTACTCGATGAACACTCCGGCCCAACTTGCTGTGAACCCACCAGTAGCAGCCCACCTGAGCAACCTGAAATAAAAGTGTTCAGGTATATGACACTGTAAATAAGATGAAAATGAATCAATGATCCTTTTCATTTAGAATATATCATTAAAGACACACCACATTTCAAACATGTGGTGCTTTTGAAAAATAGAAAAAATTGTGTGGTAACATTATAGCATATTGCATCTAATTTTGACAATAATGCACTTTTAAATCACTGTGTACGCCATCGGAAACCATTGAGGATCTGTTTATATAATTTGGAATAAAATAAATTATGGTATTGCTACTAAGCACAGGAAACATGTTTATTTGATTGAACCATTCTGAAGGCTGCCAAACACAAATATCTTGACTAAAACCTATAATGACAACTCCTGTCCGGGTGCATTCAAATATTTGGGTTGTCATCTCATATGGATAACCAGAAAAAATTTCAATTAGATTATTAAGGTGAAAAGACTAGGCAGTTACTATGTACGTTTCGCTCATAATTAAAAATTTGATTAATATTCCAAAGGACTTCAGAGCCTTGTTCCGACATCTTACAGAGTTGTGCCTAAACAATTACCTTATACTGGCACTTAACAGAGTTGTGCCTAAACAATCACCTTGTTCTGGCATCTTACAGAGTTGTGCCTAAACAATCACCTTGTTCTGGCATCTTACAGAGTTGTGCCTAAACAATCACCTTGTTCTGGCATCTTACAGAGTTGTGCCTAAACAATTACCTTATACTGGCACTTAACAGAGTTGTGCCTAAACAATCACCTTGTTCTGGCATCTTACAGAGTTGTGCCTAAACAATCACCTTGTTCTGGTATCTTACAGAGTTGTGCCTAAACAATCACCTTGTTCTGGCATCTTACAGAGTTGTGCCTAAACAATTACCTTATACTGGCACTTAACAGAGTTGTGCCTAAACAATCACCTTGTTCTGGCATCTTACAGAGTTGTGCCTAAACAATCACCTTGTTCTGGCATCTTACAGAGTTGTGCCTAAACAATTACCTTATACTGGCACTTAACAGAGTTGTGCCTAAACAATCACCTTGTTCTGGCATCTTACAGAGTTGTGCCTAAACAATCACCTTGTTCTGGCATCTTACAGAGTTGTGCCTAAACAATCACCTTGTTCTGGCATCTTACAGAGTTGTGCCTAAACAATCACCTTGTTCTGGCATCTTACAGAGTTGTGCCTAAACAATCACCTTGTTCTGGCATCTTACAGAGTTGTGCCTAAACAATCACCTTGTTCTGGCATCTTACAGAGTTGTGCCTAAACAATCACCTTGTTCTGGCATCTTACAGAGTTGTGCCTAAACAATCACCTTGTTCTGGCATCTTACAGAGTTGTGCCTAAACAATCACCTTGTTCTGGTATCTTACAGAGTTGTGCCTAAACAATCACCTTGTTCTGGCATCTTACAGAGTTGTGCCTAAACAATCACCTTGTTCTGGCATCTTACAGAGTTGTGCCTAAACAATCACCTTGTTCTGGCATCTTACAGAGTTGTGCCTAAACAATCACCTTGTTCTGGTATCTTACAGAGTTGTGCCTAAACAATCACCTTGTTCTGGTATCTTACAGAGTTGTGCCTAAACAATCACCTTGTTCTGGCATCTTACAGAGTTGTGCCTAAACAATCGCCTTGTTATGGCATCTTACAGAGTTGTGCCTAAACAATCACCTTGTTCTGGAATCTTACAGAGTTGTGCCTAAGCAATCACCTTGTTCTGGCATCTTACAGAGTTGTGCCTAAAGAATCACCTTGTTCTGGCATCTTACAGAGTTGTGCCTAAACAATCACCTTGTTCTGGTGTTTGATGCTCCTTGTTCAATACGAGGCCACCACTCTTTTGCAAGCGTACTGAAAACAACAGAAAGAACTCTGACCTTAAAGTTTTCACACACAGTCCTGGCAAATTTCATTCCAAATGTCATATTTAATAAGGAATTCTTTTCGTGGAATTCTATTATACATCATCTTCTGGTTTCATAATTCTTTTTCTTCTTTGTCATATCCACATATCAAACTGTGTCACTCGGGTTATCACACCTTGGAATGTGTGCTCCAGGTCATCATACCTTGGAATATGTCCCCCAGGTCATCACACATTGGAATCTGTCCCCCAGGTCATGATTGTCATCACACCTTGGAAAGTGTCACCCAGGTCATTACACCCTTGAATGTGTCACTCAGGTCATTACACCCTTGAATGTGTCACCCAGGTCATACCATATGTTCATTTAATTAGCGCATAAAGTGGTATTATCCCAACCTTAAACATACTGACAAGACATGGGGTTAAATACATTAAAATGTATTTAAGTATAAATACTGTTGAGGGAGTCAAACACAATTACAAATACTTTTAAATGCAAAAGTATTTCAATACAAATACTTTGGAAAGTATTTCAAATACTTGTTTCAAATACATTTAATTTTCTGGATATATTATTATATAGTTAAAAAGAAAGCAAATTATGGATCATGATACATCTGGTTCATAGGCATTTAAGTAGTATTTTAGACCACAGGCAAACCAGTGCTATGGAGTCTTGTTATTACATCACAGTGGTAATTGACTCAGAAACCTCTATCCACAGACTAAAGAACAAAGGGGATATTGACATATGGCCACTCTCAGGTACTAATCCATCAATGGGTTCTGAGCAAACAAAAGTTTTGGTCAGTGCCAGGGCCATGGGAGACACCTGCTGTTAAGTGTCTTCTTCAGTAATTAGCACTGTTGGATGAAGTTCCAATGAAGGTATTCAGTTTGGCAGGTATTACATGTGATCTTGAAACAGAAACCTTGATATTGACAATGTATTTTTAAAAGTATTTGGAAAAGTAAAATACTTTAGGAAAGTAATTAAATACAAATATTGTTTAATCAGATTTCTTCTTACCATAGTTGGCAACTGCCAGGCCACCACTGGCACGAATCTTTGAGACAACATTCTCAGCCAATCGACATCACTGCTGTGTCCTGTGCCCCTAGTGTCCCCACCATAGTCATTCACTGTCAACAGCAATGACACACAGCAGCACCTTGTCATCATCGCACAGGCCATTATATTTGTGGTCCAAATATAAATTATGCAAGTCAAATTCAAACGATGTGACATGTCTATCATCAGCAATGTGACCGAGGAGACAGTGCAGACCGACAGCAGTGCTACACCATTGTCAAACACATAAGTGATTTTCTCAAAAAATATGCCTAAGAAACCTTAGGCAGACTGTTGTTGTTAAGACCAAAGTTGGATGCATGAAGTTTGACCTACGTCAAACTTTGTGCAGTCAGTTTTGTAAAATAAATTATAATCCATGAAAGCAAGGCCTGCTTTCAAGGTGTTTTATCTTAAAAATTGAAATGACACTACATGCAGATTGTAATGATGCCAACAATTATTTGTACTCAAACATCTTTTGTTGATTTTGAGCGACGCTTACAAAGATTATCACGAAAATGTTCATAATAACTTCTGTATTTAAATTATCAATGGAATTGCAATATGTATAATTATATATTATATATACATACCATCAACCTTGGCTCCATGGTCAGCAAATGCTGGAGCATACACATAACCAAGACCTAGAAAACACAATAATCTATTTTATTACCTCATCTGGGTAGAGTATCATTACAATTTCTTGTAATAAAATATATTACAAATTACTTATATACAATCAAATATTTATTGCAGTTTTATTAGTTGATACAGTTGTGTTTACATCAACTAGACATAATTAAATTGGTGCAAAAACACAATTGAAAACATGTGACTTAATTCTTTGTACCGGAAGTGATGTAGAATGACATTCCAAACACATGCATACATGTCAAAAAGGTAATAACTTGTAACCATTTTATTTAAGGCCCTAATCATTTAGACCAGTATTTAAATACAAATGCCATTGATGAGTTCAAATTCACATACTTTGAAATGCAGTATTT
Source organism: Ridgeia piscesae (assembly GCA_025642075.2). Taxonomy (NCBI): domain Eukaryota; kingdom Metazoa; phylum Annelida; class Polychaeta; order Sabellida; family Siboglinidae; genus Ridgeia; species Ridgeia piscesae. The sequence continues at coordinate 268,173 of JAODUO010000473.1, forward strand.
AAATATAAATAGACTGAAAATATTTCAAATACTTTTCAAAATACCTTTTACAAGATCTTACATTTAAAAGTTGTATTGGCACAGTTTGATGTTATTGTAAATGTACAAGTATGACATGACAAATTGTTTCCTTACTGGTATGCATTAATTTGTAAATTTAATCGGGGTGATTACGTTACTGAAGGCAGACCATTTCTATTAAAATTGCTGGCTCTATAAAGGCACAGAGCAGTGTTAGTTTCCCACTGGCGGCCATGTTAATGTTTTGTCAGATTATAGGGAACTGTACCCGAGAATTGTTTTTATTTCTACACATTCACTGCATTCATGTCACTGATATGCTGATCAAATTTCGTCCAAATCACATATCTCAGGCTCTTTTAAAATGTTTGCATGTGCACTGCTTGTCAATATTGACCAAATTTAGCATGCTTTTCTACATCCACAGGGTCATGTAAGAGCAAATTGCTAAAAATCACTACGCCAACTACACTGTGCCTAAGAGACGTCATTACACTGCAGATACATCATAGCACTGAATCTACTATGCTTACCCTACTATACTCATTTCACATAAAATAATTTTTCAAAATCTCAAATAACACAATTATTAAGGTATTACATTCGTATGGGTCACACAGGGAAGTCTAACTGTGCTCTGACCCCATAAAGCACAACGCTGATCTGTCCCCACTGGGCCGAGCCCTGGGACTTTCCTGGATGTGCTGCCACCTATCAGGATACCTGCACAACGCGTGGTAAGTTCATTGACTAAGTGCAATGTGAAGCTGAAAGTAACTACTTTCTGTTGCCCACGAAAACATTTCATCACAGACAAAAAAGGTAATATTCTAATCAGTTTGGTAACCTTCTACTCAAGGCGCCGGTGACAACAACGGGTATCCACAACAAGAACTATGTTGTCAGATCCCAGTTTTGCCGATCCATCGCCGAGTGCGTGTGCAAAGCCGAGAATACATTCACAAGCTGTCTGTTGAGTATCGTCTCTGCTCTGGTCACGACGTCACGTATTTAGGTATGAAAATGCTAAGCTTAAGGTGCATGATACATTTGTTAATCAAATAACTTGTAATACACATAACTCGAGTATTATATACACTAAAGCAGTTATTATTGACATTACATAGTTTACAAGTCGGACAATGTATCTGATACGCCCCCTATAATGCGCTAGTGATAGTCACGGCTAGTGATAGCGGTCTCTGTGACTGAGAAATCGTTGACGTTAGATGCGGTGTAGCGCTTGTCTTGACTTGGAAAACGTTTATTCTTACATTTTGTGGTATATTGCCTGAGGTAGTATTATTATAAGGATAACACATTAATTTAATCGAGCGTGTGTTACTCACCTCGAAACGCCAAGTTTGTTTCTATCCGTCATTGAATTTCCCGGCGCAAATTACGGCTAATCAGTTAAGGGGAGCGCTCAAAACGTGTGCCTTTTATTTGTAAACATCTGTTAACATCTTGTTAATAACATATTTTGTATTTACTGTGTTCATGATAACGTTTAATTAACGTTTAAGTTACACAAATGTCTTGCCTAAGTACTATAAATAATAGTAGTCAACAACTGAAGTGTGAGAATTTTGTTTTCCCTCCAACACATAACGTACGTAATGTTAACGTTATAACTAGATGATGTAGTAATATATGCTATCTAAATAACGTTCTAGAAAAGTTAAGAAAACATTATGAGAATTTAATGCATGTCGCAGCTAACGTTATAGCTTAGCAAATAATGGTCTGGGAATCTTCTGTTATAATTGTTATAACTGGATAGGCCATATACATTAATATTTATAATTTCACAGATGAAAAATAGTACATCTGTTTTTATTACTTTTTATTAAACTTGCATTTTCTGACAAATGCTTTGAGTATAAGCTGTATAAGGTGTTGACTTAAAATGTTGGATTCGTTAGCCTTTTTTAAATGTAAATTTTATGTGTTTATTTATTTACTATTGCTAAATCAATTCTTTTATAGTATTTATTTATTTATTTAATATTTATGAATTGAAAATAATATATATTTTATAGTTTAATTTATGCAGTTCTGCGTAAAGCACCCAAGAACATTTTAATTTGTTTAAATTCCTACATTATTATTATAAAATTTTCCAGATGACGGGGAAGTTACCACCGCGTGGCATACTTGGCATAAGAAAGGATCCAAAGAAACAGATCCTGTTCTCTTTTAAGACCAGGCAAGGGGACGAATGGCCCGAAACCGACTCAGATGATTCTGACTATTTGCCTAGTGATGAGGCCTCAGCGCCGTCTAGTAAGCAACAACCTAAAAAAAAGTTAGTTTGAATTGAATATTTCACTATCGTAATATCAAATAAAAATTAAAAAATTTTTGCACGTACACAACACAAATTAAAAGTCGTCAAATCAAGCTTTTATTTTCAGGATAATTTAGTGTTAATGTGTATTTTGTCATTTAAAAAATCAGCCAATTCTAAGACAGTATGGTGGGAGCCATTTGTTCATCTGACATTGAATGACGCTGTACGAAGATGATTCATCCACAAATATCTATCACTATCTTTAGCCAGTAGCTAGATACCTGTACTCGTTTATACGGTTGTTTTGCCTAAGCTTTGCAATGAATGGCTGCAAGAGAATTTAAAATAAAAAACCAGGTCAATAAAGTTATGCTATGATGCTTTACTGATGTGAAATATGTATATTCCTGGTGGTCTTTCAAAGTAAATGTTGAATATTTAAGAAATATTTAGGGAAAATGTCATGAAATCTACTAATTCCATATATCATTCATATTAATCTATATTTTGAATGCTGATATTTGATTTGGTCCATGTTACTTTATATTTATTCAAGGACACCTAAAAGTGCAAGAATAGACAGCGCTGCACATGACAAAAAGAAGCATTCATTTGATTTACCAAAGAGAACACACAAGAAACAGAGCATCTGTACGACGTCAGTGATTGATGGTGAAAGCTCGGCAACAGCGAATTGTGGGATTTGGGGTGAAAGGATCCCCCTAGAATTACTCCTAAACATCTTTGAGTACGTGGTTGACTCTTCAGGATCACTGCCTTTTTTGTGCCGGTGAGTTAAACATGCCTTCTGGGTCTTTGTTCGTGTTCCTCTAAAGCAAGAAAGCACAATGTTTTTGCCCAAACATAAGAACATACCATTTTAGAAGATATGTGAAATTAATTCGATGGAATTAACAACCATTATGATGTCCTTGTACCGGTATATACTAAAGAATGTGCAATTAACTATATTTTAGCAACCATGTATAATTAGCACCATAGCATGTAAATGTCATGGGAGACCAGTCCAAGAGTGAATTTCTTACCACATATAACACTAACAGTAGTGCAGGATAATGTGATTTTCTATTATGTACATTAAACAAGACCAATATCAGATACATATTCACTAGTTCTTACAGTATTAATTTTTCTCATGCAGTGCAGCCAAAGTATGTAGGTTGTGGTGTAGTGCAGCCTGCCACCCCCGCTTGTGGAGCAAAGTGGACTTGTCCTATGGATGGGTGAAAAGCACAGAGAAAACACTGGCATGGCTGAGTGAGAATCGACTTTCTTGTACGACAGATCTCAATTTGAGCACATGGAAGTCACTGACTCTGACCGGTGTACAGGTACTCCGTAGTCTTTGGTGTTGTTCTTTTATAGTGGTATTTGTATTTTAATACACACATGCAAATAGTGTGCATAACTCGAAGACATGTATATGCTCACACGCACGCATGCATGTACAAACATGCACAAATATGCACACACACACACACTCACACACACACACACACTCACACACATGTGTACATGCTCATACATGCTCATATATGCTCATACATGCTTATACAAATATCTATGCATTCCTTATGTAATTTCTCGTCCCAGTATATTTGAGTCTTGTATTTGAGTGATGGTTCCTTCTGCTTGCAGCATCTCACTACCCACTGTCATATGCTACAAACCCTCAACCTCTCCTATTGCATCAAACTCACTTCTGCAGCCATTCGACTCTTGGTTGACCATTGTCCAAACTTGACCAGTGTTGACCTGTCATCTTTGCAAGTAAGTTTTCTCTTAGATTTATTTATAATAATTGAATGATGGTGCTAGTGCAAATACCATAAATAAATCCAAGCTCAGTCACTCAGCCTTAGTGGCACAACATAGCCAATTGGTTAAGCGTTCTCATCATTGTTACATTACATTTCAAAGTTTGCACAAGATGTTTGATATGAAATTATGCACACATCTGAATTGACAAGTCAGATTCTGTTTAAAATGACATGATAAATATTTTAGGTGCAGCTAAAAAACATTGGCACCACAGGTTTTATACAGGTCTATGACTTTTCAACTAATGCGACCATTCGTCTACTTTGACATTTTATCTAATGCAACAGTTCTACTACTGTGGCAATTGGTAATTTATTGTGAATTTATTGTATTTTTAAAATAAATTAATGTTATTAATTAATGGAATGTTATTTATAAGTTTATTACTTCTTGCATTTCCCTTCAAAATTGTCTTACTGTTCAATATTTTTCATTATGCTTTCTTTGTTCCACTTTAACTAGTGGTTAACCAAATTTTGTAGACAAAATGTCACACTCATTTAGACTAATTGGAAATTGTAGACATACTGGGAGGATGCCAGCTCCTCTGCGCAGAATTGGCCAAACAGTCACTTGTAATGGGAAGTCTGCTGTCTAGCACGTGGAAAAGTTAAACATCAAAGGGTATATTGCAGTTAACTCTGCTCGCCTCGACATTATTATCAACCAATTTTGTTTTGAAACTTGATGTTTTGTTTATCATTTGAACATGTTGCAGGCGAACGTAAATGAAAAAATTAAGCCTCAGAAGTGGCACCCTCGCTTAAATGTTATAAACTTGTCAACCCTCCCTTTACCCACAGACTGATGCAGTGTCCTGCCAATGTCTCAAATACCTCGTGGAGAAGACAGGTCACTCGTTGAAACAGTTCAACGTCTCAGGAAATATTCTCACCGGATTTCTGTCAGTTCTCAAAGCAATGTCGGTGAGTGGAAGGGGGAGGGGGAGGGGGAGGGGAAGAAAGGCTAGAGAGTGGCAGGGTAACAGGGAGAGAATACAATGAACATGTAATTTCCTACTGGTTCAAATTCACACATTTGTAAGTTTTTTTTCTCAACATTTCTGTAGAGTTTTATTGTGTTGCATGTTCATTTGTGTATAACTGTGTAAATTATGGGGAAAAGGTTTTGGAAATGTGGAAATGTGCACACATATTTGTAGTTGTTAATTAACGTTATCACTATTGCAAAACAGTTAGACTTATTGCATTACCAATTACATAATTTTCACAGGCAATTTTAATTAGTCTAATGGAACAGTTATTTGCTTTAACCCTTTAGTTTTCCAATGGTGTTAACTGTTGACTCAGAAAACACTATAAATGCCCTAAATAATTACAGAATATCCAATAGATGGCAACAAATGTGTGAGTAATGAACTGTCAGCTGTTTACATAGGGCCAATGTTTCTAAATGTTTAAACAAAGTTTTTTCTTCACAGGAGAGCTGTCCAAATTTGGAAGTCCTTGAAGTTTCCAATGCTCGCTTTTCAACGGACGTTCTCATGCTAAACATTCCAGCAATGCAGAGTGGATTCCAACACATGCGAGTGATTCGGTTTGCAAACTCCAAAGTGGCAATGGCTGCTGAAGCACCCCCAAAGAACATGGTATGGATTAGTTTGTCTAGGTTATAGGATTTCCTTAGTAACATGTACCTGGTAATGATAATAATAAAGCTTTATTCACCATTTTCAACAGGCAATATACCTTTCATGTCAAATAGTAATGTGTTCTGGCATTTCAGTCAGTAGTGCCTATATACAATAATATGAAATATAATAAATATATACCGGTGTGTATATACCAGTGTATATATATATATATATATATTTATACTATATATAATTTCAAAATGGATAATCTATGATTTTCAAGGACATTTTAGAACATTATATATATATATATATATAATAATGTTCTAAGATGTCCTTGAAAATCATAGATTATCTATTTAAAAATTATGCTAAGTTGATAAATGAATAAATAAATATTACATAACAATTATGTCCCTTAAAATTATAAATGTTCTAGTAGTAACGATTATGTTAAGTTAGAATATCACAATAAAAAATGTCATGTTCAGCACAATCTGTCCATTGTTCGAGAAGACGAACACCCACAATCCCCTACACAGGTGCATATAGAGAGATACAAATCATTGCTTACACCGATCAAACAAATCAAAGGCATGAAGCATCACCATTGTAGTACATTCATCTTAAGCCAATCCACGGTGGTAGTTCTCAAGAATTGTATTAATTTACTTGAAAATTATACCTGATGGCTCGTAAAATTCTAAAAGCAAAATGTAGATACAGCCTGTACTGGCAAATAGTACACATGTGCAACTGTTGGTGTTATCATGGTGAATTATAGTGTCCATCTGTCTGTCTACTGTATGTTTGCTCTCTATTGTGGACTGCAAAACAGCCTTGCATCATGGCTAATTTTGATATGCCCAACTGATATGATTACCTAAGACATCTTTTAGGAAGAGTCCAGAGGTTTCCCGGAGTTGGAGGAATTGAGCCTAGCATGGGGCGGAGGAACTTCAAACCGAAATGTGACTGACAACTTTCTCAGCAGGTATTTCAGTGCAAATTTTCCGATTAGATTATGTGATTATTATTCACATTGTTTTCAATGTTTTTGATAAAGTTGTTACCCAAAGTAAACAGAATTCATTGAATATGATTAGGGGAAAGTGGTCGTTTAACTGATAAGATGTTTGTTTAGTTGAATGATTATGCTACTTTAATTTCACATAGTTAGGACTGATTCCTTTTTACTGAAATGATACAAACATGGCTGAATTTGCAGCATCCTGAAAAATTCCCTTGGCTTGCGTCTATTGGATATACGTGGGTGTGTCAACTTGTCGACTGAGTGCCTTGCTGCCATTCCTGTCACAGACTTGTGTTACTTACACATTTCCCGCAGTTCAGTAGGTCGTGATGGGGTGCTGTGTACAATCCTATCCAAGGTAGGTGTATACTGATTTTATTGGAGAATCGTCGAATATATTATGTATATTTTAAATTTTATTTCAATTGGTGTGGTTGTGTTGGGGAAGCCAATTCTTTTGAGCCGCCATTTAAATATAAATTCAGCCAAGGTGGTTCTGCAGTGGAGCACTGTTATCTGAGGAACTGGTGGTTTGATTCCACCAGCCACCATTTTGAATAAACTATTTCAGTGCTACAGCCTTCAAATGCTCTGTTCACTGAATACTGTATTCCCAGTGCCTTGACTCAACTGCATTTCTTCAACTCAAGATTTTGGCTGCAATAACACAATTTATCAAATCAAACATCATATATATTCTGAAAGTTGAATACTCAACAAGTAATTTAGCTAGGATATGTTTTAATTGTGTAATTGTAATCATGACAAATACTTCATTCACTGCAGCTAGTAGGTGCAAGTTTGCCTAACATGTATGCCTAGTTTTCAATTGGGAAACTGGATTTCGTACATTTCCTGATACAATTTCGCATCTATGGAATTACTACTTTAGCATGTGTTTACGGAGAACGGCCACGAATAGTGACATTTGCAACGACAAATGTGTCTGATCTAGAGCTGTGTTGTAGTGGCGACATAGTCTCCAAGAGCTTGACTTATCCTGGAACCAGTACCCTGACACATCTTTGGATCTTGCCGTGAAGCAACTTGCTGAGAGCCCAGAAAGTTGTCCACTGAGTTCAATTGATCTGACTGGGGTGTCCCTATCGTGGGCCACCGTAAGGTGAATGTCACAATGATATAGATTACTTAGCTGTCATAGCATAAAATGGCCTCCTTCGAATCAACATATGGTCACAGTGTATAATTATATTCGTCGTCCCCAATTTCACCGTATGCAATATGAAACATTTTTGTAGCAAAAACCCACACAGATTTTTTCATAAAATAATAATTATTACTATTCTGAATCACTACAACTGATTCGATCAAACTTCTACACATTTACAATACCATACAGTTAATCAAACTCAGGCAGATAAATTGTTTTTAGCTTTAGAGCATTTGTCACGTTGTACCACATTTTGTTTCCGCCGCACAGTGACTTAAAAAATGAATGGTTCTGACAATAATTGAAAACGGTGTATTGGGTCCAAAACAGTTTGTAATTCTGAACATTGAATTTATCCAGGATGTTGCTGACTGGATGTCCAAAGTTGACTTTGATGAACCTGACGTCATGTCGAGGGTTACCCCGGGGTAAGAAGCGTCTCTACGAGGGTCTGCATCTGAGCGAACTGAAGAGAGACTTCACAGAGACGACTGGCGATGACTGACATTGTGATTGTAGATGTTGATCACTAGCAAAAAATCCACTTTTCTAGATAGCGCCTTACACGCACTCAAAGAACGCGAATGCGCATGCATGCAGTCAGCGATGGTGGAAAGGAAATAAATGCTCGTGTGTGAGCATACATGTATGTGTACGAGCATGCACAATAACCTTACACGTTGATACCTATGCTGTTGACTGTCTTAATCATGCAGACATTAATGTTACGACAATTAACGTGCTTTATTGGGTTTTATTTATACCATCAGGATTGTTTATAGTAAACCTCATAGTTAATCCCATGTCGGTAGATTTCACGTTTTCGTTCTTTCCTCTATACAATACAGCGTTATCAGTGATCGGATCAGACTCCATCAGTTCCAGCATTGATAGCGTCACTCTAAGTTTGGAGCGAATGTTGTCCGCTAGGTTTCCCTTATCGAGCCGCTTGTACGCGTTAGATGGCGACACTGTCGACCCGTCGCACTCGAACAGTTGTCTGCAGTAGGCATCTGCCTGCAGGAAATGCAGAGCTTTGCAGATGAGTAGCGGTGGCAGACTACTGAGTAAGAGCGACTCGAATACGAACTCGAGCAGCGTGTGTCCGCCGAGCATTGTGTGCACGCCCTGGCCGTGCTGTGCGCCCCACAAGTCGTACGTGACACGGACGAACGTGTTGAGCTGCGCTCGCAGGTGGAGAACGACGCGAGGATCCTCTTCGGTCGACAGCTGCTCGCAGATCCGACCCAGCACCTCGAGTGTGCCGTGCACGAGGGCCTGTAGACCGACGCGCTGGTTGCGGTTGAACTGCTCGGGCGACAGCGGCACCGTCGTCATGTCCCGAATGGGCACGGCCAGCAGGAGGCGACCCTTCTTGCGGCCGTGCAGTCCGCGGAAGGTGACGCAGTCGTCGATCGCGAGCAGGCACGCGACGAGGTTGTGACGCACGTGCAGGATCTTCGCCGAGATGATGCCGGCGAACGTCGGCGGCAGGTCGACGAGCAGGTTCACCTCCGGTATGAAGTAGTGACGTATGTCGCGCTGTTTGACCGCCTCTATCAGCTCGTCGATGACGAGCAGCAGGATGTCGGCCAGCTTATCGTCGTCCCACGAGTCGACCGGCCACTTCTCGAGCAGCCAGAGGAAGAAGTTCTGCATGAAGTACGTCGGTATCATCGGCGGGTCGCTGAAGAAGTGCACCTGCAGCAGCCGCAGATAGATGTACACCTTGCGCGCCACCGGCGGTAGGTGGTGCTTCGCAAGCAGCTTCTCCGCCACGGCGAAAGAGTAGCGCCACTCGAGGCGGCGCAGCTCCTTATTATCGCTCACACCGATCGGCAGCATGTGGAAACCGCCGTCCAGCACCTCGTTGATGGCCTGGATCGATGGCCACCCGGACGGCCTTTCGCGGTACTTCCATGCGTTCGCCACTTGCGGCCAGTGTGTGAACTCGATGCCCCAGCATATATTCTTCTCGGCCATTTTGGCTTTCACGGCGGCATCTCGCGCGGACGTCTCTGTCGCCGGACTGGCCGTCTCCATGAACCCCGGCAACACCGTACACAGTCGGTTCGACTCGGAAGTCAGCGGCGCTATGTTCAGTAGATATTTGCCCACCATCGGTTTCCCTATGGCGCTACAAGCACGTTTGAATGCGTTGGTCAACTTCAGGGCAGCGTAGTTCAAAGGTATGTCCGGTAACGTCTCAATGTATACTATGTAGTCCTGCAAGACGACAAGGACGTTACGAGTTAATTACGTTTCCTTTGTTGCATGCCATCCCGTAGATCAAGCATTCCCGCAAACATCTGAAATTTGATCATTTTGCCCTGTTTGTTTTTGTAATACAGAAACACTTTTGCAATCAAAATAGCAAAAAATAAAACGCCAACCAAGTGTTCGAAAACCATTTGTCGGTATCGGTCAGTTGAACTATCTTGCATCAAAAGGACGGTTTGGCGATGACGAGCTGTTAGAAAGGCTGAGTAACTATGATAGACCTCAAACGACCACAACACTGTAACCACAATGTAATACGTATTTCGGCCAGTTAATAGAACGCTGACAACAGTTTGATAAACATCTTCATGCAGTTGTGACTTCTACGCTGAATCCTGATATGCCTTCTTATGGTCTAGTTATCGATCGATGATATGGTACTTTTGTTATGTTCTCTGCGATTCATTTTGCCAATCGCAAATATGCGTGTTCTTGTTAACATGTCGTTTTTATCGTTGAAGTTGTACTTTTGGTATATTCTAAAGATCAACAGTATTTAAGTGTAGGCGTTGTGATTAGAACTGGATATATATCGACAAACAATTATAACTTTTGATAAATCAGCTGAGATATACATGTACCTCCATCACTCTCGGCGTCGTCTTATTCTTGTCCAAGTCCGTCGGTCGTAGCCTGAACCAGTTCTTCTCGGATACCAACTGCAGTCGGACGCGAAATGGAATTTCGATTAGTTGCAATTAATTCTCAGCAGGTGACAGACGGTTTCTAGGCCGCCACATTTCTAGACTAACGGCATTACGTACGCGTTTAAAGCGAGGGTGCCAGCTCATTTTTTTTCATTTACTATCACGTTCTTATGACTATTGTTAACATAAACGTTCAAATGGTAAACAAAACATGCAGTTTCACAGTAAGATTGATTGACAATAATGTCGAGACAAGCAGAGTAATCGCAATACCCTTTGATGTTTAACTTTCCCACGTTCTAGACGGCAGACTTCCAGTTACAAGTTACTGCTCGGTCAATTCTGGGTAAAGGAGCTGGCACCCTCCCTTTAAGAAAATAAGGCCTATATTTCGCAATGGCGTACGGTATACTATTTATGAGACAGCGGCTACTCATCACACATCTGATAAGCATGACGTATTTATATTGAACCGTCCTACAGCGACACTGTCTCTACGCAATGCGACTTCGATTCAGGGGTAAACTTCGTGTACGTATAAACCAAATGCATGAACACAGGATTGAAATGTATTATATTCTAGGCTAGCGCTGTCGATCGCCAATTGCGCCATAGGCGAAACGGTTTGGTATTTGGCGAAAATAAATTAAAACTTCGCCAAATTGGCGAAACGTTATTTCTGTCATTATTATTGACGTAATCAGCAGTACATGACTGCATTATTCGACCCCCGGCTCTGTTGAAGTTGTCTAAACTATCGCACATCCAACTGATCCAAATAACCAGTCAGGTTGGTAAACAATAGATCGCTAATCCCACACATTTAGCCATGCTCACAAACAATAGGGTTTTTAATTCAATCAAGAATTGTGTTTACTAGACAATGGGGACCTGCTTGATGACACAAATTACAAGTTTGAGACAAGTACAACTATGTACCTGACAGGTTCCATATTATCGCTCAGTATCGGCGCAGTCACATAGCATGGTCATTAATCAATGTGCCATATGATAACTATTCAATAACATGCCAATATAGATTGTAATTCATGTATATTTGCCAAGTATCACCACCAGAAACATTACAAATAGAAAGATGCTTTGTCAAAAACATGTTTTATGATATATAGCCTGAGTCACCTGTTTTATGATAGGTAATAAATATATTAATACACTGAATCACTAGAAGAGTAGAATAGATGGTTCTTAATTATTTTGCCTTGTTATAAAAGTGTATATCTTTCAACTTATGCTGTATAGTATCCATGACGTTTTGGTAAAGGTCACTTTGGTAATGGACATTTTTTTGGTAGCAGAACGTTTTGGTAACTATACATTTTGGTAACTAGACATTTTTGTAACAAGACATTTTGGTAAAACTACTGGAAATAATCAGAGACCAGTCTGCCATATCAGGAGGTAACCTGTTGAGATGTCAGTCAGTTAAACCAGTTATAAATTATGATGGTCCAGACTCCAGAAAAGGAACTTGGCTTTTCACCAGCAGTCAGGCATAGTGTAAGGTAGTGGTTGACTCTGAAGGGAACATGGCTTCCAAATAGCAGTGGTGGTGGCTAGAGTGTTCAACCACTATACAGCCAACCAGTGGCTAGCAGGACACATGTAAATACACGCACACAAGGTGAAGCTATACATGTTAACCAGGTGAAAAGCAAAGCTTTTGTGGAATGGCTATGCGCATACCAAGCATATAGAGAAAAATGGCATGATAAGGTGGCGTTGTGCATGTCGTGCAAGCAAGCACTGTCCTGCTAGTGCGTACACCGACTTGCTACCAGCAAATCCAGTGTTGAAAACAGACCACAACCACTGTCCTGAACCTGTGAAGCTAGAGGTTGACATATGCCAAACGGATATGAGTATACGTGCTGCTGCAAGTAACGACCCGCCAGCTCATATTTACGTATAACCAAAATGTCCTATTACCAAAACGTCCTATTACCAAAATGTCCGGTTACCAAAACATCCGTTACCAAAGTGTCATTTACCGAAATGTCTGGATACCTCTAATACCGCTATACACACCTGTAATGTCAAATTTTATTACACTAATACTACGTGTTAGGTGCTGTTTTTTTGTATTTGCAAAATTTCCAACAGTTGTTCAGGTTTCTTTTTATGGTTAAACAATTTTCTAATTATACTGGATGTTTATTTGGGTTATATATGTTTTGCTAAATATATAAATGTTTAGTTAATTCAAATTGGGCATCTTTTCTTGTGAATACTGTATACATTTTATATTATGTTTTGTTTTGCATTTTGATACCGGGTAATGTAAGTGATCTAAAAAAAATGGCTAAAGAAAATCTCATTTGGCTAAACAAATTTCTGACGTTTAGCCAAATTGGCTAAACAGATTGTAGGCACAGCGCTAGCCTAGACATTGAATTCACCCCTGGTGTGTATATGTCTGTCCGTCTATCCGTCTGTGTGTGGCGCGCGCACGCACGCGTACATGTGTACGCGTACGTGTCAATGATCTCATGATATACTTAATTCCACATGGTCATTGTGGTCAACCACAGCCCGTCCAGCTGTACTCACCTGATCGACCCGGCCTACAATGTAGGTGGGCGGCGCGTCGGGCCTCGAGCTGCGGTAGTCTGGGATGGACAGACCCTCGGCGCAACTCCCGATGGTTATTGTCTTCCTCTGGCGTCCCAATGCGCCGACGACCACCTCCGCTACAAGCAGACTCCCTGTACTTAGTGTGTGACACAATCTCACTGACTAATAATACACACAATATCCACGATTAACCAGACTACGTGAGGTGGCAGTTTATCACATCCGCCTGGGATATAAATGCTCTGCCAATGTTGCCAACAGAGCCTTACCCAGTGGCGTAGCCAGGAGTTTGCATTGGAGGGGGCCACCCGACAACCAAGAAAACTATATATGCGTGTGTGTGTGTGTGTGTGTGTGTGTGTGTGTGTGTGTGTGTGTGTGTGTGTGTGTGTGTGTGTGTGTGTGTGTGTGTGTGTGTGTGTGTGTGTGTGTGTGTGTGTGTGTGTGTGTGTGTGTGTGTGTGTGTGTGTGTGTGTGTGTGTGTGTGCACGGGCGTCAATCGGTGGGGGACTTTTCAGCGTGGGGGGACATCATAGGAATTCCCCCCCCCCCACTTTTCAGTTCAGAAAAATTGCGGGGCATGTAGCCTGACTCACCACTCCTATCTCTTAAACTTTTCAGGGATTGGGGTGAACCATGTCCCCTCTTCAAATATATGTAGCCAACACAACTATTTTAAATAGCATAACATTAAGGCCTTTGTTTATTTTAGAATTAGCATTAGTATATATATATATATAATATATATATATATATATATATATATATATATATATATATATATATATATATATATATATATATATATATATATATATATATATATTATATATTATATAATATATTAAAATTATATATATATATATATATATAATATATATATATATATATATATATATATAATATATATATATATATATATATATATACATATATATATATATATATTAAAATTATATACATACATAAAAATACATACATATATGTATATATAAATTGGTCCCCCGTCACCTCACTTTTAAAACCGGATAGACGTCCCTTTGTGTGCGTGTTGTGTCGTGTGCGTGTGCGTGTGCGTGTGCGTGTGCGTGTGCGTGTGCGTGTGCGTGTGCGTGTGCGTGTGCGTGTGCGTGTGCGTGTGCGTGTGCGTGCGTGTGTATGAAAACGACGAAGTAGGAGCAATTGTTGACATGATAGTGCCTGCAAAAAGATCAAGAGGGAGATGGATGGATTGCGTCCGAAGGGATATGCAGAAACTGCGGATCACCCCAGAGGATGCCCAGGACAGAACATTCTAGAAATCAAGAATTCGGGCTGCTGACCCCACGTAGTGGGAAAATGCGAAGAAGACGATATATATAATTCAAACCCACCTCGCTTAAAAATGAATACCGACATGACAACCAAGTTCCTTAACTAATGTTCCTGGCAGTTCAGCAAACCCATTCACAAAAGGCGTCAAAGTTAGAAAGTAAGAAAGAAACAACACATTATTAAAGAGACACGAATCCATCGCCCCTACATAACATTAGCCTATAGCCGGCCACCACATTAACTACGCTACTCTCCCAAACATACTGGCAAAGACCATGACAAATACCAACAGGTTGTCACTCTGATGAAACGATAATGAAAAATCCTTACTTTAACATAGATGATGTGGCGTTGGCGTTCAACTAGTAACTTCACAATAAGTAACTTTTCATAATTTCACGATAGAAATTGGAATTTTCGCAGTGCAAAATCCACCAGATTAATTACCTTGGTTACAGGATTACAGCTGGGTCAAACGCTTGGAGGAAGGTCGAAGGAGATAACGCATATCATGCAAACGTAAAGGAAATAATTATGCTCAGCTGGTATGTTACCCCGGCATACATTAATGCACTAGAGACAATAGCACAAACAGAAACGACAGAGGGTCCTGGTTTGCGAAAAACAACCTGGTTAGAATAATCATGGGGGTTAAGAGAGCTGATAAGAGCAAATGGATGAAATGAGGAGTACATGCGCTGGTCACGTAGAAAAAATGGGAGATGAAAAACTGGCAAAGAGAGCAGATGCCCTGAAAGTGGAGCGGAAATGGAGGCGAGGAAGACCGAAATTGCGATGGGGGATTGCATTAAGTGTGACCAAGAACGAGTGGGAGAAGAATGAGAAAACTGATAGATACAAGGAATTGGAGACTGTTGCCAGAGAACGTAGTAAGAGAAAGGTCAGAGGAAGACAAAAGACAATAGAAAAGTAAATCATGGTCAACTCACCCCTGACGACAGTGATGCCGAGAAAATAATAACAAAAACATGCAACTGACCCTAGTCTAGTAACCGGGCAACTATTATTTTGAATCCTTAATAGCCATTAACCATCATGTACATTGAGAGTAATGACATTTCATTGCTCTGTCAACTCTTGTGCTGCAGCCAGCGACAGACGTGGAGAATTCCCAACATTTGAATAACGAATTGTTAAGCGAAAGAGTAGGACTGGGAAAGAAAATCTTACACAAGCATCCTGAAACCCACTGGACTTTGTGACTCTATGAATCGTTATTGGTCCTCCGTTCCCCACCATCATAATTGATTCCAGGATTGGCCATGGCCCCGCTGCCCCCTCGATCTGGCTACGCCAATGGCCTTACCCCAGAATAGGGTAGAGACGCTGATTGGCTCTCAGGCTAATTATGAAATAAAAACTAAAATAAGGATGGCTATGCTTTTATAAGATAATACTATACTATTAAAAAGCTCCATGAGGTGGCAGCACTTTAGCCCCTCGCACGGATAACATTCAAAAGGCGGTCCTACCCCATAGGCTGCACGCCTACTCAACAGACATACCTTAATTACTAACACCGTTTACCGGTACCTACCTATCTGAAAACAGAGTGAGGTGTTCACAAGACAAATCACGTGACACTATCTGCACAAATGATGCAGTCATTACTCAGAAAATAATGTTATACTAAATTTACGTCTTATGATCAGTTTGATTGGGATGATAGGGTTGTATTTATACGGCAATAATATGTAGGCAGATCGATATTGTACTGTGTACCTAGCCGTTTATCTGTTGTTAATTACTTAACTACAGTTTTTTATATATAATTTGACCATGATTACTTTATGAATATCGACATCGTCATTCATAATTTAAAGTGGCAATACTGCCAAAACATTTGCATTATTCAGATTACTGTCTTCACTATATTTGTCTAGATTCAAGAACTTTATTATCAGTTTAAAACATAAATAAATACGGAAATGCGTCTTTAGGTACACATTGAAAGTCGTTAATAAAATTGGTACATCACATACAATTGGTTAACAAAACATTATAGCAACATTAAAATGTAGTAAAATAAAAAATAAAACTTCTAAAATAATGAATAATTAATTATCTTAGTACTTTTTTTATTATATTTAGTTGCATAGAGGAACCATATTATACGAGCTGGACACCTGTCCCTGGTTCCAGCCAATTAATTTGCCACTGTGCGTGCGAGTTTTTTTTATCGGTGACTATTGGTGGCATTGCCGTAACATGTCATTTAGTTGATGAAATTCTTTCGACCAAACAAGAGCATGAATCTGCCGAATTGTACCAAATCTGTTCAGCTGTCGCAAGAGAAAGTGACGTTGCTGAGCTATCTTGAACACAGTCTGCATGTTCACCAAATATTAAACTCTAATCTAGTATCCTACCCAGATACTTGAACCTATATTGACTATTATATTTTCAACATCTTGATTGTCTGTGAAGATCGGGTTTTGTGCTTGTTTAATGCTCCCGCTTCCAAAGACTAACTCTATAGTTTTAGCTATGTTCAGCTCAAGAAAGTTGTACTACACTGGCAAGTTAACGATTCAATTTAGAGGTAACAGTGAGACAGAGCATGCGCGTCTTTAAGACAACCTTCAAGGGCCACGTAGTCTGCATATTTCACCAATGTAAGTATTGGATTATTGCACGATATTGCTTTCGAATAAATTGGGAAAAAGAACGCATCCTTGCTCCGGCTTTTAGTACAATTTCTTCCAACAGCACGGTGTTATCTAACAACAGACCTTATTTCACATAACACACGTGGTCGATGATGATGTTGCGCGTCTAATAAACACTTAATTATACGACTTTATGATGAGAGCGATTAGTATAACTCGTTGTATACCGTACATGCACCAGCGAGTTGAAAACGACCTGTCTATAATGTGGCTTTTAACAGCACAGGGCACACGCGCGGCGAGAGATGTGCTGACACCTGTGTATATTTACCTGCGCTGTCTTCCTCATCACACTCGGTGATGTTCTTGACACAGTGGTCTAACACGAACGGAGTCGGCCATAAATGCTTCAGGATGAAATTGGCAAGACGCAGCTGTGTCTGAGACACATAGTCAAGCAGCTTAGCGCTGTCTCCCCGCCCCGACTCCGACATTCTTCCGCCGGCGATGTCTCCCTCGGCCAAGCGTTCTTGTGGGCGCCAAACAGGCGACGCGTGACGATATATCCATTATCGTGACGTCATCTCCGCCATAATTTAAAACGATTGCGGGAATTGTTTTGCTTGTCGTATCGGTGGTGATACTTCTTCCAATGGTCCTCGTGAACAAAATCAACTCACAATGTAGCTATAACACAACTAGGGTATGTTAATAAAAGTTCACTGCAACACGTCGAGCAGCTTAATTCAGGTAAAGAATGTAGGAAATGGTGGGTAATCAATTAAGACTACACGCGTTTGAATTCTCTCTGTCGTAGAGAAATGTAACGCTGTTTCTAAATGACCCCTCTGTCTGAAAACACTGATGTCATTTCGGTTTCTATAATTTACTGAAATTTAGGGATTGCGTTTAACGTTGTGCAATTAATGTTATGTTTATCATTATGTTATGCAGCTTCATTCGCTTTTATAAAGCGAGGTTATAGTTAGCATTAGCTTGCGAATTGGCACATTTTAGATCAATGATGCTGGGGGAATCATTTCCCTTACAGTAGAGGGCAACACCCCCATTAGCTTCTTACCCCACTCTTCCAGCGTGCAGTATTTAATGGTCGCATTCACATAAATCCTGTATTTGGCTTATACACCGCCGTTTGCTCTTAGACTGAGCAATGTCTCGATTCTGCAACGGCGCGATAGCACGCTGCTGGTTGGTTAGCCAACTGCAGGGACCTGTGATTAAGATATCAGTCTAAAGCTTAGTTTTCAACATGTAATAATATGAGGGTACTGCGCGCGCTCACGCGCGCACGCGCATGGGCATTTTATTTGCTTTCTACCACGGTGCACTGCATGCACGCGCATTCGCGTTTGTTCTGTGAGTCCAATGCGTTATCTAGAACGCGAATATTTGTGCTAGTCATCATCATAGTCATACTTCACCAGCAACATTTATTATGACGTCAATCATCGCCAGCCGTCTCTGTGAAATCTCTCTTCAGTTCGCTCAGATATGAGGACCCTTGTAGAGACGCTTCTTGTCCCGGGGTAACCCTCGACATGATGTCAGGTTCATCAAAGTCAACTCTGGATACCCAGTCAGCAACGTCCTGGATAATTTCACTTTTAAGAATTACAAATTGTTTTGGACCCAATAAGCCTACAATATGTTCAACGACTGCAAAAAACATTAATTTTGTGAGTCACTGTGCGAAGGTACCAGAAGGTGACAATGTACGATGGTAATAGAAGGTGCCACAATGTTTTATAAACCTGTAGTGCTATCCAATGTAGGTATCTCGCTGAAAACAATGTATTTGTCGAGTTTGGTTAATTGTATAGTATTGTATACGTGTAGAAGTTTGATTGAATCTGTAGTAGTGAGTCAGAATATATCAATTATTTTGTGGATACATCTCTATGGGTTTTGCTAAAACAAATCATATTGCATACGGGGAAATTGGGGGTAACCAGTGTAGCTATATACGTTGAGCTGAATGAACAGTAGTTTACGCTGTGACGGTTAAATAATGTATATCATTGTGACATTCACCTTATGGTGTCCCCCAATAGGAACTCCCTAGTCAGATCAATCAAGTTCGAGGAACATGTTTCTTGGCTCTCAGCAAGTCGCTTCATGTCGCCATTATAACATAACACTACTACTAGTAGTAGTAGTAGTAGTAGTAGTAGTAGTAGTAGTAGTAGTAGTAGTAGTAGTAGTAGTAGTAGTAGTAGTAGTAGTAGTAGTAGTAGTAGTAGTAGTAGTAGTAGTAGTAGTAGTAGTAGTAGTAGGTAGTAGTAGTAGTAGTAGCAGCAGCTAGTATATATATATATATTATATATATATATATATATATATATATATATATATATATATATATATTTAAATGAATCATACACAAATGTGTCTATACATGGCTGTTCTACACTAACATCGACCAAAGTAGTCGGAGTAATTCCATAGCTGCCAAGTCGTATTAGGAAACGTACGAGATCCAGTTTCCCAATTGGCACTAGGCATACATGTTAAGCAAACTTGCAACTAACAGCGGCAGTATATATTCTGCAGTATGCTAATTGTGAATGATGTATTTGTCAGGTTTACAATTATGAAATTAAAATATATCCTAACGACATTACTTGTTGAGTATTTAACTTTCAGAAGATACGTGAGTGTCTATTGATAAATGCATTATTGATTTTTATATCAAGTCATACACTGGGAGTGCAGTATTCAATAATCACAGCTTTCAGTAATCACATAATTTCAGGGCTGTAGCGCTGAAATGGTTAAGATTCATCATGGCAGCTGGTGGAATCAAATCACAATTTCCCCAGCTGCCACCAAAGAACTCTACTGCACAACTGTGTTGGGTTAAATTATGTTTAAACACGCGAGGAGCAAACGATTTTTATGTGAATGAGGGGAGGTAATAGGTTTAAAGGGCGACTCCCAAGTGTTACATAAATGACATATCCAACATTGCCACACCGGTTGAAAGCAAATTTAAAATACTTTATAATATATTAGCAAGGCACTCGATCGATAAGTTGACACACCCACGAATATCCAACAGACGCAATTAAGCCAAGGGAATTTTTCAGGATGTTGCAAATTCAAGCATGTTTGTTTCATTTAAGTTAAAGCGAGGGTGAAAGTTTCTAGGTTTTGTTTTTTGTTTTCCTTTAATATTACATATGTTGAAGGTTCACTGCCTGCCAGTTCGTGTTTGGTAACTTTATTAAGCTCTGAACAATGTTCGCAATTTGAAAGATTCCACCCGGAACACATTCAAATGGTAAACAAAACATCCGGTTTCAAAAACAACTGATACATATATAATGCCGAGGTGAGTAGAGTTAACTGCAATACTTTTTGATTTTTAACTTTCCAACGTTCTATACAGCAGACTTCCCGTTACAAATTAGAGCTTGACTAATAATGGACAGAGGAGCTGGTATCCTCCCTTTAAAAGTAATCTGTCCATTACACACAATGAATTAACGTCTTGTCAGTTAAACGACCAATTTCACCTAATTATATTTTGTATACTTTGGTTAACAGTCTTATGAAAACGAACTGAAAATAATGTGTATAAATAATCATATAATCTAACAGGCGAACATATAAGCAAACAAAGCAGCAAGCAATTGACATTACTGACAGAAACACTAAAATACCTGCTGAGGACGTTGTCATTCACGCTTCGGTTTGAAGTTCCTCATCCCCATGCTAGGCTCAATTCCTCCAAATCCGGGAAACCTCCTGACTCCTCATCCTAAATGGATGTCTTAACATATCAGACACCAGGCAGACAGATACTAGGCAAACACTACAAAGACATACACTAGACATGCAGACAGACAGACACTAGACTTACTGGTACTAGACAGACAGTATAGATAGACGTATACCAGAGAGACATATACTAGACAGACAGACACTAGACATACATACATCACTAGACAGACATACACTAGACAGACAGTCAGAAACTAGACAGACAGACACTAGACAGACAAATACTAGACAGACAGACAGACAGACAGACAGACAGACAGACAGACAGACAGACAGAGACAGACAGAGACAGACAGACAGACAGACAGTAAACAGACAAATACTAGATATGTACATATACTAGACAGATAGATACTAGACAGATCGACAGACATTAGACATATGAATATATATATATATATATATATATATATATATATATATATATATATATATATATACAGGAAAGACAGACACTAGACAGGTATTAGACAAAGGACATTAGACATATGTATAGATATATATCATGCATAGATATATACATATATATATATATATATATACAGTGAAAACTAGGACACTAGACAGTATTAGACAGAACGGACACTAGACACATGTTAGACAAACAGCCACTAGACAAAAACATATACTAGAAAGACACTACACGTGCACACACTAGGCACACAGACACGTACTAGACAGACAGATACTAGACAGACATGTAGCAGAAAGACATATAAAATAGACAGCCATCGAACCAGCCAGACACACAGCCAACCAGCAGGTCGGTGGATCGGTACAGACAGACAGTCAGAGGTCAGACAGTCAGACAGTCAGACAGTCAGACAGTCGGACGGACGGACGGACGGACGGACGGACGGACGGACGGACGGACGGACGGACGGACGGACGGACGGACGGACGGACGGACGGACGGACGGACGGACGGACGGACGGACGGACGGACGGACGGACGGACGGACGGACGGACGGACGGACGGACGGACGGACGGACGGACGGACGGACGGACGGACGGACGGACGGACGGACGGACGGACGGACGGACGGACGGACGGACGGACGGACGGACGGACGGACGACGGACGGACGGACGGACGGACGGACGGACGGACGGACGGACGGACGGACGGACGGACGGACGGACGGACGGACGGACGGACGGACGGACGGACGGACGGACGGCGGACAGACAGAATGAAAGAATGACAGATAGACATTATAATTCACCATGATAATACCACTAATTCTGCTCAACCTACTATGGTATTAGTGGCTACATCTTGCTTTTAGATTCAGAATTACCATCCCTCAGGTATAATCTTCATTTAAATTAATACAATTCCTTAGAAATAGTTTACGGTTGTATATTGAATACTACCATTCATAGAACAACAATTCATGAGCATCAGTTACTGTCAACTCTCCCGATATGTAACTAAAAGAGGATGCCTCCGTGGATTGGCTTAAGATCAAAGTACCACAATGGTGATGTCACATGCCTTTCATTTCTTTTATATGGGTATAAGCAATTATTTATTGTTATCCACATACATCGTATCTCTCTATACAAATGCGTGTGGAATAGTGTTCGTGTATATGTTCTTGTAATAATAGTTTTTTAATTAGTACTTTTAAAGACATTATATATATATATATATATATATATATATATATATAAAATTGAAGGTAAGTTCTTATAATTATAGCTCAGTGTCCAATGCTCAGGACTGCTCAAGGCACTTGCCAATCGGTGCGCTGTTATCTGTGTATTCAAGGTTTAACAAGATGCCGTCCAGAGCCAAGGCCCAAGTTCCAGACGGAATGTAAACAAGGAAACCTATGGCTTATGGAGTGTTTACTAAATTATAAAAGTGTATATAAATAATTAGTATTATACTTAAAATTATAAATATACAAAATGCCACTAAAATGCTACAAATTAAAATACGTTGTCTCTAAAAATACATAAGTAAAATAAAAAATGGTAAGTTGTCTCTAAAATATATAAGTAAAAATTTAAATGATAAGTTGTCTCTAAAATACATAGGTATCAGAAAAAATACATAAAATGTCCTACAATAATAACAATTTGTTATAATAATTAATTAATTAAAATAAATATATGAACAAATAATTTAATCAGTATTAATTAAAATAATTTCTAAAAATATATTAAGTGTTCAACCTAAGTATATCCCGCCCTTTTTATTTTTAAACATTTACATTGCTGGCATTTATACAATCATGACTTAATTGATTCCAATAATTTATTGTTCTCTATCCTACCTGCAGTACGGCTTGACTAACATTGCCTTGCCCCTTTGTCTACTATATCTACCAACAGTGGCACACCGCCGCTGGTTGCATTGCTAGGTACATCTTGCCGGGGAAGAAACGTCTGGTTTCGGCTTGTCATTTCCTACGCGCCGCATCACCTTCCAAATAAGGAAATAATGTCCGGTTTTCCTGTTGAGTTCGACGAACTTTACATCGTCGCTGCGTACTTATATGCAAGCAAATCGAACAAACACGGACCTGTGCTTCTGGTCGAAACTTATGTTTTGTTGTTCGGTGTCTCTTAATGCTCGTCACGTTTGTAATTAGGCTTGCAATCGGCGTTCGAAAGTGACCACCGCCGACTCTTGTCGAACTTGCCGCCGGTGGACACGACAACCTCTTCATCTCTAACCTGCTTTTTCTGCTGGAATCCTTTCGTGGAAGTATGTGAAAAGTTGCTTACTAACAACAGTATATCTATTAGCCATACAGTGCATTAAATTGTTTAATTATGCTTGTTTTAATGCGTTTGGCCCGTTTTTGCTAGAGCTAGGCTGCGTCGCCTATCGACTGGCGGCTTCCGTTGTTGTAAACAAATCGCCAGTCAAACCAGACGAGGCCCTCAGCAAAATGGCGGCGTCCTGTGTTAAAAGTAGCTCAGTTTAAAAAAAATTATTAGAAATATACCGTGATGCTGTGCTTGTCAAATTATGGTGACAAGTGCTGTAAATTGTATGTTCATATGTTTGGGCTGTGGTTGTTCAGCCGCTTCACTCCCCTTTAACACCGTGATGATGGCCACCCCCGTGCACGCGACCCAAACGGGGTACATCGTTAAAATACATTCACAAAAACAGATGCCATATTGGTTGGTGTGCAACACCATCTAGTGAATGGATACTGTTACATGGAAAAGTTACTGCCTACAGTGTGGACACTTTCGGAGCCACTGGGGACTGGGGCCATGGTTTTGTAGTGCTTTGCAAGCTGGTGTTGTTGGCCTACTCTTCCACACTGGCCAGTGCGGGTTGGAAGGCAGGCGATATATGGGGAATGAAATTGCCCAGGTTTCGATACGGTGACTGTATCAGTACCGAACCACCGACCTGCCGGCACACACACACACACACACACACACACACACACACACACACACACAACACACACACACACATATATATATATATATATATATATATATATATATATCATCATTATATAATATTTACTTATTTAGTTATTAGCTTAACAAATTTTTTATTTTTTATTTTAGGACATCTTAAATATATTATTTATTTATTTGATCAAAATAATAATTTTAATGGATAATTTATCATGACTGGAGGGACTGGGGTTTGAATCCAAGTGCCGGCAGGTCGGTGGTTCTGTACTGATACAGTCACCGTATCGAAACCTGGGCAAATTCATTCCCCCTATATCGCCTGCCTTCCAACCCGCACTGGCCAGCGTGGAAGAGTAGGCCAACTTTTAAAGACATTATATATATATATGTATATATATATATATATATGTGTATATGCTAAACTTTATAGACTTACATCTTAATAATATATATATAACCATGCATTGGCATTGCCATCAGCGCACGTCGTCTAGACCAGAGCATCTGCACTGGCTATCCGTGTGTGGACCGCAGAATGACACATCAGATGGGTACAACGACAACGTCGAACCATAGCTCTAGTGCTGAAGGAGTACATGTAAAAACTACTTTAGTCCAGTGCAAATGATAATCCCAATATCACTCTGAACTTACCGTCACTTGCTCAAATTACATTCAACGATCGAATATTTCAGCTAAGTTTGCCGGGTAATTTGCACGTGACCCATATATGACCCATATGGTCACGTGGTTTATGTTTGCACGTGACCACAAATATACATTCGACGACCGAATATTTCAGCGAAGTTTGCCGGGTAATTTGCACGTGACCATATATGACCCATATGTGGTCATGTGCAAATTGTTCGCGTGCGCACAAATGAAAAATGACCAGATTTTTCGCTACAGCGTAAACTTGTGTTCACGTGATACTGCAACTCGTGATCATGCATTTCCTTCTGGGCTTTTAGCCACACCTACAACGGTTTCGAAAACGTCTCATGGTCGATGTGTACACAGAGTTAAGCGCCCTTACTGCGTCTATTTTCAAACCCTAAATAGTACATGAAAACATATTTTGACAGTCTTTTCGCTATAATAGGTATAATTTATACCGTATAACATGATTTTGCAATAAACATAAAAAGCCACGAACGGACCATGTCGCTTTAAAGTAAGTGTGCATAATAATTTTAATGCAGTTATTTAATTTCCAATTTAAAAGTGGTCTTGCCATTTGTTTGATTTATAGAAATGTCATATAGACACACTGCACGCAAGTGACGCCATTATGGATAAACCCTACTTATAGTACTATGCACTTTGTAATAGATTTTTCATCAGAACATCGTGCAATGTAGCCTGTTATTTATATTAAGTATTGAAGGGTAGTGTTTAGTGTATATTGTGTATGTACAGGGATGTGTGTGTTATCAAAATAACATCACACAATGTTGTCATACAATAATAATTATTGTGGAATTTCACAAACAAATGAACCAACTTTATGGTGTGGTATTGATGAAAGACATGATGTTGCTAGTTACTAATAATTATAAGATAATGGTTGTTTACTATTAATTACATTATTAAATTTCAGAACATATCGATTAGCAGCATATCGGAACTGCACATTGTGGCCAAGAGGGAAGCTGGGATGAGGAAATAGGCGTGTCATACCAGCCTGTGCTGGGGGAGGGATCCGTGCTGCCTACCCAGAATGGAAGTGTATGACAATTTCAGCTATGGCCACTGAACTATAAAAGTGAGTGTATTATGAAAATTAGAAAACGTTAAAAATACAGTCATGGACAATGAAGATAGGTTTAGCAAAAGGCAAACATTATTAATAAAAGCCTTCTTACTCCATTTGTGGCAACAGCAATTTTATTTGTAGTGTCTTGCAAGTCTCAATTCACAATTTCAAAGATTTGCAGAGGCTAACATGAAGTGTATCAACAGTTTTTTAACATGGAGAAACAAATACATAACAGACCGTGCCAATAAATTAATGAAATCCACACACCGCAGTTTTCAGCGTTTCTCTTAGGTTTAGTGCAAAAACCATCACCACCATGAACGGATATGCACCACACCAACTAATTACTTCAAGATACAATCTTCCCTGGTTCAGTAAAGATTTGAAGAGAATATACAAAAGAAACTGACAACTATAATTATAACGAAGCAAACGGAACTAGAAATCCAGATCGAGACTGGCAAGAGTTCTCTAACAGCAGGATAAAGATGCACAAACATCTTTGATCTGCTGGCCTGTCACACATAAGCCAATTTCTAACAACTGCATTAACACCAACATAAACTGAAATCATTCAGAGCTATGGAGGATCATTTCTAAACCAAGAAACAGCTAGCAAATATAGGTGATAGTAAACATGGATAAATCCCAAAGAAACTATTTCACTTAAAGAAATATTTTTCTCCAGAACTAACACCTAAATAGCAAGGACTATATGGTTTCTAAACACATATGCCTCCAATCTAACATCAGTAATACAGTACATGACATCTTCCAATCATCAGTTGACTCGGAACTAATGCCCAAACATGGAAAAAAGCATACATAATAGCAGTTTTGAAGAAAGGCAATGGCAGAAGTACCCCCAACTACAAACCAATGTCCTTGACACCTGTGATTTGTAACTCTGAAAACACGGCTACATCATGAACAAAGCCTTAGTTTAACTGACCACGGACATGGCTACAATGCAAACAAAATCATAAACAAATCCATTTACAAGAAGACATATGTAAAAGAAACAATTCACCAGATTGTAATGAAATAACTAATATAAAAACAAGTCACCCTGGCTACTACAGTGAACAATTCTCTCCTCTAAACTGATCTGCTCAAACTTGAGGAATAAATGAACGCACAAATTCAACCCCACTAAATGCTTTAAGTAGACATGAGGCTCAATGAAAATGAAACAACATCTAAAATTCTAAATACCTACAAAGAGCAAGCAACTTACAATACATGAAAAACATTGCCGAAAGGATAAAACGCATAGAACGATACCCAAAGTAGTAGTCCGTCGGCAAATCTAAAGGAAGAAATGTTGTGTAATAATCTTGGCAACTGTATTAATTCCAACTAAATTATATCACTGATCAGAAAAAAAATGTGTTGCCATTTTTTCACAGTGGTCCCAAGTATAGTTTTGGCACAATATAAACATTGGTGGACAAACACTCTATAATAGTCCGACGGTAAATGTCAAAGTATTTAATCTTGTCATATTTTGAGTATAATCTTGGCAAATGGGATAGAACTTAAACACCACTGTTGCCACTTTTCATTTGGTTCCATAGTGATACAGCAGCCATTAACAAAATGGCCGCCAATTTTATTTCGCCGTACGTTAATAACTGTTTCACCTATAGAAATAATAGTGGTATGTGTATATATGTCTTATGGGGGAAGGTTTTCAAATATACCATTTTTGGAATTTTCCTACTTTGACGTCCGCCATTTCTAAAGATAGCGGACTTCAATACGAATGTCACAATATCTCAAAAACTACGTCACTTGGAGCAGTAGTGTTGATGATATTGGATAGCTTGGTGGATAGCGATATATATCAATTTACACTTGATCTTCACTAACATTCATATATCCGCCATTTTTTAAATGGCATTCAGCTACGTAATCTAGAGCCACAGAATCGATGCCAAGATGTAAGGTTTTTAGAAATGTTTATTTTAGTTGTATTACTTTTGACCTTTTTACTTTCAAATATCCGCAATGTTATTTTTGAAGATGGCGCCCAAAAAATCTATAAAATTATTATATTCATAGCTTAAGAACTACGTGGCTGAGGGACCAAACATTAATGTCAAAATATATAATTTTTAGAAGCAAATATTTGGTGTACTACTTTGGACTTATCAGCCATTCTAAAAGATGGCCCCCATCAAGCAGTATTACTTCTGTATCTTAATACAGCCTATTATTCCGTTGTCTTATGATCTACGTATCGTCGAACTTTATAGCTGATATGAAAATATAGATGTTTCGAGGCAACGATTTTAAAGATGTCTCTCAGATATTCTGTGAAACGGACAGAGCCGGTCAATTCAAATATTGGTTTATTGATTTAATAATTATGCCAAAACACATTGAAAACTCTCAATGTGTTCATGCGCCTCCACCCTCACCCCCAACCCCAACATTGACTGTAACTGAACAGCACTGTGAAGCGCATGTTGGTTGTTATGCACGAAAACTGAATCTTGCTGTCGTGGAGTATATATCTGCAAAATAGATCGAACAGAAAGATGGCCCCGAAATACTGAGTGCAACGTCACTGCTTTTTCCCAGGATCTTAGTGATAATAAGGTTTTCAAGAGAAGATTTGACTTGAAAGCAGTAATTGGCACCCACGAGTTTGCTTACAGAAACTGGATGTTGATGGAACCATATAAATCGAGCAATCTAACAACTGACAGAAGAACACCAACTCACATTACTAAGCCTCCATAAGGGGCTCCCATTTTGCTTCCAATGCAGACGTTTCACCAGCTAGCCAGTTGCCAAGATCCTGGAGTGTCATAAATCCATCCAGCATCTTCTTCACTACAAGCTTCAGTTCTTTGTGTTATCTATGTGATACTTTTAGCTGCAATCATTTCAGTGTTGCCAGTGGCCAGTCTACCTGACAGTGCTATGTACTTCTCACTGACACTCTACCTCACAAAATGGTGGTGTTTTCTAATTTCCACTCGCTTTCAGCTGCGGTTAAAGTCTAAGTCCCCACATTCAACTCGCGTTCAACTCCATCTTCGCATGCAACTTGTGTTCAACTGTTGAACGCAGGTTGAACCGCAGCTGAAAGCATATTTCAACAGATGAAATTCAACTATTCCTATAGAATCAGTTGAACTTCAACGGAAACTCAGTTGAGTTTCAACTATGCAATTTTGTTTTGGCCGGATATCATAGGTAAATAGAACAAGGAGTAACATAGAATAAATACACATTATTCTAAATGCGTGAAACATGTTGAAAAGGTGGAGGACTTAAACGGTTATTTACCATTATGTTTGAATGTGCTACATAATAGTCAATCACAATGTTAATTGTTAGTGTGTTCAGTTTGTGTAGGTGGACTGTCATCGAGGTGTTGGTGTAGATGTCCTTCAGGAGTTCGATGTACAGATCTTCTATCCTCACTATCATCACGGTTCATGTTGGTGACGATATCCTCGATTTCAGTGGCTTGTCGATTGTCTTAGCTACCCTTGACGCGCTTTGTTGAATATTGTATGTGATGGTTTCGCTCATGGTGTCGATGTCATCTAGTTCTTGTAGTGTCTCGAATCGTTTTCTCAATTCGAGTTGGAATTCGATCTTCTTTGATCTTATTTGTATGACATCTACTCTTTGCGGTCTCTGGGTCATCATTGTTTTCATTTCCACCTCTACGTCCAGTTTGATGTTGCTCATAGCAATTCTGTGGTAAATTTCAATGTTGACTTTGTTGATGACTGTTATTTCTGAGACGATCAGGCATGTTTTTAGGATGTATTCAATTTCGGTCTTCGTTACAGGTTTGGACTTTTCCACATCCATCTCCTCCCTGCTTTCTTCTGGAACATGATATTCATCATTTTGTGCTTTCTTGATGTACATTGCAAATTCTACCAAGGTGTTGCCTAGCTCTTTCGTTTTTCAATTCCAACCCAAATTTGCCCGTATTTTTGTTTTCTTTTGAGTATGATGTTATTGGTGCATGCTTTTGCACTACCTTCAGTTTCTAACTTTATTATGGACAGGACAAGTTCTGATACTCTGGGGCTGATGTTGTTTACCCTGCCAATATGGTCTTTCCTTTTCCTGTTTATGTGAAAGCCTACTCCTGCTTGGCCGTTGTTTGCCTTGGAATGGTATAGTTGGTGGCCGCTTGGTAAGGTAGTGGCACATACCTCTTGTCTCCTCACTTCGGAGATCCCCATTACATCCCATACCAACCAGGTATCCTTACGTTCGTCTTCGAGTTATTGTACGTGTTCATCGTGTAGGTCATTATCTTTAACTTACGAACCCTCTCTCGGCGGCTCTTGTTGACCCAGAGTTTCTTAGCACCCCCTTCAAGTACTCCTAGTTGACAAGAGCCGGCTCCTTGGTCATTGACTAGCCGCCTCTTTGGTCATGGACACTTTCGGTGCCACTGGGGGCTGGGGCCATGGTTTTGTAGTGCTTTGCAAGCTGGTGTTGTTGGCCTACTCTTCCACACTGGCCAGTGCGGGTTGGAAGGCAGACGATATATAGGGAATGAAATTGCCCAGGTTTCGATACGGTGACTGTACTTGGATTCAAACCCCAGTCCCTCCAGTCGGGATAAATTATCCATTAAAATTATTATTTTGATCAAATAAATAAATAAATAATATATTTAAGATGTCCTTGAATTATAAAAATTATTACGTTAAGCTAATAACTATATATATATATATATATATATATATATATATATATATATATATATATATATATATATAATGTCTTTAAAAGTTGCTAAATAAAGAAGTTATAATTACAAGAACACAAACACCAACACTATTCCACACGCATTTGTATACAATGTATGTGGATAAAAATAAATAATTATTAGACCCATGTAAAAGAAATGAAAGGCATGTGACATCACCATTATGGTACTTTTATCTTAAGCCAATCCACGAAGGCATCCTTTTTAGTTACATATCGGGAGAGTTGACAGTAACGGATGCACATGAGTTGTTGTTCCATGAATTGTAGTATTCAATATGCAATCGTAAACTAGTTCTAAGGAATTGTATTAATTTAAATGAAGATTATACCTGAGGGGTGGTAATTCGGATTCTAAAAAGCAAGATGTAGCCAGTAATACCATAGTAGTTTGAGCAAAATTGGTAGTGTTATGGGGAATTATATTATCTATCTATCTGTATGTCTGTCTGTCTGTCTGTCTGTCTGTCTGTCTGTCTGTCTGTCTGTCTGTCTGTCTGTCTGTCTGTCTGTCTGTCTGTCTGTCTGTCTGTCTGTCTGTCTGTCTGTCTGTCTGTCTTTCTGTCTGTCTGTCTGTCTGTCTGTCTGTCTGTCTGTCTGTCTGTCTGTCTGTCTGTCTGTCTGTCTGTCTGTCTGTCTGTCTGTCTGTCTGTCTGTCTGTCTGTCTGTCTGTCTGTCTGTCTGTCTGTCTGTCTGTCTGTCTGTCTGTCTGTCTGTACCGATCCACCGACCTGCTGGTTGGCTGTCTGTCTGGCTGGTTCGGTGGCTGTCTATTTTATATGTCTTTCTGCTACATGTCTGTCTAGCATCTGTCTGTCTAGTATCTGTCTGTCTAGTACGTGTCTGTGTGCCTAGTGTGTGCACGTGTAGTGTCTGTCTAGTATATGTTTGTCTAGTGGCTGTTTGTCTAACATGTGTCTAGTGTCCGTTTGTCTAATACCTGTCTAGTGTCTGTCTTTCATGTATATATATATACATATGTCTAATGTCTGTCGATCTGTCTAGTATCTATCTGTCTAGTATATGTACATATCTAGTATTTGTCTGTTTACTGTCTGTCTGTCTGTCTGTCTGTCTAGTATTTGTCTGTCTAGTGTCTGTCTGTCTAGTTTCTGACTGTCTGTCTAGTGTATGTCTGTCTAGTTATGTATGTCTGTCTAGTGTCTGTCTGTCTAGTATATGTCTCTCTGGTATACGTCTATCTATACTGTCTGTCTAGTACCAGTAAGTCTAGTGTCTGTCTGTCTGCATGTCTAGTGTATGTCTTTGTAGTGTTTGCCTAGTATCTGTCTGCCTGGTGTCTGATATATTAAGACATCCATTTAGAATGAGGAGTCAGGAGGTTTCCCGGATTTGGAGGAATTGAGCCTAGCATGGGGATGAGGAGCTTCAAACCGAAGCGTGAATGACAACGTCCTCAGCAGGTATTTTAGTGTTTCTGTCAGTAATGTCAATTGCTTGCTGCTTTGTTTGCTTATATGTTCGCCTATTAGATTATATGATTATTTATACACATTATTTTCAGTTCGTTTTCATAAGACTGTTAACCAAAGTATACAAAATATGATTAGGTGAAATTGGTCGTTTAACTGACAAGACGTTAATTCATTGTGTGTAATGGACAGATTACTTTTAAAGGGAGGATACCAGCTCCTCTGTCCATTATTAGTCAAGCTCTAATTTGTAACGGGAAGTCTGCTGTATAGAACGTTGGAAAGTTAAAAATCAAAAAGTATTGCAGTTAACTCTACTCACCTCGGCATTATATATGTATCAGTTGTTTTTGAAACCAGATGTTTTGTTTACCATTTGAATGTGTTCCAGGTGCAATCTTTCAAATTGCGAACATTGTTCAGAGCTTAATAAAGTTACCAAACACGAATTGGCAGGCAGTGAACCTTCAACATATGTAATATTAAAGGAAAACAAAAAACTAAACCTAGAAACTTTAACCCTCGCTTTAACTTAAATGAAACAAACATGCTTGAATTTGCAGCATCCTGAAAAATTCCCTTGGCTTAATTGCGTCTGTTGGATATTCGTGGGTGTGTCAATTTATCGATCGAGTGTCTTGCTGCCATTTCTGTCATAGACTTGTGTTACCTTCACATTTCCCGCAGTTCAGTTGTTCATGATGGGGCATTGCACACAATCCTATCCGGGGTAGTAATACAATGATTTTATTAAACAAACACCAAATATATTATATAGTATTTTAAATTTGCTTTCAACCGGTGTGGCAATGTTAGATATGTCATTTATGTAACACTTGGGAGTCGCCCTTTAAACCTATTACCTCCACTCATTCACATAAAAATCGTTTGCTCCTCGCGTGTTTAAATATAATTTAAACCAAGACAGTGGTGCAGTAGAGTAGTGGAGTGGCAGCTGCCCTGACATTATGTGATTACTGAATGCTGTGATTATTGAATACTGTGCATGACTCGATATAAAAATCGACTGTATCACTTCTATTCAATACTTAGGCTGCAATAAGGCACTCACGTATATTCTGAAAGTTAAATATTTAAAAAGTAATGTCGTTAGGATATATTTTAATTTCATAATTGTAAACCTGACAAATACATCATTCACAATTAGCATACAACAAAATATATACTGCCGCTGTTAGTTGCAAGTTTGCTTAACATGTATGCCTACATCTCGTACGTTGCCTGATACGACTTGGCAGCTATGGAATTACTACGACTTCTTTGGTCGATGTTAGTGTAGAACTGCCATGTGTAGACACATTTGTGTGTGATCTCATTTAAACCGCATAAATAAATAAATAAATAAATATATATATATATATATATATATATATATATATATATATATATATATATATATATATATGATGGTTGTAAATGTTATAAGATATGTAAAAAAAATATTTTTAAGTTTTACATCGTATTATGCAAATGAATTAAAATGTCCTTTGACTACTACTAGTACTAGGGATACCTATGACTATGTGATGTATCATTTTTCTTTTCGACAGACACAGTCCAGCTATTGTTTTCCATTTCACGAACATAAACACAACATAGGATGTCATTTATTTTTAAATTGCACAGTACTACAAGGATGTTTGTGTCAAAATCTTACCTGTTTATGTTGCTAGATGCCACCTAGCGGCAGACGTGGGCGAACAAGAAGAGGTGGCAGAGTGAGGAGCAGTCAGCTCAGCCGAGCTGACATAGAGAGAGTTAGCAGCTTGCGGGAAGCCCGCATTCGCTCAACACAGGTAATTTCACAAATAAAAATTTACCACGGATAAGTTACCAACATTTGTTTAATGTGCACATTACCAAATATTTATCTTTTTTACACAAACTTCTAGTACATCAGCAAACCATTATTACATTTTCAAGCAGACATGTGTGCAGATCTTGTTTAATAAAGAACAAAACCAATGTGCAGTAATTGCAGGTACATGTGTGCAAGACCATCCTGTTATGTTTGTGTTACACTTACAACACTGGTCGGAAATAGCGTGTAAAGTTTACCCTAGACTAATCTACATGTTGTGATGGAAATAAGTGTGCATTACTAAATTTAAGATCCCTTTATGCTGATTCTGCATTTCATCATTAAACCAATGAAGTATCCTAATAGACATATTACTTTAAAATACTCTGACAATGTCAATCTGTAAATTACAGCAATCACAACAATATTAATGTTCCTTCATGCTCTGTGTTATGCAGGAAACAGTTGACAACATGAGTGTGTCAAAACTGCGACAGTTGGTGCTGGCAGTTCTGCAACATCACCCAGGGATCATGTTTGATGCCCTGGAATCTAGTGAATCGCAAGCCTCTGCACATACCCCATATATATATATATATCCCAAAAAAATTCTTCTAAGTAACAGTTAAGTCGTGGACTTGAAATGTTCTACAGAGAGTGCCAGCATTAGTGATAATATATATATATATATATATATATATATATATATATATATATATATATATATATATATATATACAATATTTGGTGTATAAGGACTTGGGACATAAGGTCTATAACAACCAATGTACTTGAATCGTATTTGAATAAACAAATTGCAATGTATTTCTATTGGAAATGTATAATTGTATTTTAATTGAAATATGGAAAAGCAATGTGTCTGTGCTGGTAGCCAGCCGTTTGTACTTCAGGCATGGGCTTGTCCTAGTAAGCTATGTCCACTCGGGAACCTAGGCTAGGCCTAGGAAATGGAAAAGGTAATACCGTCGACTAATTTAATAGCACAACAATGTGAAAATGGTTGGCTAAAAGTCAGAAATTTGTTTAGCCAAATGAGATTTTCTTTAGCCATTTTTTTAGATCACTTACATTACCCGGTATCAAAATGCAAAACAAGACATAATATAATATAAAATTCTATGCAGTATTCACAAGAAAAGATGCCCAATTTGAATTATCTAAACATTTATATATTTAGCAAAACTATATATAACGCAAATAAACATCCATTATAATAATTTAAAAAAATTATCCATAAAAAGAAAGCTGAACAACTGTTGGAAATATTGCAAATACAAAGAAACAGCACCTAACACATAGTATTAATGTAATCCAAATTACCATTACAGGTGTGTATAGCGGTATCCAGCATTTCGGTAAAGGACACTTTGGTAACGGACGTTTTGGTAACAGACATTTCGGTAACAGGACATTTCGGTAACTGGACATTTTGGTAACCGGACATTTTGGCAAAAGGACATTTTGGTAATACGTTAATATGAGCTGGCGGGTCGTTACTTGCAGCAGCACGTATACTCATATCCGTTTGGCATATGTCAACCTCTAGCTTCACAAGTTCAGGACAGTGGTTGTCGTCTGTTTTCAACACTGGATTTGTTGGTAGCAAGTCGGTGCACGCACTAACAGGACAGTGCTTGCTTGGACGACATGCACAACGCCAACTTATCAGGCCATTTTTCTCTATATGCTTGGTATACGCATAGCCATTCCACAAAAGCTTAGCTTTCCCCTGGTTGTCGTTGATAACTCCATGTTCACATGTATAGCTTCACCTTGTGTGTGTCTGGATTTAAATGTGTACTGCTAGCCACTGGTTGGCTGTATAGTGGTTGAACACTCTAGCCACCACCACTGCTATTTGGAAGCCATGTTCCCTTCAGAGTCAACCACTACCTTACACCATGCCTGATTGCTGGTGAAAAGCCAAGTTCCCTTTCTGAAGTCTGGACCATCCTAATTTATAACCGGTTTAACTGACTGACATCTCAACAGGTTACCTACCTCCTGGTATGGCAGACTGGTCTCTGATTATTTTCAGTAGTTTTACCAAAATGTCTAGTTACCAAAATGTCTAGTTACCAAAACGTCCTGTTACAAAAATGTCTAGTTACCAAAACGTCCTGTTACCGAAATGTCCGTTACCAAAATGTCCATTACCAAAGTGACCTTTACCAAAACGTCATGGATCCTATATAGCATAAGTTGAAAGATATACACTTTTATAACAAGGCAAAATAATTAAGAACCATCTATTCTACTCTTGTAGTGATTCAGTGTATTAATATATTTATTATCTATCTTAAAACACCACTTGACTGTCCAGTAATTGATTAATTGAATAGAATAATTTGCCAAATTAGTTAACTGTGATCGACAGTAATTCTGGCCTGGGTGATGCAGGCTATATATCATAAAACATGTTTTTGACATACATCTTTCTATTTGTAATGATTCTGGTGGTGATACTTCGCAAACATACATGAATTACAATCTATATTGGCATTTTATTGTATAGTTATCAGATGGCACATTGATTAATGACCATGCTATGTGACTGCGCCGATACTGAGCGATACTTTGGAACCTGTCAGATATATCGTTGTACTTGTCTCAAACTTGTAAAAGTGTCATCAAGCAGGTCCCCATTGTCTTGTAAACACAATTCTTGATTGAATTAAGTCCCCCTATTGTTTGTGAGCATGGCTAAATGTGTGGGATTAGCGATCTATTGTATACCCAACGGGTCACGTTACGCTGACTGGTTATTTGGGTCAGTTGGATATGCGCTAGTTTAGACAACTTCAACAGAGCCGGGGGTTGAATAATGCAGTCATATACTGCTGATTACGTCAATAATAATGACATAAATAACGTTTCGCCAATTTGGCGAAGTTTTAATTTATTTTCGCCAAATAGCAAACCGTTTCGCCTATGGCGCAATTGGCGATCGACAGCGCTAGGCTTCAGTCTTCATGCATTTGGTTTATACGTACACGAAGTTATCCCCCGAATCGAAGTCGCATTGCGTAGAGACAATGTCGCTGTAGGACGCTGCAACATAAATACGTCATGCTTATCAGATGTGTGATGAGTAGCCGCTGTCTCATAAATAGTATACCGTACGCCATTGCGAAATATAGGCCTTATTTTCTTAAATGGAGGTGCCAGCTCCTTTACCAAGAATTGACCGAGTAGTAACTTGTAACTGGAAGTCTGCCGTCTAGAACGTGGGAAACTTAATCATCAAAGGGTATTGCGATTACTCTGCTCGTCTCGACATTATTGTCGATCAATCTTACTGTGAAACTGGATGTTTTGTTTACCATTTGAACGTTTTGCAGGCGGAATCTTTCCAACTGCAAACATTGTTCCGAGTTTAATAAAATAACTATAAACATAAATTAACAGACAGTAAACCTTCGACATGTATGTTAACAATAGTCATAAGAACGTAATAGTAAATGAAAAAAAACACTTGAGCTGGCACCCTCGCTTTAAACGCGTACGTAATACCGTTAGTGTAGAAATGTGGCGGCCTAGAAACCGTCTGTCACCTGCTGAGCATTAATTGCAACTAATCGTATTGCATTTCGCTTCCGACTGCAGTTGGTATCCGAGAAGAACCGGTTCAGGCTACGACCGACGGACTTGGACAAGAATAAGTCGACGCCGAGAGTAACGGAGGTACATGTATATCTCAGCTGTTTTATCAAAAGTTATAATTGTTTCTCGATATATACGTAGTTCTAATCACAACGCCTACACTTAAATACTGTTGATCTTTAGAAAATGCCAAAAGTACAACCTCAACGATAAAAACGCCATGTTAACAGGAACATGCATATTTGCGATTGGCCAAATGAATCGAAGAGAACATAACAAAAGTACCATATCATCGATCCCTAACCAGATAACTAGACCATAAGAAGGCATATCAGGATTCAGCGTAGAAGTCACAACTACATGAAGATGTTTATCAAACTGTTGTCAGCGTTTTATTAATTGGCCGAAATACGTATTACATTGTGGTTACAGTGTTGTGGTCGTTTGAGGTCTATCATAGTTATTCAGCCTTTCTAACAGGTCGTCATCGCCAAACCGTCCTTTTTGTTGCAAGATGGTAGAAAATGGCCGATATCGACAAATGGTTTTTTTGTCGTTTTATTTTTTTGCTATTTTGATTGCAAAAGTGATTTTGTATTACAAAAAACAAACATAGGGCAAAATTGATCAAATTTCAAACGTTTGCGGAAATGCTTGATCTATGGGATGGCATGCAACAAAGGAAATGTAATTTCCTCGTAATGTCCTTGTCGTCTTGCAAGACTACATTGAGACGTTACCGGACATACCTTTGAACTATTCCGCCCTGAAGTTGACCAACGCATTCAAGCGTGCTTGTAGCGCCGTAGGGAAACAGATGGTGGGCAAATATCTACTGAACATAGCGCCGCTGATTCCGAGTCGAACCGACTGTGTACGGTGTTGCCGGGGTTCATGGAGACGGCCAGTCCGGCGACAGAGACGTCCGCGCGAGATGCCGCCGTGAAAGCCAAAATGGCCGAGAAGAATATATGCTGGGGTATCGAGTTCACGCACTGGCCGCAAGTTGCGAACGCGTGGAAGAACCGCGAAAGGCCGTCCGGGTGGCCATCGATCCAGGCCATCAACGAGGTGCTGGACGGCGGTTTCCACATGCTGCCGATCGGGGTGAGCGATAACAAGGAGCGGCGCCGGCTCGAGTGGCGCTACTCTTTCGGCGTGGCGGATAAGCTGCTCGCGAAGCACCACCTACCGTCGGTGGCGCGCAAGGTGTACATCTATCTGCGGCTGCTGCAGGTGCACTTCTTCAGCGACCCGCCGATGATACCGACGTACTTCATGCAGAACTTCTTCCTCTGGCTGCTCGACTCGTGGGACGACGACAAGCTGGCCGACGTCCTGCTGCTCGTCGAGCTGATAGAGGCGGTCAAACAGCGCGACATACGTCACTACTTCATACCGGAGGTGAACCTGCTCGTCGACCTGCCGCCGACGTTCGCCGGCATCATCTCGGCGAAGATCCTGCACGTGCGTCACAACCTCGTCGCATGCCTGCTCGCGATCGACGGTGCCGCTGTCGCTCGAGCAGTTCAACCGCAACCAGCGCGTCGGTCTACAGGCCCTCGTGCACGGCACACTCGAGGTGCTGGGTCGGATCTGCGAGCAGCTGTCGACCGAAGAGGATCCTCGCGTCGTTCTCCACCTGCGAGCGCAGCTCAACACGTTCGTCCGTGTCACGTACGACTTGTGGGGCGCACAGCACGGCCAGGGCGTGCACACAATGCTCGGCGGACACACGCTGCTCGAGTTCGTATTCGAGTCGCTCTTACTCAGTAGTCTGCCACCGCTACTCATCTGCAAAGCCCTGCATTTCCTGCAGGCAGATGCATACTGCAGACAACTGTTCGAGTGCGACGGGCCGACAGTGTCGCCATCTAACGCGTACAAGCGGCTCGATAAGGGAAACCTAGCGGGCAACATTCGCTCCAAACTTAGAGTGACGCTATCAATGCTGGAACTGATGGAGTCTGATCCAATCACTGATAACGTTGTATTGTATAGAGGAAAGAACGAAAACGTTAAATCTACCGACATGGGATTAACTATGAGGTTTACTATAAACAATCCTGATGATATAAATACAACCCAATAAACCACGTGAATTGTCGTAACATTAATATCTGCATGATTAAGATATAGGTCAACAGCATAGGTATCATCGTGTAATAAAACATAAGGTTATTGCGCACACTCGTACACATATATGCATGCTCACACACGAACATTTTATTTCCTTTCTACCATCGCTGACTGCATGCATGCGCATTCGCGATCTTTGTGTGCGTGTAAGGCGCTATCTAGAAAAAGTTGATTTTTTGCTAGTGATAATCATAGTCACAGATCAACATCTACAATCACAATGTCAATCATCGCCAGTCGTCCTTGTGAAGTCTCTCTTCAGTTCGCTCAGATGAAGACCCTCGTAGAGACACTTCTTACCCCGGGGTAACACTCGACATGACATCGGGTTCATCAAAGTCAACTTTGGACACCCAGTCAGCAACATCCTGGATAAGTTCAATGTTCAGACTTGCAAACTGTTTTGGACCCAATACACCGTTTTCAATGATTGTCAAAACCGTTCATTTTGTAAGTCACTGTGCGACGGCAACAAAATGTGGTACAACGTGACAAATGCTTTAAAGCTAAAAACAATTTATCTGCCTGAGTTTGATTAACTGTATGTTATTGTAAATGTGTAGAAGTTTGATCGAATCCGTTGTAATGATTCAGAATAGTTATAATTTTATGGAAAAATCTGTGTGGGTTTTTGTTAAAACAATATTTCATATTGCATACGGTGAAATTGGGGACGACGAGTATAATATTATACACTGTGACGAAGGAGGCCATTTTATGCTATGACAGCTAAGTAATCTATATCATTGTGACATTCACCTTACGGTGGCCCACGATAGGGACACCCCAGTCAGATCAATTGAACTCAGTGGACAACTTTCTGGGCTCTCAGCAAGTTGCTTCACGGCAAGATCCAAATATGTGTCAGGATACTAGTTACAGGCTAAGTCAAGCTCTTGGAGACTATGTCGCCACTACAACATAGCTCTAGATCAGAAACATTTGTCGTTGCAAATGTCACTATTCGTGGCCGTTCTCCATAGATACATGCTAAAGTAGTAATTCCATAGGTGCGAAATTGTATCAGGAAATGTACGAAATCCAGTTTCCCAATTGAAACCTAGGCATACATGTTAGGCAAACTTGCACCTAATAGCAGTAGTATCTTCGGGCATTACGTTAATTGTGAATGAAGTATTTGTCAGGTTTACAATTACAAAATTAAAACATA
Organism: Ridgeia piscesae; assembly: GCA_025642075.2. NCBI lineage: Eukaryota > Metazoa > Annelida > Polychaeta > Sabellida > Siboglinidae > Ridgeia > Ridgeia piscesae. Next base: position 309,498 of record JAODUO010000473.1, read on the forward strand.
TCCTAGCTAAATTACTTGTTGAGTATTCAACTTTCAGGATATACATGATGTTTGATTTAATAAATTGTGTTATTGCAGCCAACATCTTGAGTTGAAGAAATGCAGTTGATTTTCATGTCAAGGCACTGGGAATACAGTATTCAGTGAACACAGCATTTGAGGGCTGTAGCACTGAAATAGTAGATTCAAAATGGTGGCTGGTGGAATGAAACCACCATTTCCTCAGATAACAGTGCACAACCACCTTGGCTGAATTTATATTTAAATGGCGGCTCCCAAGAATTGGGAGCCCCAACACAACCACTCCAATTGAAATAACATTTAAAATATTACATACTGTACTCGACGATTCTCCAATAAAATCAGTATACACCTACTCTGGATAGGAGTGTACGCATAGCCTCATAACGACCAACTGAACTGCGGGAAATGTGTAGGTAACACAAGTCTGTGACAGGAATGGCAGCAAGGCACACGTATATTCAATAGACGCAAGCCATGGGAATTTTTCAGGATGCTGCAAATTCAGCCATGTTTGTATCATTTCAGTAAAAAGTAATCATTCCTAACTATGTGAAATTAAAGTAGCATAATCATTCAACTAAACTAACATCTTATCAGTTAAACGACCAGTTTCCCCTAATCATATTCTGTTTACTTTGGGTAACAACTTTGTCAAAAAACATTGAAAACAATGTGAATAATAATCGCATAATCTTATAGGAGAATTTGCACTGAAATACCTGCTGAGGAAGTTATCCGTCACATTTCGGTTTGAAGTTCCTCCGCCCCATGCTATGCTCAATTCCTCCAACTCCGGGAAACCTCTGGACTCTTCCTAAAAGATGTCTTAGGTAAGATATCTTGGGCATATCAAAATTAGCCATGATGCGAGGCTGTTTTGCAGTCCGCAAAAGAGAGCAGACATACACTAATTAGACAGATGGACACTATAATTCATCATAATAACACCAACAGTTGCACATGCCTACTATTTGCCAGTAGAGGCTGTATATACATTTTGCTTTTAGAATCTCACGAGCCATCAGGTATAATTTTCAAGTAAACTCTTTACTGCGCAGACCGTCCAAAACCGCCCAACCCATCGTACGCGCAGACCGTCCAAAACGGCCCAGTAAACTTACAGTTCGTGCGCCTTTCGTTTACCGCGATCACATCCTTCTTTTACATTAACCAGCCAGCTCAAACTGCTGATCTAAGCTGTATGTAGGTCACGGAAACATGTGCTGTCGCCATGTTGTGAAAAATTGTTTTCGTTTACGAATTAAGTGAGTTTATTTGGAAGGATATTGAAGTGCGTTCGTTTAGTTGACCTCCGACATTGTGCGGCATTTGGCGGATATTACTGAGATCATTTCTCGACGATTTAGAGTCGGATATCGATGTTTGCAACGTGGATAATGTCGACAACGAACACAGAGACCCTGTTTACTTTAACTGTTATCGTCCATCTACGTTGTTTGTGCGACTTTTCGTTGTTGAGATACGAAGAAGATGACCCATCGGCGGCATGTTCATTTCGCCGATATGCAGCCATTTTGTTGATTGGATCACCGTCTGTACTTCGTTTGGTTGATTTATTTTAGGGTATTTTATTAATATGCACTATGGTCACACTGCTTCTGATAAGGGAGCATCTATTTGTGAAAGGAGTCTGCTATCCTTCGTTATTCGAGTGTTGATTTTACATACGAAAAAAACATTCCATTCGGCAATATGATCGGTAAACGATAGTCATTTTGTAAATGATGGCATCATTTTTGTCTTCCGTCGCATTGGCGTTGTTTACAAAGCATTTATAATTTGAAAACTAACCGTCAATATTGGATAAATCAATGTTTTACTAGGGTGTCATTCCGTGTGAACGCAACCAATGGGGTTGTTGTCATCTCTTAGACTTAGATTTTTGAATAGATCAGTATGGTGAGAACCTTTGGTAAGGTTAGCTAGAATCCAAAACGTGAGCCTTCTAGCTTAAATAGTTTTCACGTTACGGGAGTAATTTGGGACTTAGACGTTTTTCGACAGCTTGTTAAAATAAATAATTTTATTCACAATTAACTAGTCAATATCTTCTGCACTTTTTAACCTGCGTCTATAACATTGTGTGGAGTTGTTCTCTATAATATAAAGATTACATAACTACAATTAGAAAATACAGTGTATGGTTAATGTGTAGCAAGTGCATAAACATCAAGATTTATTCAAAATATCACTGGCGGGAGGGATTTTAGACCCTGATTGTGAGCAAAATACACACATCTTAGACCCAAATTGTACATAATTGGTACCAAAACATAAATATGTGCAAATCTGATAAATATCGCAGGTCTGGCTGCCTTAATTATGAATCTATACATGTGCAAAGATGGTACTTTATTATATTTCTTTTAAAATGACCAACTTCCGACCCAAAAGTTCGATGAGGCGTAGCTTGTATTATCACAAAACGTTTTCTTGGTGTTAGTTCATTTCTATAACTCAAATAACTAGTAAGTCCCAATATTCTTCCGAGCTTCCTTTACCACAAAAATGGCGTTCTTCTGGATGCCCAAATAATTAATTAATTGTTTTATTATATACGAGAGGGTTTTCAGATATTGATTGCAAGCTACATATTGATGGTTCAATTAACTGTTGTGTCTATTTGATATATATGCATAATATTGTGTATTATCAAAGCAAATATGGCATGCCTGACTCTTAATTATGAATCTGTACATACCCAAATATCATATTTTTATATATACTGGTTTATGCCTGGTAAAAGTTTGATAACAATACCTTCTAATCTACATTGACCTTTTAGGGTCGGAAGTTTTCTCATTTTAATGAAATATAAAATATATGATATTTGGGTATGTGTAGATTCATAATTAAGACAGTCAGGGATGCCATATTTGCTTTGATAATACACAATATTATGCATATATATATATATATATATATATATATATATATATATATATATATATATATATATATATAAAGACACAACAGTTAATTGAACCATCAATATTTAGCTTGCAATCAATGTCTGAAAACCCTCTCGTATATAACAGATTTTGTAAATTAAATTTGGGGCATCCAGACGTATGCCATTTTTGTGGTAAAGGAAGCTCGGAAGGATATTGGGACTTACTAGTTATTTGAGTTATAGAAATGAACTAACACCTAAAACAAAATGTGTGATAATACAAGCTACGCCTCATCGACCTTTTTGGGTCGGAAGTTGGTAATTTTTTAAGAAATATAATAGCGTACCATACCATGTACAATTTGGGTCTAAGGTATGTGTATTTTGCTCACAATCAAGGTCTAAAAACCCTCCCGCGAGTGATATTTTGAATAAATCATGATGTTTATCGACTTGCTGCACATTAACCATACACTATATTTATGTTCAAATTGTAGTTATGTAATCTTTATATTATAGAGAACAACTCCACACAATGTTATTTACACAGGCTAAAAAGTGCAGAAGATATTGACTAGTGAAATGTGAATACAATTATTTATTTTTAACAAGCTGTCGACAAATGTCTAAGTCTCAAATTTAAAACTATTGTAACTTGAAAACTATTTAAGCTAGAACGCTCAAATGTTGGATTCTTGCTAATCTGACCAAAGGCTCCCACCAAGCTGATCTATTCAGAAATCTAAGAGATGACAGCAACCAATATCTGGAATTTTTGTTGCGTTCACTCGGAATGACCCTAGGATAAAACTAATATACCTGGCTACATTAATTCCACAGGATCACGGTTGTGTGTTCTAATTTTTTTTAATGTGTAGCATGATGAAGTTGCTTATTTATTTTGTCATCATAATTGTTAAAGTTTGCTTCAAGATCTGAAATGTAACTGATTGCAGCATATACATTTTAATAACACATTTTATTCACACAATCATTCCATGTACAGTGCAATTAATTTCATATATTTCCATGCACCGGTTGTCGAGTTATTAGAATTTTAATGCAAGCAACATGTAGCGTAATTCACAGATGGCTGCCATCTTAAAATTGTCTGCCCACAACAGGGTGTAAAATAAGAAGGCTGTCTACCCAATAAAGAGTTAGACAATGGTGAATAAAGCTTTATTATTATCATTACATGTTACTAAGGACATCCTATAACCTAGACAAACTAATCCATACCATGTTCTTTGCGGGTGCTTCAGCAGCCATTGCCACTTTGGAGTTTGCAAACCGAATCACTCGCATGTGTTGGAATCCACTCTGCATTGCTGGAATGTTTAGCATGAAAATGTCCATTGAAAAGCGAGCATTGAAGACTTCAAGGACTTCCAAATTTGGACAGCTCTCGTGTGGAGGAAAAACTTTGTTTAAACATTTAGAAACATTGGCCATATGTAAACAGCTGACAGTTCATTACTCACACATGTGTTGCCATCTATTGGATATTTTGTATTTTTATAGGGCTTATGTAGTGTTTTATGAGTCAACAGTTAAAACCATTGGAAAACTAAAGGGTTAAAGCAAATAACTGTTCCATTAGACTAATTAAAATTTCCTGTGAATATTATGTAATTGGTAATGCAATAAGTCTAACTTTTTTGCAATAGTGACTACATTAATTAACAACTACAAATATGTGTGCACATTTCCAAAACCTTTTCCCCATAATTTGCACAGTTATACACAAATGAATCTGCAACACAATAAAACTCTACAGTAATGTTGAATAAAACCTTACAAATATGTGAATTTAGCCAGTAGGAAATTACATGTTCATTGGAAATGACAAAGCCGTCGCAGTGAAACGGTGAAAAGTTGGGAAATGGTACAAAGTTGGCACACCGACTTAGTAAACGCTTGACAAGGTTATCACGTCGAAACAGAAAAAATATTCTACTTTACTACAAGTTACAAGACGAAATTAGTTAAATATGTGAAAACACAACCTGTCTAACGCAATGAAACGGTGAAACGTTATGAAATGCTACGTAGTTAGCACACCGACTCATCCGAATAAGAAAAGGTTGTCGCGTCGAAACTTTAAACGGAACCAGTTTTTAACGTTATGACTATGCCATGGTCGAAGGTCTAATTGTGCACGAAATTGTGTTATAGTCCTGATCTGCCCTGCTGTTTTTACGGAAGTTGTGTTTTGGACGTGGTAGGAAGCATCATTTTAACGGAAGTTATGGTGTGCGCATGACATAAAACTGTCCTAGCCTCGTGTGTATAAGTACAAATGTAATGTTTTGTTTTAGGAGAATAAAGCATTCCTTACGAGGATAGACTACGAAAGTTGTCACGTGACATCATGGGTGATGGAATGACAAAGAAGTTAATAATTATTTGTGTAATAAGCTCGGGTGACAATACATGACGCAACTGGTTATAACAGGAGAAACAACAAGCAATACGGTTTGCACATTTTTATTCAAGTAAACAAAATAATACTTTTAGAAAGTACCGTGGCAAGCCGATCTCGTCGACATGTCGCGTTTGAACCGATATATCACAGGCTTGTGTAGAGTATACGTGTCTTGTTCCGACACCGTTGCTTAACCTCTTTCCGCAAACGATCGATACCCCCAAAACCTCCAGTTTGTTTAGTGTCGCTATATATATATATATATATATATATATATATATATATATATTATGACAAGAAGGATACAATACATACGTTAGTCAGATGTATGTCATGTTTGTTTAGTTGATGTCCCACGTCTTCGGTCTTATTATGAACTCAACTATTATTGACCTAGGGCCTATCTAAGCAACCACATGCACAAACACTCAAGGCGTAGTGCAGTGTGTACTGAACATTTTAAAATGTGGATACAATTTCAAATTGACATCTCAATTCATAACTGCTGATAATAACTTGCAATGTAAGTCATGGCCAATCACTCCATCGTAACTGCTGATAATATCTCGCAACGTAAGTCACGGGCAGTTACTGATAAAAATAAGTGTTATTGAATGGCTCTTCTGCTCATAAAGCCCACCAGAGTGTTGCAAGCCAGGAACACTAGATCCACCACTGCAGCATACATAGATGCCTGCAGACTGCTACCAAAATACACCCGTGTCAGAGTCAGAGTGGTGGGAAAGGAAGGCAGTAGAGCTGCAGAGACCTGTTGACAGAAACGTCAAGAAGGTATCAAGCGGGCCGAGACATCAGATCGTAAGAAGGTTAGTATGATGTAGGCCTACTTTGTTTTCTGAGATATGACGTTATATATTTAATTGCGTTTTTACATACATATATGCAGTAACGTTTTTTTGTAGTTTATCGATTGACGATGACTCGATCATCGATGGCGATGTCCCTCGATGACTGCTAATCTGTTTTGATGGTATCACGCCCACGTGTGTAAAGACTAAAATATACTTGAACTTGAACCGAATGACACGTACTTCGCATGGGCGATAATACGTCAACGGAGTGGACCGTGGCCTGCATGGGATTGTCGTTGGCATTGCTTCGTAAATTCGGTAATCGAATCACAGTCATAGATATTTATTTCCATCGATGTGAATGTAGGCTATATCAGCTAGAGTATCTTCATAAGCCCTTGCCCTTGGCTTAGGTATAATAATATTAAAGTTTATTCTCTTGCAGCTATCCTTTGGTAAAAAAAACTTTACATTTTCTATACAATATTCTATAGGATTTTTGCTTATAGTTTTCTATAGGATTTTTGCCAATAGTTTTTTTTATAGAATATTCTATACAATATTTGCATATAGTTTTCTATAGCCTTTTTTGTAGTTTTCTATAGAATCCTCTATAGGATTTTTGCTTATATATTCTATAGGATTTTTGCCAATAGTTTTCTATAGAATACTGGTGTAGTTTTCTATAGAATATTCTACAGGATTTTTGCCAATAGTTTTCTATAGGAATTTTGCCAGTAGTTTTCTATAGAATATTCTAAAGGATATTTGCCAATAGTTTTCTATAGAATATTCAATAGGAATTTTGCCAGTTGTTTTCTATAGAATATTCTAAAGGATATTTGCCAATAGTTTTCTATAGAATATTCTATAAGATTTTGTGTAGTTTTCTATAGGGAGGCTTTTTTGCGTGCAAATATCCTATAGAATATTCTTTAGAAAATCTAAAGTTTCTTTGCCATGGCTCAGCTGTTTATAGTTTTCTGTAGAAGACTATAGAACATTCTATAGGATTTTTGCATAATTTAGTTTTCTGTAGAATATTATATAGTATTCTACGTATGTTTTCTATAGATTATTCTATAGTATTTTGCGTATATAGGCCCCCTCCCCTCCCTCTCCTCCCTCCTCCCCTTCTCCCCTCCTCCGTCCCTTGAGATGACCCGCACATACTAGTTACACTCGTGTCGTAATTTTGCTTGTGCTAGTGTCCAAGGTTCTTTTCTCAACAGCCGATTCTGCGGACAATACATACACTCAGAAGTATATGAGACAGTATGTATTCTGCTGGATCATCGGGATCATCTTGATCACCATTTTTGCCTGCCAATGTTTGTCCAGTAGTAGTGGTTTGGAGCAAACTGGCCCGGAAAACAATCGCCGGCTCTGTCAAGTCGTGTAAGTCAGATCGTCTCTCTGACAGGATGTCCGATGCTCGCTCTGACAAGACGGAAAGACGGGTCGCTCCGATCGTTTCTCTGACGGGTGCGTCCGATATTCGCCCTGACAAAGCTGGTCGCTCTGATACTCGCGCTGACACAACGACTAGCTACAAACGCTACTCGAGCCACCATTCGACGAAAAGCTCCGGAAAGAGAAGTAGTTGAAAGGAAAGAAAGTTCAGTAACGCGAAGCGAGCACAGTGGCGAAAAATGTTCTCAACGCTCTCGTTGAGCCTTGGCATATCAGCACTCGCGCCTTTGGAGAAACATTATAACTAACTGGACGGCCATTATCATTACAGTTATTGTAGGAATTATATCAAGCACGAAGGAATGCACATTACTACTACACATCAGTAACTGATTATAATTGTGTTTCATTTAATATACTTTTTGTTCTCCAACAGTCAGTGTTACTCGTCAGATTTCCTTAGAGCGACCCACTTCCCTTGTCCTTCTGGCATGTTATGGTCGCCAGGTAACGGTTGTCGTCAATAAGCTGACACACAACTGACATTCACCATTGAAAGGAAGTATATCAGCTTTTCATGTCGCGCGTACGTGCGATGTCCCAGTTCCTTTACAATATATCTAGATTGTATTCTTGTAGTATAATAAAGACACTTTTTGTGTAATGAATTCGTTATCATTTGCGTAACTCACGGAGGAATCGCGATTAACCAAACGTTAGTGGATAGGTACGTTATGTACCGGGTCACTAATATTCTTTTTCTCACATTACTATATAAAATCGTTGCTGGACAACGGCAAGACTGACGGAATGATCTTGGCTGTATTGTGACAATTTATGCAGCAATAAGTGAGTGGTCCAAAAGAATGGCAATCCACACGAATCCCTGTAAAATGAATAACGTTATGGCAACCTCGCTTATTGAACATAGATGCCAGCTCAACGGAAAGATGCATAGAAGTCGTCAACGCAAGAATCTACGCAAAAGTGACACAGTACTACAGAGACACGAACCGGTAGGACTTCCCTATATAATATCAACTTAATACCGGCCATCATATTCACCACGCTATGTCTCTCAAACCTAAAGACAAGGAACATGTCAAATACCAGCACTTAGTGACTTTGATGGAACAGTAATTAAACATCCGTACGCGTACGTTAACATGGTTGATAGGGTGCTGGCATTCATCCAGAAACTCCACAACGTCTAACGTTGGTGCTTATTAAAATACATATATTCACGATAGGAAGTTCCAACTGCACAATAACAAATCAACTAGATAAATAATTATTGCTCTGCTCACGATGTGCAATTTGACTTTAAACAAGTAACCGGGCAACTATTATTTATGTTGATACAGCTGTATACTAATAGCCATCTCGCACATTACAAATGGTGACGTTTTCGTTGGCATGTCACATTTTGGTTTGCAGCAAGATGGATGGTTATCGCCTACGATAGAATTAGAGGATCCTCCATTTCAAGTAACTTAATCCTATTTGGATGATGACAAATTGACCTGTCCAAAGGGTAAGACGGGAAAGGACAGTCCTTCACATACATACGTATATCCTCTATACTTTACGTTACTCGACGAATCATGCAGCCAATCATTGTTCTTCAATTCCCTACCTTCCTAACTTTCCGGGATTGGGGGTCTTAGCCACACTGCCCCCTGGCTACACCTCTGATTTCGACATCTCTGGGAAGAATCCAGCCACGTTTACCCATCTAGTAAGTAAGTAAATAATTAACTCTTATTTCACAACGCAACAAGTACCAGAATAAAACTAAAGTACGTTTTGTATGGATGTCACATGGTTAAAACCGGCTTCCAGTGACACCATCATATTTTAAGATAACCATCATTACTATATATAAATATATATATATATATATATATATATATATATATATATATATATATATATATATATATATATATATATATATATATATATATATATATATATATATATATATATATATATATATATATATATACATTAATCTTTTGAATATATATGAGTATAATGATGTAAGAAAAGTAAGAAAGCATGGATGAGCATGGATGAATCTAAACAAGATTTGACTTAACATGGGCTACTTTTAAGAATGAAATTAAACACTATGGTAAGTGGCAACTAAATTACATTCTTGACATCTTGGGTTTAAACATATCACTTGACTTTAGTACGTTTTTACGTAGAAAACACGTACCGTTTGTTACTTCGAACTATGATTAACATTTCTTATTTGTTCATGTATTTTGTACAACATTTTGTAAAATGATGTCTACGAAACTTCGAAGAACTGTCTTTCACTGTACTGTTACTACAAGCGTATGAGGAACAGTGAGGCATTTTGCTGTCTCGGTTTCGTTGTGAACCGACGTAAGGTACATTTAGCGAAGCGCTTGGCTCTCTGTTATAACAGCTGAACCAACAGACTTTATGACGTATTACTTTACCAAAGATCCGAAAGAAGCTGGGTTTTGATTGGTTGCATGGACCAAGATGGGTTCGTTCATGGTGTCGGTGAATTAGCTAACTTTTCCAACTTTAAGATCACGTTCTGAGGAAACGGATAATGTGAACAATTTGATTGTAGATGATAATGGTTAGCTTGTTTAAACCAATCCGTTGCCTGTTTTGCATTAGACAATCAGTCAGACCGACAAGAACCACATACAGACCTAGATGAATTAATATATTGAGAATATGATTGGCAAATGCACTTTAACCCCAATAATTTATTTGTGATGACACTAACTCATGCAAGAAATACAAAGCATTCTAATTATATTATGTCTAGGAAATATAACACATATTCCATAAAGCCATATATAGACACCTATCCTTGCCTGCAATAAACCTAATCCAGCCCGTACAACGGATATCAAGAAATCTAACTAATGAAGCATTCAACATAATCTACACGGGTAAGAAATGTAAAAAAAAATCGTATATCCCCCGAACAGTAACAATTGCAATTCCCTACCAGATGCAATTGTCAACATTCCACAACAACAACAATTTGATTTGATTTGATACACGACTAGTAATCCAGAAGCATGCAGTTTGACTGCACCAGGAGTCAACACTTAAACAAGGCAAGGCAGGGCAGGGCAGGGCAGGGCAGGGCAGGGCAGGGCAGGGCAGGGCAGGGCAGGGCAGGGCAGGGCAGGGCAGGGCAGGGCAGGGCAGGGCAGGGCAGGGCAGGGCAGGGCAGGGCAGGGCAGGGCAGGGCAGGGCAGGGCAGGGCAGGGCAGGGCAGGGCAGGGCAGGGCAGGGCAGGGCAGGGCAGGGCAGGGCAGGGCCGGGCCGGGCCGGGCCGGACCGGACCGGACCGGACAACACAACACAACACAACACAACACAACACAACACAACACAACACAACACAACACAACACAACACAACACAACACAACACAACACAACACAACACAACACAACACAACACAACACAACACAACACAAGACTAGATAGCATTCACATGCACAGCAAAATCTTCAAAAATAACTTTGGAATCTGTTTGAAGAGACATAGTATCTACAACTCATGCATACTTCCAACAATGACATACGACGGGGAAACGTGGGCCCTCTCCAGCCAGGCAAAGA
>JAODUO010000474.1:0-15000 GCA_025642075.2 Ridgeia piscesae
TGGTTGTTGCCGTTGAAGAGACGAGGATTGAAGGCGAAGTTTGTGCAATACGGATGTGTTTACCTGTGTGTGCGCGGCGTGCTTGCATACAGGCTAACATATAATTATTTACCCACGCCCAAACAAACCCTTATATACACTCCTACACGCGCGTACGTTCACGACATGCGCATTGTTGGTGTATGCGAGCGTGCATGTGTAGTTTTCTGTGCATGCGTGCGTGCGTTTAGAAATGAATGCAGATATAGGCAATGTAGGCGATGTATTTGCTTTATTGTAAACTCTGTTGGGGGCCTTATAATGGTTTGATAATTAAGTGGATGTATCATGACTTGTGTTATAGCGTAATTAGTCAACATGTTCGCACCCAGGAGGTTATATGAACAGTGGTGTGTGTGTGTGTGTGTGTGTGTGTGTGTGTGTGTGTGTGTGTGTGTGTGTGTGTGTGTTGTGTGTGTGTGTGTGTGTGTGTGTGTGTGTGTGTGTGTTGTGGGGTATGTGTGTGTGTGTGTGTGTGTGTGTGTGTGTGTGTGTGTGTGTGTGTGTGTGTGTGTGTGGGGGTATGTGTGTGTGTGTTGTGTGTGTGTGTGTGTGTGAGAGAGTGTGTGTAGTGTGGTGTGAGTGTGATGTGGTGTGAGTGTGGTGTGAGTGTGAGTGTGAGTGTGAGTGTGAGTGTGAGTGTGAGTGTGAGTGTGAGTGTGAGTGTGAGTGTGAGTGTGAGTGTGAGTGTGAGTGTGAGTGTGAGTGTGAGTGTGAGTGTGAGTGTGAGTGTGAGTGTGAGTGTGAGTGTGAGTGTGAGGTGAGTGTGAGTGTGAGTGTGAGTGTGAGTGTGAGTGTGAGTGTGAGTGTGAGTGTGAGTGTGAGTGTGAGTGTGAGTGTGAGTGTGAGTGTGAGTGTGAGTGTGAGTGTGAGTGTGAGTGTGAGTGTGAGTGTGAGTGTGAGTGTGAGTGTGAGTGTGAGTGTGAGTGTGAGTGTGAGTGTGAGTGTGAGTGTGAGGTGAGTGTGAGTGTGAGTGTGAGTGTGAGTGTGAGTGTGAGTGTGAGTGTGAGTGTGAGTGTGAGTGTGAGTGTGAGTGTGAGTGTGAGTGTGAGTGTGAGTGTGAGTGTGAGTGTGAGTGTGAGTGTGAGTGTGAGTGTGAGTGTGAGTGCTTGCATATCGTATGGTGTGTGCATGCGTGCGTGCGTGCGCGCGCGCGTGTGTACCAAATACACACAGAATCATAAACGTGCCTTAGACAAATGCACGCCGTCACGTCAAGCAGGGCTACAGAACGCTAATTGTACAAACTACATCTAGCACAGTTACACTGTACTAGTTTATTCAGTGGATGACAACCTGACAACCTGCGGCCCGCAAAACCATTTCATGCGACCCGCTGCCCAAAAGCAAAATTATGTACTGCAGAACTTTCTATATAACCAGGTAGCTCGCTTTTGTATCTATTTTACAGCCCTCTCCAACTGACGACACGTTAGACCCTCTGTAGACGAGGTTAACTGAAATACAATGTAACTCTGCGACACATAATTATAGTGACATTAACCATAACCATAACCATAACCATAACCATAACCATAACCATAACCATAACCATAACCATAACCATAACCATAACCATAACCATAACCATAACCATAACCATAACCATAACCATAACCATAACCATAACCATAACCATAACCATAACCATAACCATAACCATAACCTAACCATAACCATAACCATAACCATAACCATAACCATAACCATAACCATAACCATAACCATAACCATAACCATAACCATAACCATAACCATAACCATAACCATAACCATAACCATAACCATAACCATAACCATAACCATAACCATAACCATAACCATAATATTTATTGACCCCAAGTAGGTATAGAATTTGTTGAAAGTACATCAATTTCGTTAGTACATTTATACAAGCATACATACACACATATTATATCAAGTTCACATACTATTATAAGTCTATACGTTAAGGGTTACAATACATACAAATGTGTGCACTTATAGTAATTCTTATTGTACCAAAATAAAAACCCACAATCATATAACATTTACAAACTGGGGTCGGTAGCTCCTATTAAGACAATAATGTCACTGTCATAGGAGTGCGATGTATCATGCAATTAAACAGTTTGGCTGACAGATAAGTTTCTTAAGCTGATCACACGGTGTCTTCCCGTTATAGCTACCTCCCGTTATAGCTACTTTTTATTCCCGTTATAGCTACTAATTAAGTTTGACAGTTGAACTATTCCCGTTATAGGAACTTTTCTATTTCTCAATTTTATAAGGTAACAAGATAAGGGAGCATTAACTATTTCATCTCCATCCAGCTAATGTCCTTGAGGGGTGGACTGCTTTGATATAAGGAATTTCATCAAAGTCAAGTGATAATTTTTAACGAGTACTTTGTGAAGACATGACTTGATGATGATTAAAAAATCACCATGGACATGTGGAATGTCTATGTATATAAATATATATATATATATATATATATATATATATATATATATATATATATATATATATATATATATATATATATATATTATAATATATATATATATGTATATATATATATATATATATATATATATATATATATATATATATATATATATATATACTATATTATTTTAACACTAAACATTTGGTCCAGTTGAAGCATTCTGTGTCAAATTTAAGCGAAACAATGGCTTGGATGCTGACTGGGATTGACCTAGAAATTAGTGGGATGCATGATCATAAACCGACACACCAAATTTCATAAAAATCGAAGACGGTCATGTAAATTTCACTGTTTTTGATTGATTTGACATGGAATGTCCCTACACAGAAACTGACAAATGAACAAATAACCATGTTGAGGGATAGAATTCCAAGTTTGCGAAAGTGGTGAGGAAACATTATTTTTTCGATAAATGCAATTTTGTACTCAGTACAATTAACGCAGTTGTCTTTCGAAAAAAATATTTTGCACAAGTGTTTTATGGTATATTTTCCATTTCAAGTAACTGACAGTTACATTTATATATCATTCTTATAACTTTTAAAATGTGTTCTTCAATAATACATTTAATGTAGGAATCTTACAGTAATCTAAAATAGTTAATGCTCCCTCTTGCTGTCCCTTCCTGAATTCAAACTTAACGAGTAGCTGTAACGGGAAAAACTGTAGCTATAACGGGAAGTAGCCATAACGGCAAGCTCACTTGGACACGGAGCACTTGACGTCGAAATAACCGCAGTCCCGAGGCTCAATTGGTAAAATGTCAATTGCGTAATATGACGACAAAGTGGAACTTGGATACTTTTAATGGGGAGCTGTTCAAAACTAGTCACTGAGATTTCACAACGACAACAACCCCACTAATACACTATAATATTCACCTTCATCGCAGATGAGCTAGAATATCTATCAGATTTTGTGCGGATTGGGTCAATGATAACCAATATTCATAAATAAACGCAAGGCCCCTTGACCCACTCTAAGTAATTTAATTTGCCTACATTTGTAAATGTTGCCGGCCCCTGATTGAGTCAGTAATATATGCAATCTATATTGCACAGTCCTCTACACCACATCTAGCCTCCACACAACAAGTCATTAGCTGCTAGTCAATGTTTCGTCGAGTCAAACAGGTGCGGTATATATCGACATGAAACAATGAAAACAACTAGAAAAAAACGAGTACTGGATTTGTGATGGTCACTCAGTGTGCGTGGCGGATTTAGTTATTTGTCGTAAATGTGTGAGGCCATTCAGATGGGAAGTAACGTGTCCTTTGCGGGGCTAAGTTTGCTTTATAAAGATCTCTGTCATTTTATCTGTGTGCAGCTGACAGTCATATTAGCGTAATTACTGGAAATACTATTTGTGTAAAGAATAATTATTATACCATTATCCATTTTCTCCGCAGATGCATTGTATGACTTGTTATGATATTGTGAATAATACAATTCCTTTAATTACTCTTCAAACAGTTCATGACATTGCATATAACGTCTTGTGATACACTGTCAACTTGACACTTTGCTATAGGCAAATGTTCCCTCGCAGCAAATAGCCTTACTTTATTTTCCTTTACATAAAACTATAAATTATATCAGTTATAACATGTCTATTTACATCATTGTAGACATCACCAACCATAATGTCATGATTAATTATAATATTTTTATTACCAAACCGGGTCGTTAATGTTACAACTCCGTCTCACCAGTGATGCGATCTTATCTTGAGAACACTGATGACCTTTTTGTATCGCGGTACATGTGTAGAAAATAGAACAACAACCATGATTAGGACCAGTACCCGCCTTCATATCAACTCGTTCGTTCGTTCGTTCGTTCGTTCGTTCGTTCGTTCGTTCGTTCGTTCGTTCGTTCGTTCGTTCGTTCGTTCGTTCGTTCGTTCGTTCGTTCGTTCGTTCGTTCGTTCGTTCGTTCGTTCGTTCGTTCGTTCGTTCGTTCGTTCGTTCGTTCGTTCGTTCGTTCGTTCGTTCGTTCGTTCGTTCGTTCGTTCGTTCGTTCGTTCGTTCGTTCGTTCGTTCGTTCGTTCGTTCGTTCGTTCGTTCGTTCGTTCGTTCGTTCGTTCGTTCGTTCGTTCGTTCGTTCGTTCGTTCGTTCGTTCGTTCGTTCGTTCGTTCGTTCGTTCGTTCGTTCGTTCGTTCGTTCGTTCGTTCGTTCGTTCGTTCGTTCGTTCGTTCGTTCGTTCGTTCGTTCGTTCGTTCGTTCGTTCGTTCGTTCGTTCGTTCGTTCGTTCGTTCGTTCGTTCGTTCGTTCGTTCGTTCGTTCGTTCGTTCGTTCGTTCGTTCGTTCGTTCGTTCGTTCGTTCGTTCGTTCGTTCGTTCGTTCGTTCGTTCGTTCGTTCGTTCGTTCGTTCGTTCGTTCGTTCGTTCGTTCGTTCGTTCGTTCGTTCGTTCGTTCGTTCGTTCGTTCGTTCGTTCGTTCGTTCGTTCGTTCGTTCGTTCGTTCGTTCGTTCGTTCGTTCGTTCGCTCGCTCGCTCGCTCGCTCGCTCGCTCGCTCGCTCGCTCGTTCGTTCGTTCGTTCGTTCGTTCAGTCACGCTGAAATTAATGCTCGAAGGCTATTCATATACAAATATCCACCACTGTATTTAGCCAGATGCTCGTTCATACGGCTGAGTGAACTGGAGCAATGTAGAGTGAACGAACTTGCCCACACCGTAGCCCAGCATTCGCCAGGGTTCTCTTAGTCTAGAGTGTGAAGCTGTAGCCACCGCGCCACTGCGTACTATACGTAGCTGTTTAATGCCGTAGAGTGACCAACACGAGATCCTCCTTCGAACGACTCGATCTGGTGAACCGTAGCGAAGTCGCCGTCCAGTTAATCTGATAATGTAGCGTGGCATATCAACAGTTACGACAGGTACACGTTGTTTGTCGCCGCTGACGCGCACGTTGGCTAATATCGATCCTGGCAGTTACCTGACATCACATTGAATTTATTCAAGTGACGGGTGACGCCAAATTCGTTCACGATGTCGACTTCACGCGTAATATCGATCACAGCAACAATACCCTGTTACCGACCGACGGCGCTTTGCAGCGATACGACACGTGAATTTCATTATGGTGGTGTGTCGAGGTTACGGCTTGCACACGACAAGAGCGATGCTTATTAACACCATGATTTAAAGCTTTTGCATACCAAATGGAACGGCGCTGAATGTTTCGCGGTCACATTTCGTTGTTGAAGTCGCGGCCGTGTGCGTCATACAGTGATTAGTGCGGCATTGAGAAAGACGGGCGAGATAATGGAGTACTAATCACGTGTTCTCTTAAATTAGGTCAGTCGTGATAAATACACAATAGCCGTCATGTCGTGGAGTACGGTTGACGCCCATGACTGTTAGAATACATTATTGTCAAACACGGCCAACTTATTTCCAGATGTCTGCATAAGAACAACCTACGGAAGACGAGAGAAACGCTCAGAGGAGAAACCGCGCGTTCGTCGTCATGTCACGTGTTGACATGTGACATATCGAGATGTTCCGTCACGTGACCCCATGCAACACGCAATGACATGAGTACGAGAGCACCCGGGCTCGCGATCACGACCCTCCTGGTTCTCTTCCAACTCTGCTCACGTAAGTAAAGCCGCCATCTTGGAACATTGACTAACGTGGACGATAATGACGACGCCATTGCTGGATGGACAAGCCGTCTATGCAAGTCTTTCTTTGTATACTATCTTTTTTCTCTTTGGCATATCGCAAGATTCTAAGAAATTACATATCCGCATATATTTTGTGGGTACTCTTACGGTCTTTTATGTCCCCTCTTACCGAGATGGCGCCGACGATAACGTTATATCCCGTCACGAGCTATGTAAAACTAACAGTGTTGAGATCTTCTCGTGAATTTCCTCTTATTCCTCTTATCGCTATTCATGAAGTTCGGACAAGAGTGACATCAATGCCGAACGTCAAATAACTTACGTGAAAGGTTCTGTGAAAGATTAACGATATTATTTGTAGGCCATTAAAAAGGTCAATTGTAGTAGCCGAAGAAATTGTGACCTCGCCTCGTGACGCCAATTGTACAAAAACGACGACACAGCAACGTCAATGACGACACCGGCCTGACCGGCTAGTGTCATTTGTATTGTTTGATGTGTGAAGGGCATCCGTGATGAGCGCATGTTACTGACATTTCATTAGCCTTACCATCGTCACGTGACTCGAAAAACAGTTTGACTTTTTATCTGCTAATGATTTTGTCTAGAAATGTTTTTGCTATTGCTGACTAGCGTTCTGTGTCTCTCAAATCTTTACGTGTTAATAATGAACAGTATAATTGTAACATTGATAAACGTGCAATTGATACATGTAGACAATTACCTTTTAAAAGCATAAATGCGTTTAAAACAGTAGATAAAATAAATAAAATTACAAGAATGAATGCAGACATATGCAGTGAATGAAGGTGTGTCTAGCAATATGAAACGTTTCTTTGTATTTTCACTGAGAAAGCATTAAGATCTTGCTTGATAACTGATGGGTTTGGTTGGCTCCAAAGCAAGTTTCAATGGGCATTCATAAGATATAATCTCTGAAATGGAGGGAGCACAATGTTTTGTAAAAATGGGCCAAGAGGCCCAGAAGTCCTTTGAACTATTGTATATTTTGACTATTTTGGTGAATCACAGTAACTGCCTACCTGGTCATTTGTTCACTGTGAACAGCTAATTGGAAAATACTTTGCAGGGTTTGATTTTTTGGGTAATCACCTGGTATCCCACATGGATTACCAACATATGGGATTCAATGTCTTGAAATTTGGTAATCCATAAAATTCATGTAAAATGAAAAATAAATGAGCCAAGATGTCCTGAAGTCATTTGGATGCCTTAGTTATAGACTAAGTTGAACTTCAAGTCTCATTTAAAAACACGTCTTTTTAAGGGTGCATTTGCAGACTACTTGTAGTGTATAAATATACTGAATTTATCTTTAAATTGTATAACAAATTATTTTATCTTACTTTTTTATTAACTTTTTAATCTAATTAATTAATCATTGTATCTATTAATTTATTGTTGATAAGTTTAGTTTATATATTAAGATTTTTAGAGTTTATTTATTATCATTTAACATTTTGTTTTACTGTGTAAATTAATTTATTTACATAACAGGAGATAGTTTATATATTCATGTTTTACCAATAATATATTCACCTCTGAGCAAAATGTTATTCTATATACACATATATCGATATATGGCACTTCATGAAAAAAATTGTAATTATTATTATTATCTACTTTTTAACCCTTAATAATGCGAATTTGTAGATGAATGAACATGATCAAAACAATCTCATTACTAAATAGTACAGATGTCTGTGTAGAGTTTCTGATATTGAGCATGAATTCATTGATAGCTGTTGATCACTGGCTAATAACATATATAAAATAAATAAATTAATGAATTAAAAAGAATAACCATCTATGCTAGACATGATAACTAATAAATAATTTTTCTCAGAAATATATTCGTATCACTAGACTACATATGTTCACCTATACAGCCCGCCACCTTGCGTTCAATGAGACTGAAACTGTTTCCGCAAATCTGAATAATTCGATTGCGAAATGTCCAATTTGTAAACGCAACATTGATGTTTAAAGAACGTCTTTTGTCAATGTTACGGATGTCAGCCGCATTAACGACAACTATCTTTGTTTGGTTTATTTGCGTTGTTCCACCTTCAAGACAACTCATTCAGCAAACTTCTTGCGAACGATTACCGACCGGAAGTGAATCCGAGTAACGGAACTGACGTCGCCGCTTTAAAATGGTGTCGCGTTTAGTTGATGTTTAGGTGGATAGTTGGGATTAACTCAGTTGTAGAATGGATTGACAATCGAGAAAAGATTTATATTTATTTTATATGGCCATCAGACATTTTACATTCAATAAATCCACATGAAATTATGATTTTTAAAGTACACATTTGTGACCTTATGCAAAACTTGGCATAATGTATATAAAATATACAGTATGGGGACTCCTCTTAAACTGTACAAGACGTTCTCAGCTTTTGAGGTAGAAATTCAACTGAATCACCGAAATCAAATAGTTCCATAGATTTTTTAAATAATAAAAACCTCTAATTATAATCTGTATGTACGTATGTGTACGTATGTGTTTACATCCGGGTACTAGCCCACCAGTGCTGTTGGTCATATGGTTGGGCAGTAAGAGATCTAATATAGCAAATTGTTCGAGCGGTGGCGTTGTCTCATAGGCCGACTTCGATTGAACTAAGTGAGTAACCCGAGTAATACGAGTACCAATCGAGGATCCAAGATCACTTGCTCACGTGACCGCTACACGAGGCAATGGCGGTTTGGTGAGGATTCACTCGAATAACTGACTTTATTAGCAGTGACAGCCAATGGGCAGCGTAGGCCCCTACTACACAAGACATTGATTAAACATTACATGATACAATCATTTAAATATGCATTTATTATATTATGTTAAAGTCACCGCATTCTATGTATTAACAGTTAAGACAAAGAAGATGAACATCACAACTTACACACTGAACAACTGATTACTTTATTTATTTACATAAGGGGTTTATATCCGTGATCACGATCGTCATTGCTGTTCAGTTGGATTACTCTCGTGGTACTGCGTGCGCAGTGTTAATTACCATAAACCGGATACCACGTTAGGGCTCCAGTAGCCCAATCGAAGTCGGCCATAGAGACATGGTCTTTGTTTCGAACTCAAGAGTTGTGATGCCTCAAGGAAGGATAATGACATCCTTATCTATGTTTCCGTGATTTATTACTATTATAGCCTGGTATTTCGGCCAACGAAATTATTGGTTTCTTGTACGGTGTCATTAGAGCTATAAAACGACTGCGTTAGGCAGTATGTGACCCTCTGTGTGAAGGCATAGCGGGGGGGGGGGCTATTGATGGCGGAAAATTTGATGTAAAAACCGCGTTGTTTTTATGTAAACGTAATTAGAGGATGTTGGGCATATGGTTCTCAAAAAAGCAAGTTTCTTTTAAATGGTGGTCTGATGTGAACACATCAATGTATGCTTAGTACCTATTCCTAATTTCAAGAAACTAAAATAAAATAAAACGTATTCCATCATGGCGTTTCCGGTATGTTTCGTGTAGCTATACTGATTGCTTATTCACTGTCATCTTATTCAATGCAAGAATTTGACGTAATGTTGCATCGTCGAAAGTGCTCGAATTACCTGACGAGATCAGTTTCTGTGTATGCCGACCTACCTAAGTTCGTTAGCGATAAATTACCTTTGCTAAACGGTTGTTACGTTGTCATTAATTGTATTTGGTGACATTACCAGGAATACATGCAGCCATCGCAGTGAGTATAACCAGCACCTACTTCGTTTGTGACTTACTTAAACACTGGCATCAACAGCTGGCCCTGGCTGACGATGAAGAAGGAAATGACGTATAGATTAGATGTCCCGATGTTGTTGCAATATACGCAAAGGACTACATTGAATTAATTAATATATGTTCTAAAACGTACACGTTCACACAATTAATACAGTACATAGTGTTCATCGTGAATATTATAGCGTTGATTGTATTTCGTTGTAATAATAATAAAAATACTGCTTATTTTTTACAGTGATTGTACACATTCAGTGTAGGACATACATGCACACACACACACACACACACACGCACGCACGCACGCACGCCACGCACGCACGCACGCAGCACGCACGCACACACGCACGCACGCACACACACACACACACATACACACGCCACACACACACACACACACACCACGCACGCACACACACACATACACACACACACACGCACGCACGCACATACACACACGCACACACACATTCACTCTCTCTCTCTCTCACACACACACACACACATACACATACACATACACATACACATACACATACACATACACATACACATACACATACACATACACATACACATACACATACACATACACATACACATACACATACACATACACATACACATACACATACACATACACATACACATACACATACACATACACATACACACACACACACGCACGCACGCACGCACGCACACACACATACACACACACACGCACGCACGCACATACACACGCGACACACACATTCATCTCACTCTCTCTCTCTCTCTCTCTCTCTCTCTCTCTCTCTCCTCCACTCACACACACACACACACACACACACACACACACACACACACACACACACACACACACACACACACACACACACACACACACACACACACACACACACACACACAACCACACACACACACACACACACGAATGTTTCTCTGACTCACACATTAAAATGCAAAAAAGCATGTACATTCATTGCAAATATAAATATTATAATGATACATGAATTGATAATGTTTGTTTCGAAGACGGTTGTTGTAGGCCTAACGTTCATAATTGCACAATCGCATGTATTCGAATAATCGAACTTACGCAATAATGTGTTTACACATTTTGAGTACCTTACGTTCCAAACATTGTTGGATAGGCTTATTAGCTATCAGTTATAAAATACCTAAGATATATTCAAACATAAGTTTAAGTTAAAACAATCCAAGACGAAAGACGAGACAAGAAGATACGAGACGAAACCAGAAGAGACGAGACAAGAGAAACATTCGACTTAATGTGACACCTTTACTTTCTGAGTTTCTCTCAACATTCTATGTTATCAGTAGTGTTAACTAATATCAAAGCTAGCACAGGACGACAACATCTACATATACCTGTATGTGACGTCATATCAGTGTAATGGTGGTTTCACGTGTGCCCCCTGGTCGACATATGAGGAATCAATGAGCTCGTTTTATCGCGGCGCTGCCTGGCGATGGCAATGGCAATGCTGCACCGACTGCCGTAAATCATCTGACACCATTAATTGAACTGAGTCCAGCACTGACGGGGAATCAGCATTTGTTCGGTACACAGACGACCGACTGTCAGCAAAAGCCGCGGCATCTAACCTTTCGTGACTTCAGCCTGGCCGACGCCAAAACACTAACCAGATATCACAAACCGCACAAATTGCTGACACGGCGGGGAACAATGTGGCTGTGCCATTCCGGTCAATGATCTGTCCACCTCCGACGACTGGAATGATCAAGGATTTATAACTACTCATATCGACATATAGCGTATATCAGGCGTTGACTTTGTCGACTGGCAATGGAGATATCGCCTCAGACCACATTTGACTTGTCCATAGGCAGCCATTATAACACTTCCATCATTTCCTATCTACTTTAAATATATCTGTTATCGAATATTTCACAGCATATTTAACTTCCACTGATAGACGTGCCATGGAAAATTCGTGAAATTCTAGTGCCTAATTTTTCCACAACCCACTTTTAAACACCACCCATTCATTGCTGCTCGAATCAGACAGTGAGTGACCTGTCGTGTTGACTACCCCAATCTAAATGACACCTGCGTCAATACGCAAAAACCACCGACTGTCACCTGACGTCATTTGACAGCTCGGACGTCACACTGCAAAACAACATAATTTCTACTCACTTCTCGCAGAAATTCAGACAACCTGCATGATGCTATTTATATAGGGTACTATTTGTTCATTGCGGACCAACACCTTTTGTGGTCTTACGGCAGACGGGAGACTGGAACCAGAAGAATTGCAGAAGGCAACAAGAGACAAAGTCTGGCGACAGACGGCTGGAAGCAGCAACAGTCAACCTAAATCATCAAAGAACGAACGGAACGAACTAGACCGACGGATTGTTCATTGACATTGCGACGCGGATTCATTAAAACATTATTTTATACCCTTTTTTATGACGTCGTTGCTTATTCAACACAATACATGGGAAAACATGATGATATCATGATATTATGATATTAACATAGCGTGCCACTATATCTGTCATTGCAATCTTCTACAAGACGTTTCTTCACATTCGACACTTAAAAACGTGATTACTCCTCCGCCCACAAGACATCGACTACCCACCAGCGGCCATCTTGAACGTCATTTTGTTTTTGTAATTTAGAAATGTACTATAACACAACATATTTAAAGATTATAATACTGATTATAAAGAGTATACTGCTGGTAGCTGTCGCCTGGCTGTAACCTCGACATAGCAATACGCGAACTCTGATATATGAGTTGAAATCCGCAAGATTATTGGGTCGAAAAAGTCTGGTTTCAGCTGTTGATACCCTGACTTAATAGCTGCTTTTGGTATGGACCTATTAGGGTCTAGTGACAGTTTCTTATGGTACATTGCGGTTGCGTTGAATCGGCAGATGTCCTACAGTTGTATAGAATACCAGGCTGTACCTTGACAGAATGACAGTCCTGTTTGGTTCTTTATATGTGTGACAAGGACACCACACTAATCGATATTGGAGCAACGGATTTGCAGGTCATTCACGACTAATCTTATCTTCCTGGCTTGCACGAACGTCGCCAGAAAACAGTCTGCGTGTCTAGAAGCCGAGTTGAACACAGCAAAGGTAGCATAGTCTGCAGAGTCTGGGTCAGTTCCCCGTTTTTTGGACATCTTCCTTAGAATATCGTTAAGTTAGTCGAACACTGAGAACCCACTTAAAAAATGTTCCTTTAGTCAATGAACATCACTTAGACCAGTTGTTTCTGTCCCCATCAGAACACGTGGATAACCCGGATAATTGATATAGTTATAAACAAAATGCCAGCTCTGCCGGTGACGCAACTGAAAATCATAAAATCGATATTTGTGCAAAATTATCCTTTATAAAATTACGTTTTACTTTTACTTCAATAAATTGTTAATAACCAACATCACAACTGGCCGGGGAGAGAAGGCTACAACGCGAAATCATGAAATGTGTGTTACTTTTTTCTGATGCATCGTTCGTGTCTTTAATCTCCCGGACATGTGGTCGGAGTTTACGACTGGCCGTCGAAATGTCAGGGGTGTGACGCCACTTTAGCGTATAACACGTGACGTCAAGTCTCATTAAAACGCACACGACCGAGTGCGTACAGGTATTAATTAGCGACCCGCACGCAATGATTTTTTCGCGGTTGTTATTCGCCTCTTTTTCTCCGGAAGTTCGAGTACGGCTGACTCTTTATTCATTTTCACTTTTCCTCTCCTTTCTTCTCCCTCACAGTTCTTCCACTGCCTGTTCCCGCTCCCATCTCTCCTCTCATTTCGGTCTCTATGCCTCTCACAGTCCTCCAAGTCTAACATAAACGTCCTTCTAGGGGCTGACCTCGTCTACTACAACCCTCGACATTTAGGAAATCCAATTTCGCCAAAAATTGTTTCCATTTGTTCAGCCTCCTTCCGTCTTCATTTTCTGCGTGTCTGTTCTCCATTCGTTTTCATCCAGTTGGTTTCGCCTTCTTTCAGTCATCGTTGTAGTGTGTAGGTCGCATAGACACGCTTACCTGACACAGGACCTTAGCACGATGCCTTCATGTTTACTTATGTGTCCATTTCCCATTCTTTTTAATTCCCCTTCACGAATTTGCACTTTGTAAAACACCATTCATTTCATCTGTTGCAGGTTCCACTGAAGGTTCACCCAGCGAAAGGAACAAGTGAGTTCTTTGGTTTTCACTTTCATTATATTACGCTGTGCGTACAAAGATTACCACAGCATCACTTCATTGAGTAGTAGTCGCAAACAGATGGTACGTTAACATGGCCTCTCAACATACGCTGATCAGAAACAGAAAGTGTATACCACCAGTGATTACTACTACACCTTTTAATTATTATAATAGTTGTAAAATTGATCATACATCAAGCAAATAATCACGACAACATATCAATCCATTACGGAGTTTCTTGAACATAAAATACCTATGATATATTTCTTGCCCGAAAATGCCTACGATTTATTTAATTCATCTTGACACATTCGGACGGTGACGTTTCCTCTTTTTTGTCTCTTTTTACCTTCATTGTCCATTTGTTTTACCAATGATGACACCTCTGATGTCTATACTGTGCACATCTTAGGACAATCACTGACTTCTTCGTACAGATGACCAGTGTATCAGCTTAACTATTACAGGCACTGCGGAATATGAATATGACGTTAGAGCAACCCTTCCTGACATCTTATTTGAGTCAAAATCATTTATATTCCCTTTCTCACAAGTGTTTGTTTTCCTATTCCATAAGTGCCTCAAGCAAGTTTATACAATCGTATTGCATGACAGGCATTTTTCTTAGTGATCTTAGCCGTGTCTGAAATAGAGAAGCCCACGGTGGGTGCCCATGACAATAGTTTCGTCGACGGAGTTTGAATTACAAAATGGAGGCAAATGTCATGGATTTATCGACCAAGAGGTCATTCACTGAACAGTGTCTAATACAGTGTTTATGGAACTCTGCCAGTGTCCAAATCAGGCCAATGGCTTCTTGCTAACCA
>JAODUO010000474.1:20000-25000 GCA_025642075.2 Ridgeia piscesae
TTGTCGTCGTATCTGTTCACGAGTTGCGCAAACACGCGCATGTTGCGTGAGCAAAGGAAATACATAGTGTGCCAACTTCTGGCTTCATTAGGTAATTGGTTTGCTGTTTCGTCTAGGGACTGCGTGTTACAATATGACGTCGGACGGCAACCGGACTACGTCCATTGTTATGATCTACTGTCCGATGCCGTTCGAGACTTCGGCCTACCGCCGCTGCTGTGTCGTGTCCGGCGAGTTTCGTTGTTGCGTCGTCTCCGAAGAATCGTACGTATGGATACGTAGCTGAACTGTTTCCCCTACCCAGAATGTTCCCACTGTCTAGAATTGGCCGGGAAGTAATTTATAACGCGAAGTCGGCTGAGGAGAACGTGGGAAAGTTAAATTTCAAAGGGTATTGCGATGAACGCTGCACGCCTTCGCATTATTGCCAATCAATTTTGTTTCGAAACTGGAAGTTTTGTTTATCATTTGAATGTGTTGCGGATGGATTCATGCAAATTACGAACATTGTTACGAGCTTAATAAAGTAATTCCACACAAAATAACAGGCATTTGGCTTATACCTTCAACATGCCAGATGTAGTCATTGGAACGTAATATTAAAAGAAAAAATGTAACCTAAGAGCTGGCACTCTCGCCTTAAAACAACGATCTCAATTCGATTGTTTTGCTTCAAGGATTCTCAATAACTTCACAAAACAGATGCACCAACATTCCGTAATGATACGCATAATAATAATAATAATAATAATAATAATAATAATAATAATAATAATAATAATAATAATAATAATAATAATGATAATAATAATATTAATATGAAGAAGAAGAAGAAGAAGATTCGTAAATGAAATACATAAAATATGTATAAAAAGTAACAGTAATATATAATAAAATAAATAAGTTAGATAAATATGATTAATAAATTAAATGGTATATTGATAATAAAATATTGGGTAAGGCATTTTGTAAAATTAGTGTAAAACATGTATAAGAAATAATTGGGTAAATTTACAGTATAAATAATTAACACAAATTTAATAATTAGTTTTCACCGTCGTTCTTTTACCCAGAGGTCGTGTGTTCTGTTGTCGGCCATTTAACTTCAATTTCGGGTGAGCTTAACTAAATCCATACGCACACACACACACATACACACACACACACACACACACACACACACACACACACACACACACACACACACACACACACACACAACACACACACACACACACACACACACACGTATACACACACGCACGCATACACATACACATACACGCAAACGCACGCACACACACACACACACACACACACACACGCGCGCGCGCGCACACACACACATATAGACACACAAAATGTATTTTTAATGGGAATCACATGGTATATGGCGAAAGGACACTAATGTTGGTCTTGCACCTCCTGTCACGTGCCCACAGGACAAGCATGAAGTGGGGGATTGGTCTCGGTGTTGTCATGGGCTGCATTATCGTCGGCACTGTCGGCATGTGCAGCTTCAACCGTTGCTCCTACATATGCGTGAAGCGGGCCGCCACAGCACCACGTGAGTTGTCCTGAGCACGCCTCCCCCTCAACTTCAGTCCCTCTCTCCCCCTCCCTCCCATCCCCCCACGCTCCCTCCCTCACATAACTCGTTTCGTCACTTTCTCTCTCCCTGCCTCCACCTCCCTCCCTCCCTCCCTCCCTCCTTCCTTACCTACCTCCCTCCCTCCCTCGCTCTCTCCCTCCCTCCCTCCCTCCCTCCCTCCCTCGCTCACTCGCTCACTCGCAGTCTTGCTGTCTCGCTTTCTCGCGCTCTCGCTCACTCGCTCTCTCGCTCTCTCGCTCTCTCGCTCTCTCGCTCTCTCGCTCTCTCGCTCTCTCGCTCTCTCGCTCTCTCGCTCTCTCGCTCTCTCGCTCGCGGGGTCGCGGGGTCGCTCTTCTGTCTCTTTCTTATCTCTCTTTCTCTCTAACTTTCTCTCTCTCTCCTTTGTCGCTCTCTCCTCTATCTACCTCATCTCTCCCTTCACTCTCTTTCTTCTTTCTTGTTTTGTCTAGCTATACCTCTATCGGTATTGATAACATACTTTACATGATGGGAGCATTACGTATGAATGTAAGTGGTACATAACATTTCGTATTTACAAATAGTATCCGTATTATTGTTCATGTATAATTATTTTTAAGTTGTTGTGTATGCCAGTGTGCGATTAATAGAGTATATCAAGTTAACATTTCAGTCACAGTCATTGTATTGTTAACGACAAATAAGCCAGGTTATAGAAATAATGTGAAACCACTTAACATGGCAAATACTTACATATATTTTATAGCAGTCCTTGAAAACAATGTATTTGTAGCTCGCCCGAAATTGAAGTTAAATGGCCGACAACAGAACATACGACCTCTGGGCAAAAGAACGATGCTGAAAACCGGTAGGTGTTCTTGTTATAATGATAATTATAAGTATATTATATTACGCCTGTGTTTGAAAGAACTGTGTCAAATGTAAGTTAACGGAATAGGACCCTCATCACAACGTGAACAAAAACGTTCTGATATCTCCAGCCATTTTGCAGCGGTTCATTCCATACTCGGTCGCTAGAGGACCGTTTGTTTGCCTAGATTTCCCGCTAACGGGCGCTGTCGTTGCAGGCAACTACACGGTGGAGCAGAGTTGGGACCAGATGGTCGTCAAGTTCCACAACACTGAGTTTTATGAGAAGTTCTGGGAGGCAATGATGATGCGTTACAAGACACTTAGCTGGCGACACCAGCAGAGCCAGCTGGAGGGAATCGTACAGGTAGGCCGCGCCATAGACGGCATCTTTCTTGTCGAAGTACCTGACCTATTCATCACGTTTGTGGCTTATTGACTGGCGAGGCACTGGTAGCTATAATTTTAAAAGTTTTACAAAGAACTCAAAGACAAGCAGCCTGATTGTGTACGCACAATTGTTTTGTAGAAGCAAGAACGGTAATGTAATTTCTTAAGGACCTTCAGTGAGACACCCTACATACAAGAAGAACAACTAAAAGACAAAACACAAGATGGATAATAACATTATAGATATCCCACTAGATCACTATATCAAACACAACACTCTTATTACAGATATCCCTCTAGATCACCGTATCAAACGCAACACTCTTATAGATATCCCACTAGATCAATGTATCAGACGCAACACTCTTATATATTATATCGCACTAGATCACTGTATCAAACACTACACTCTTATATATATCCCACTAGATCACTGTATCAAACGCAATATTCTTATAGATATCTCATTAGATCACTTTATCAAATGCAACACTGCTATAGATATACCACTAGATCACTAGATCACTATATCAAACGCAACACTCTTATAGATACCCCACTAGATCACTCTATCAGACGAAACACTCGTATAGATATCCCACTAGATCACTGTATCAAACTGACGTCACAACCAAAATTATGCGCGAAACATCCCACACAAATAATTTGTTTAATGGATGCACTGTGTTTTAGGGCGGGATGACCCATAGCAGACAGGTTAACACAATGCGTGATTAATCTATTTAATATGATATTTAAACCACTGAACGTTCAAGGTATTTAGTATACATTGTTGCTTAATCGTAGTCCCACAATTAAATAACTTGATCTGGTAAAGAGGAAAATTAAATCGGTTACGGTGTCGCCATTTTCGTTGATATTCATACATTCCATAACAGTGTTCTGCTGGCACGGCTGTCGGTCTGCGCATGCTCACCGAGTCACGTGTGCTCATCGTCACCAAGACCGGCAACAATTCGTGGGTAATGAACGACTTCCAGAACATATGCAAGAACCTAAGTGTTTTGGGTAAGCTATTCGGATGACTATATAATTGTACTAATACGTTAGCTCTGAGCGCTCTATCAAACGCTCCCCACAATCGTTCGTGTCCATTCGCCTCTTTTGTATTCATTCGCTTCATTGAACAGTCGCCATCTGACCTATTTTGTGTTCATTGGCTTCATTGAACAGTCGCCATCTGACCTATTTTGTGTTCATTGGCTTCATTGAACAGTTGCCATCTGACCTACTTTTGTGTTCATTCGCTTCATTGAACAGTCGCCATCTGACCTACATCTGTGTTCATTCGCTTCATTAAACATTTGCCATCTAAGCTACAAATTAGCGCCATTTAAACGTATTCTTATTCATCCCTGACAGAGTTGTTGCGCTCAATAGGTCTCGATCCATTCGCGCTTCTCGTAAAGACACCATGTTTGGAAGTGTTGCTAAGCAACTGGTCATGTGATGGATAGATGAATTACCCGACCTTGAGGCATGCGCTTCCATTTTCTGCGTGCACGCGCATGACACGACTTTTGTAAATCAATGTTGCCGCCGTTAGTCACGTCGTGAACAGCGTAGCCTTGTTGTGTCGCAGTACTTGGAACTCTGCTAATTCTCACCTGCAACAGCAATATGACACGAACAACAGGATGCACGAATGTGATTGTTCTTTGTACCAGTGTTATCTTTCTTTATGACCCGACATGCTATGGTCATCGTCATAACGTCTCTACACCTGTCGTTGTGCTCATAAACATAACCATGATTACCACTATTGTCAGCGCGGAAGAAGTATTCATTAATCATAGTCCTACGTCTTGGCGCTGCCGGAAGTTTTGGACAAAGGTTGTAACCACTAACCGCATGCTTCCAGAGAACCCAGACAGACGAAGTGCAAGTCCTAGTTTGGTTCTTCGAAGTCTCACTCCACGACTACCTACGACTGGCGAAGAAATCTTCGATGCTGGTAAGTCTTCGCCAGTGGTTCTCTTCTTCCGCTGCATCGGTTCGGAACTGACGCTATGATTGTCTGAGCGGAACAAAAACTCAATAACACATGCGGTGATATAGCTATTAACTTTGCCGTCCAGACGCAAACAATAATTTAGTTGAAATACGAATGTCATGTCGTGTCGTGTCGTGTCGTGTCGTGTCGTGTCGT
>JAODUO010000474.1:35000-42500 GCA_025642075.2 Ridgeia piscesae
AGAATAATACGTGTTTTCTACTATTTGTTTGACCCTGTTAAACACAGCCGACCCTCAAAGTCTTTAGTCAGGACGAGGAGCAAAGTTGCGTCGTTTCTCTACGACCATGTGTACTCCAAGCACAAGAAAACGTAACTTGTTGTCGTTCTATTCAACGTCAAGCTATCAAAACACCCCAGCATGAAGACATAGTGGGAGCGTCTTCCCAATATTACCAAGACATTGAAACACTTTGTATCCTGATCTATTCCACCAAATAACGTTAAAGAAATGCTTATCCTACTTACAAACCAAAAACGAACAAAAACACATTTTATACCGGTAGATACACTCAACGTCTTGGCCGCCAACCACCGCGCAAACACGCAAACAGTGAGCGAGCTTCGAGCGCCGTTCTCACTGGCGATTGTCAACGCCACCTGGCGAATGGTGCCGCACTACCGCGCGCCCCCTAGCGGACGGACGGCGTTCACGTGTCCCGTTTCGACGGCAGCTTGGCACGCAGCGTGAGTCGCCTACGCGCTGGCCGACGGCTTCGCTTGCGCGCCTTCGGCTGCCGGAACTGGCTGACGTCGCCTCGGTCCGCCGAGACGGACTTGTCGTCCTTCGGCTGCGCGCACGTCGACAAGTCCGCCTGTAGCACGAGACCCTCGCGACACGAACACTTGAAGCTGCCGAATGTGTTCTCGCACTTCTGCGAGCACGGCCACGCGTCCTGGCACTCGTTGATGTCTGGAAATGGATGAAAGTGAAAGAGAAAATAGTCGTGGGAAACCAAAAGCGCGTACAATACTAGCCTCGGTTACCCAGGCTCCGTGGGGTGGCAGCACTGTTAAGCCCCTCAACTCTGCCTGGGAAACTAATGCTCTGCAGGGCATCCTTACCCCAGATTAGGCCAACTATGAAATAAAATTAAAATAATGATATACTTTTACAAGATAATGATATCCTATGAAAAATATTCAACATTAAACTTATATTAAGACAAAATAAGTAAACATTCAAATTTAAAGTTGTTTATAAAATAAGAATTACGACAGGATTAACCAGTATCCGTGAGGTGGCAGCATTGTTTAGCCCCACACGAATAACATACACATTAAATAAGGATACCTTTTTATATCAAATAATGCTCTATTATAACAAATATTCAAAATTATATTTATATTAACACAAAATAAATAGAAATAAAAATTTGCAGTTGTTTATGAAAACAAAAATGACGGCAGGATTAACCAGTAGGTGGCAGTATTGTTTAGATCAGCCGGCAGAACACCAGACTGTCTTCTCGGCGTAGTTACGCTTCTTTACACTTCTTTTCACATCAACTAGTGTGCCACTGTCTTTTCACGACGTCATCACAAACACCGACATTACGTGGACGTTTCTTTACGTCATAGTGCATTGTTTTGGTTCCATTGTTGTTCCATTACAAGGTTTATACAATTGGTGTGGGTCGTTCACGTTGAGAGATTGGAAGATGAACGACTGGCAAGGGAAGTGGACGCCAAGAGAGGGGAGGGGAAATAGTGGCGAGGAAGCTCGAGAATGCGATGGGAGGACTGTGTGAAGAAGACACGGAGAGAGTGGGAGAGTAATGGAGAACAATGGAAAAAGACACAGCGAATTGGAGACTATTCAGTAGTGCAAGAAACGTAAGTGGAACGAAGAGGAAGAGAAACTAACTGACTGGTGGCCATCCTCATCCCTGACTCCAGGGTTCGGAAACCAACCAAGCATACAGCTTCGAAGTGGGGAGGAATTGTGTGGGTGTGCGTGCGTGCGTGCGTGCGTGTGTATGTTTGTGTGTGTCTGAAAGAGAGAGAGAACGTGCGCGTGAGTGCGTGCCTGCTGCGGCCGTTTGTATGTGCGAGAGCGAGCGTGCGTGTGTTCGTGCGTGTGTATCCACCTACCTAACTGACAGGCGACTCCTTTGAACCCTGGCGGACACACGCACTCGTGTTTCACGCATGTCCCTCCGTTCTGACACTCCGACGCACAGGTACTGTCTGAAAGTGAAAGTGAAACAAGGTAAAGATCGTCTTATCTTCGAGTCATCGGGCTGTCTCGCAACATTCACTAATTTAAAGACAATACGCCGCGATCTTCATTCGTTAAAATTAACATACTGGGCATAGTCAGACATTCTTCTTCACGGAAGTATAAATGCAATGTTACGAAACAACCCCGTGTATAATAAAATTACTATCTTATCTTATATAAACCTCAACATTGAATCAAAATATATGTTATTATTATGTATGCATGAACGTCATGATTTTGTTTCGAAAGTCCTGTGCTCCTGCACATTTGACAGTCTAATTCTGGATATTGCCCCTAAATAAGAAGTCTACGTAAATCTACGTAGGTTCTAGCACACTGGGACAAGCTAGTCTACCGGATGACGAGAAAGAATCGCGAACAATACTCCTAGTTTACATCAATGTCCTCGTCAAT
The DNA here is from genome assembly GCA_025642075.2 of Ridgeia piscesae. Lineage (NCBI taxonomy): Eukaryota > Metazoa > Annelida > Polychaeta > Sabellida > Siboglinidae > Ridgeia > Ridgeia piscesae. Next base: position 37,458 of record JAODUO010000474.1, read on the forward strand.
AGAAAAGTTGGAACATAGTTTTATTTCCGGTAGTGTTGCGCGATTTCGACAAAACATTCTCAGAACACTTCAAACATCGCCTGATGTTGGTTGTAACATTTGTTTTAAAACAATGCCGGTTGCTAAATGGCCACTAGTAGGATGACCAATTACGGACTGGGTTCCGGACATACTCGAGCACGTGCGCTTGTCTTCGTTGAGTCGACTTCCGGCGGGACACAGACACACGTAGCTGCCGAACGTGTTGCGACAATGCTTCTCACAGAGACCCTCCTTCATCTCGCACTCGTTGATGTCTACAGCACATCGGGAAAGTATTAAGGTAATTTGACATTGCTAAACAAAAAGTAATATATTACTTTTTGGAACAATATTTTAATTCCGAGTATATATTACATACAAACGTGTGTGTGTGTGTGTGTGTGTGTGTGTGTGTGTGTGTGTGTGTGTGTGTGTGTGTGTGTGTGTGTGTGTGTGTGTGTGTGTGTGTGTGTGTGTGTGTGTGTGTGTGTGTGTGTGTGTGTGTGTGTGTGTGTGTGTGTGTGTGTGTGTGTGTGTGTGTGTGTGTGTGTGTGTGTGTGTGTGTGTGTGTGTGTGTGTGTGTGTGTGTGTGTGTGTATGTGAGCGTGTATGTGAATGTGGATGTGTTTATATGGATGTGTTTGTGTGTGAATGTATGTTTGTTTGTTTGTGTGTGTTTATTTTGTGTTTTTGTGTGTGTATGTAGTGTTGTGTGTGTGTGTGTGTGTGTGTGTGTGTGTGTGTGTGTGTGTGTGTGTGTGTGTGTGTGTGTGTGTGTGTGTGTGTGAGCGTCAGTGTGAGTGTGCCTGTGTATGTGTGTCTGTGAGTGTGTGAGTGTGTCTGTGAGTGTATATGTTTGTGTGTGATTGTGTGAGTGTGTGTGTGAGTGTGAGTGTGTTTTTGTGTTTGTGTTTGTGTTTGTGTTTGTGTTTGTGTTTGTGTTTGTGCTTGTGCTTGTGCTTGTGCTTGTGCTTGTGCATGTGCATGTGCATGTGCATGTGCATGTGCATGTGCATGTGCATGTGCATGTGCTTGTGTTTGAGTTTGAGTTTGAGTTTGAGTTTGAGTTTGAGTTTGAGTTTGAGTTTGAGTTTGAGTTTGAGTTTGAGTTTGAGTTTGAGTTTGTGTGTGCGTGGGCAACGCGTATTCGAATGTTGAAACGGCGGGCGACGCTTATTCGCAGTCGGCGTTGATTAGGGAGGTACCTGGTATCAAGTCGGCGCATATCCGATGACGAGTCTGCTGGGGTGTGTAAGATTTTGTCCTAACACACCGGTCGGCAGTAACTCGACTAATACGAAATCATACGACGATATTTTATTTATAAAAAAAATCCCCAGACTACTGTAACTGGTCGTCAAAGGTTTACAAATGTGGAACGGATTAGCAACTGACACAACTCAGTTAATGTTTATCACAATTTAAAACAAAAACCAGGTCGCTATTGTTATCTATCAACAATGTAAACAACCTACGCATGCAATAATGCACACAGCAATAGTCTATCAAGGTACCTTTCACGTCATAGTTTCACAGAGCTCAAAACTAGTCACACGGCTCCAGAATATTAGTATGAAAAAAGTGGCTCATATTACCAGACTTTCCCCTAACTCTATGACTACAGTCATGTCCTTTCAGCAGCAGCAGCACACGACAATGTGAATGTATGTATGTATGTTGTAGTTGTTGAGTAGAACGTTCCGTCATTCATTCATTCATAACCGCCTACCTGACTGACACGCCGTGCCCATGAATCCCGCCTGACAGATGCACACGCCGTTAGTGCAAGTGCCCCCGTTGAGACAGTCCGGTAAACACGTGATGTCTGCAACCAATGAACAAGCATGACAGGTAAACACGTGGTGTCTGCAACCAATGAACAAGCGTGACAGGTAAACACGTGATGTCTGCAACCAATGAACAAGCGTGACAGGTAAACACGTAATGTCTGCAACCAATGATTTCGCTGTTCGGTCCGAATGCTGAAGCTATACGCTGTTGCATGTTGCTTGCGTGTCGTAAGCGTTGCTGTTGTTGGCTGTGGCAAATTAATATTGACTAAATTGCAGTGTGCTATGTGGAACAGTTAACGACGAAGATGACTGATATGAATGGGGCATAAACAAAGACCCCTTATCCGTCTTCAAGACTGGCCGGTGTCTGGCCAAGACGGGTAATTACAATCGATTAGACAGGACGCGGAAGTGTGCACTGACCTGAGCAGGTCCGTCCGTCAGCGTTGAGCGTGGCGCCGGGCCGACAGATGCACTGGAAGCTGCCGAACGTGTTGGCGCAACTGTGTTCACAGTAGTCGTCTCCCAACTGGTCGCACTCGTTGACGTCTGCACACAGAGAGGGACCGGTCAGTATTGACTACTGTTTGTTTATTGTTGGTAGGATGCGTGCTTTGCTGACGCGGAGATTAGATCGAACGGTTAGTGCATTGTAATGAAAATACGAAAGGTGAATACAATTCTCGTGTTTTAAATAAAACAATTACCATGGGCAAATAGAGTGGTATGTTACATCTATGTTTTTCATGTATTTCATGACATTGAGTAAGATTTTTGTTTAAATATGTTTATTATTTGTTTTTATCTTCTTCTTCCTTGGCCGTTCCCTTCCACGTGGACTCGTCAGTGTGGCTGGTGATCTTCTCCCGCCGGGTCGCTCTGTTTATCGCCTCACTGCGTTGACACCCACGGTGTCCATGTCCCTTCTACAAGCATCTTCCCACCTGGTCTTTATTTTGTTTGTACCTACTTATCATTTATTCTTTTTAATACTTGCATATGGCCTGTGTCTCAAGTAAAATCTTTATTACGATTAAACTATTTGTATCTCTCTGCCACCGATATTTTGGTTGGTCTCGTCGACCTCGTGGGAGAACACATCGGACGAACCGTTTGTCCGCCGACTTCACCAACATGTTCACAGCATGCTTGGTGACGTCTTTGTCGGCAACAACGACTACACCTTACAACCACGCACCTGTCTGACACGCGTCGCCCGTGACGCCGGGGCGACACACGCACGTGCCGTTGCTGCACGTGCCTCCGTTGGCGCAGTCGGGCACGCACCCGCCATTTCCGGTGACGATCTGCGCAGGCGCTCCGTCGACGTTGGCCTGGGCAGCACCGTTGGACGGCGGCAGACCCATCGCGCGGCCGGGGCGCGGGAACTCGACGCGGCCGGGCAGTGGGAGGTCACGCCGGCCTGGTTGTCCCGGCTGAGGCTGCTGTCCCGGCTGAGGTAGGCCGGGCCTCTGAGGTAGGCCGGGCTGAGGTAGACCCGGTTGAGGCTGCCCGGGCACGGTGCATTGGACGGACGGGTCCGGGGAGCAGCCGCCGGGAATTTGTTGCTGCTGGTAGGAAGACATCAGTTGGCAGCTCCTAGCGACCAAGGGAGAGGTCATTATTTCATAGTCAAGTGTTTGTGGTGTACGCATAAAGTGACGCATAAAGTGACATTTGTTTTGTGCATTTCGTGCTCATACATACGCTCATGCACGCACGCGCATATTCGCACCCATACACGCACTCATTTACCCACACGCGCGTACACACAAGCGCAACATCAGAAATATATTAACATAAGATATATATAACACATCAACAACCATCCATGCACTGATTACATGTCAGAGATAGAATGTTAAAACGAGATGTAGCCATCTTGACCGATGTATTTAAACAAACTCAACAACCACCCTACACTCTCTACGTCACCCCTGTCACTTACAATCTCTCACCCTGTATACACATGCTAACACACATACATACGCATATACACCGACCCATACACACACGTACACACATAAAACATACACCTAACAATACACACACATAACACATATACAAACACACAAACACACAGCCCCATAAACACACATATACATGTACATATACACTCACACCCACGTACGCACATACACGCACACATGTACACACTCACACACATATACACACATACATACATATATACACTCACGCACACAGACACACACATACGCACACACTCATACAAAAACACACACGCACAAACAAACACACACACACAAACACACACATACTCACACATACACACACACTCACACACACACACACAAACACACACACACAACACACACTCACACACACCCAAACAAACATACAAACACACAAACACACAAACACACACACAAACACACATAAACACACACAAACAAACACACACACACACACACACACACACACACACACACACACACACACACACACACACACACACACACACACAGACACACACACACACACAAACACACACACACAAACACACACACACACACACACACACACACACACACACACACACACACACACACACACACACACACACACACACACACACACACACACACATACACACACATACACACACACACAGACACACACACACAGACACACACACAAACACACACACAAACACACACACACACACACACACACACACACACACACACACACACACACACTCACTCACTCACTCACTCACTCACACGCACCCTCTTACACACTCACCACAGTTACAGTTAACTCACCCGTAGCCCGTGTTCGCCACCATCCACACCTGCCCGGCGGGACAGGGCGGGTGATTCATCATGGGAGCTCCACCCCCGAACCCTTGAGGGAAGCCGCCTTGACGGAACCCTGCTTGAGGGAAGCCGCCAGGCTGCATGCACCCGCTTCCCAAGCAAGGCGAGACGGGATGGTCAACGATCGTCTCCTGCACCATGGTCGTCCCCCCTCCACAACCGCCGCTCGAACAGGGCTGTGCGAACCCTCCTCCTCCTCCTCCTCCCGTTCCGCATCCCTCGTTCAGGCACGGCTCTCCCATAGAGAAGGGAACACCTGGTCCCACCCCACACCCACCGCCCATGCACGGGGCGCCGCCGGGGAATGGGAGCTGAGGCATTCCTCCTCCCGGCAACCCGCAACCGTCGTTCAAACATGGCCCGCCGTTCGCGGCAGGAAGCGACTGCTG
>JAODUO010000474.1:47500-80000 GCA_025642075.2 Ridgeia piscesae
TTTATTATCCACATTTACTCGCGATTGCGCACCTAGGGAACTGCACTGTTATCCTATCCTGGGCGTACATCACTGTTTGTGTACATGCGATCGGTTTTGTGTTGATCGGATAGGGAAATGCTTCGCCTATGTGATAAGTAAGCGCAATTCCTATCTATCTACCTCCAAGTTATAGTTTGTTCAATTGCAAACCGTCTCTAAAGTGTACTACTGTGAGTGGTCTCTGTGTGTTGGTTTCTCTGACCTTGCACTCACCGTACATGTCACAAGAGGGAGACTTGGAGCCGTCCGTACACAGACACATGTTGGGGGAGACACACACGCCGCCCAGACACGGAGGGTCGCAGATCGCTGCGAGAGAAAACGAGAGTGAAGCGAGAACTGACGTCATACCCCCAGGTCACGTGTGTCGCAATGGCGTCCATTTTAAAACAAACTCGATGAAAAACTTCAGTATTTATATATTACATCAACATTCCCTCATCCTGTTCATAGGCTAGATGTGCGATAGATTGAGTTAATGATTTTCGCTAGATGCTACAGAGTCCACCTTAATTGGTCCAGCAGAGGGCAGTTTTTTTGTAGCCTCAAAGGGTGAAAGTGGTGGTTGTAATTGGAGATGTTTGTAGTCGCCCAGCTACCGATCTATACATTCGGTAGCCAACAAAAAAGTATTTTGAAAACGAACGAGTAAACACACGCTTTATAAATTTATGTAACGAACAAAGTCGCATGTTATTTTGGTCGTTCCTTGATCCGGTCTGTTGAGAGAAGGCTGTATATTTAGCGGGGTTGGTGCTGAGACATTAGGTCAATGTTAAATTGTGCAATAAATGTTATTTTCGTCTGTAAATTATTCCTATTATAAGTTGCTGTGCCACAATGTTTAGTATATTATGAGACCAGTGTGGCACTAAACGCGGTCTCTTCACGAGATCTAAGATAAGCCACTGATAACATGGACAGCCTTGGAGGAGTTTTATATATGCCCCCAGTTCACATGTGGGATTGAATGTTTATGTAACGCCTAAACATATCGGGAAGGAGTACTAGATTAGAAAACTGTCCGCATAACAGGCCCTAAGACGTCACCACTTAACGATGTCATATTACAGAGTATACAGAACATGCTGGAGTAGTACAATAATAACAGCAAAGGTTCCTTGGTACACTTGTTTAGGCACACACAAGTAGGACTTGTCCTGGAAGCATTAGTCCACGACGCAATTACTACGCGGATAATATCTGTACCAAATTATCCACTTCGTACTCGTTTATGCAGCTGAATGAACTATAGCAACTTAGGATGAACGAAATCAACCTAGTTTTGAAACGGTGGCTTGAGTATTCGACCCGAGTTATCTCGAGCAAGTGTTTGATGTTCTGACAATAACGTGACATAACTTACATACTATAAGGTGACTATTTACGTAGTTAAATCATGCGTTCGTCGACGTACGTTTGTTGCAGGGTCCGCCGTGTATGTGTCTGGTCCAACCCTCGCAGCACGGGTTTGGTTTGCCGGGGTGACACATGTTTGGGTCTCTACAAGTCAACAGCGGGTCGGTGGTGAATAAACATGCGAAATAATAATAGTAAACTTTATCTAAACACTCGTCTCTAGAGTATGACATTGTTCAATACTACAACTACATCTATGAAACAATTAAACTTATGTTAACGCAAATAGAATAACATTAATGATATAATTATGTAACATAATATAATATATATTTAGATATTCAAACGGATATATAGTTACGAACAATCTTTGAAGAAGAAGAAGATTTGACAAGATTGCCACCCTGAGAATTAAGTCTAGTCTAATCTCTCTTGCTTATCGACAGTCCGATTTATTTTGATCTAAATCCCTTCTGACGTACGCATCGATTATATTTTAAACATATTAAAATCACTAGCAGCCGCACAATCAGCAAATGATAATTCATTTATTTACAGTCCTCTGTGAAAAATGGAAAATACCGAGGAAGAAGTAGAACAGCAACAACATCAAGAATAACAACAACATCAAGAATAACAACAACATCAAGAATACAACAACATCAATAATAACAACATCAAGAATAACAACAACAAAACATAAAGAACACGATTTAACAAAACTGCCACCCTGAACTGTTATTGTGAAGTGGACAATAAAAGCGTTTGGTTTATCGATAGTTCAACCAAAAATAAGACTAAGGGAAGGAAAGTTTTTGTGTTGAGCCCATGTAAAATTTGTAATCTGAAAGCGACGCCAATGGCTCAGTTGTCAACTTCGGAGAAAAGTATTTGTTTGCTTCACGAGTAAACTCTGTCATAGGTGCTAAATATCGTAAAAGGAATTGAGAACTTGGACAGAATGCACAAACATGCCCGGCAAATAATATTGTAGCGCACAAGGGAATTAATTAGTCTATACTCTGACAACATAAAGATCTTCGTTTGTTCCGAATACGGCAAACTATTATTTTGTCATGACGCTCGTCGTCAATGGCACGTACGATGACGTCAGACCTGTGTTCGTTCTGTTATAGTTCACGTCATGGCTGTTACTTGCTGTTGTTTTCACGTATCACAAAGACAAGTAAGTAGCTGTAGACCTAGCTCTGTTCACGTGGATAATCATTTCTGAAAATTTTGTTTTCGTAAATAAACAGTGCCAATTTGTTGGGATCCCAACCTCATTTTCGATTTCAACGCCAGATCAAATTAGCAAACATCGCTTCAAAGACATAATAGAAGAGATACAGTTGGGTACGGAAGGAACACGCAAGCACCGGGACATCACAGCGGGGGAGACGTACGATTAAGGAGGAGGTGTGAACGGGAAGTGAGAAGAAGGCGGCGATTGAGTGGTGGAAAGCGACAATGAAGGAAGAGGTTGCGAAAGGAGGGAAAACAAGAATATTTACTGCACGTCAAACGTAACTGATGCTTGCGATCACCAGCTATTGTTAAATGCGTTAAAAGAGTTAAGTTATTTTTACAACTTGGCGGCAATATCCGGACTTGTTTATTTCATCTCAGATAACACAATTAGTCTTGATGATTATACGTGAGTCAAACTTCACGTACTGGCGATGTGGAATCTTGAGAAAAGACCACCGCATAAACAAAATAAATTAATTACGCCATGCTAATGTCTACGGAACAGCCCCATTATATAAATTGACGACACAACTACGCTAAGTCTTAGCTGGGACATATCTCCTGTTTGCGTCGAATTGCGTCGTTTTGGGGGTCATCGTGCACGTGCCGATGTGTGGGGCTAGAGCAGGCCTAAAGTCCATCGGAAGGCGACCAATGCCGGCAGAAATAAGACTGGGTTTGTTTCTGGAACGTATAATCGCTAAGATCGTGTAAACACGACCAGCAGAACAACGGCGCCATCATGTCAACACGCCTCGTGGACAAAGGTAGAGTCATCACAATGTCACCGTTGTGGCCAATGCGGCTAATGCATCGGTTTCTGTCGCCTAGTCGTCTGTGGCGCAACCACTGTCTACTCCGCTCACCGAGTTGTCGCTAAGTACCAGTGTACGCCCATCACTACAGGCTGCGGGAGTGACGTAGACCTCTGTTATACGACAGAGAAGACACTAGTTTGTATACACCATACAGACGCCATAGTAATTAAACAACCGTTGATTTATCGATGGTGGATGTGGGTGTATTGCAACCAGCAACTTTTCAACCGTCTTAGTCTATTCGCTCTCACTAAAACACCAACATGTGAGACGGTATTGAGCAGTTGTAATGAAGAAACGGTGCAACATGAGCAGCTTATATATATATATATATATATATATATATATATATATATATATATATATATATATATATATATATATATATATATATAGGAAGCTTGCTCACACGGAAGTGTCTCCGCTTCCCAAATTAATAAGACTAGATTGCCTTCTAAAACGAACAAAATACATTTGCTGCCCAGATTGATAAAAAAATTATATTTGTGTATTTAGAGGCTGTAGTGTGTCACACCTTCTACTCGTGGCAACATAGAAACAATGAAATGTCGATGAAGTTACTATTGGGTTACGTACGTAATAAGTCCAATAACACGAAAGCCCATTTTATTTAATACAAGTTGTATAATAATATGGATCATTTTCTATATTTTTGGCGAGCTGCTGTCCAAAAGACAGAAATCCAAATATTTTGTACAGCTCTTTTGTAAATTAATTCTGATAAATTCAACTTTCAAATACACCGAACAAAATGACCTGTCATGGTTTTGAAACGTCGACGAGATATTAATCTATGTCGAGGTGATCTTTCAAAGTAATGCACTTATTTCGTGACGGTTTCCGACCGAGCATACCCTTTAATGAAACAATAGTCATATAATGAATAACCCTTAGCCTCACCTCAATGTGGGATAAGGAAACGAGAAGAAATTAGATACTTTAGTTGTGATTTCCTCATTTCCAAAATTGTAAAACAAAGAAAAGAGAACGTCGTTTGATTTATTCAAATTAACCGTTTTCCCGATAGTCAACACAATCGTTAGAAATGGCGCCTTCTCGGTTACCGCATCAAGTTATCTAACGCTCCTTGTCAGCTAAAGTCCATAGGAAATATTGCTTCATATCGCCATCGTCTGACCACCTACGGCTTAATCCGTCTTATTTCTTGCTAATTCCAACTGCTGACAATCTTTGCTTTGTACCTAATAAGTAAAACGTTTAATCCGTTTGTTTTGTTGCGCCACTGAGACGGGATTTTCCGAGGATGGGCGCGTTTTATTCTCCTCACTTCGGAGTGTCTCGTCGTCGGACAAAGTCCTCAAATGACACAGACTGGCTGGTATACAGCTCAATCATTCTCCCCTCGCTCCAGTGCCGTTGGAACGCCGAGGGACGCGGCTGTTCCAGCCATTTAGTCCGTCCGTAATGAGTTATCGCGCTCGTTTCCGAAGACAGCGACTTAGGGAGAAGGACAAGTCCCCAGGTCGACCTTTGACCTCATCCCTCTCTAACATACAGGGCGCTACCCATGTACCGAGTATCTGCCAACGGGGTTCTTTTTGTGTCGCTCAAAGAAAACATTCTAAACATGTGCTAATTCCGGGAAAGGAGGTGTTTTGTCCTTTCTATTATATGCAGAAGGACAGCGGAAGGGGCTGTAGGAGGGACGGGGACAGAGTCGCCGAAGCGTTAACACAGTTGGCCTTGTAATGCGTGTTATCGGGTTCTAATCAGGGATAATTGGGTAAATATGGAGTGACACCCGCGGGGCGTCTGTAGCCACTCGGTCGATCGCACGTACAGAGGGGTTCGTCTACAACTTACGGTCGTTATAATAGATTATCCCGCAACGGTGTATTATCATCGCTTTAATTTAATTGTAGCAATATTTTTGTATGACACCATTTGATCCGTACGAACGACGTTTTATCTTAACATTTTTATATTAAATCCCTGGTACGGTGCTATTGCATTTAATATGAAAGTTACATCGATTCAGTGAATGTTATACTTGTTTCATTTCAAATGTCTTTATTTTGGCAGTTATTACATACGAATGCCTATATGTGGCTCTAACATGTCTACATACAAATAATGACTGAACAAATCCCCCGAGCATTTATCTTACGTCATGAACCCTGAAAGGACGCGTTAAATTCACTATTCACTCACCTCACAAGGCGGCTGCCAATAATCCTTGCATCAATGTTTCCGTCCTTCAACAAAGCGCAGAACACCGCGCTATAAAATATTACAAACAACATCATGGCGTCACCATTTGTGGCAATCAGTTGATATTAGAGTCAATGCAACCAGTGTGGGTTTACTCTTCTGGTTGCGTCTTTGGGTGAAGTAGATCCTGCGGCAGTGGTTCTGCCGGTAGCACTGACGCTGCCGTGTGACTCGGCGGCTTACTGCTGCAAAAATCCGTCGCTTCACCACTGGCGGAGTGTTGCCTGTACTCAACGATACGGCGGTTCACGCACTCACCGCCAGGTGCAGAAGTTGTGACGTTGGCAATTCTTTGGTCCCTTTCGAGCGCATGAATGAGTGAGTGAGTGAGTGAATGAATGTATGAATGAGTGAGTGAGTGGGTGAATGAGAGAGTGAATGAGTGAATGAATGTGTGAATGAGTGAGTGAGTGGGTGAATGAGAGAGTGAATGAGGGAATTAATGAGTGAGTGAATGACAGTTTATTTCGTTACTTGGTGCAGTGTTATAATTGTCATTACGCATATTAACAATGGCATAGCGTTATCCTGTAACTTGGGAGATTCCCTAGAAGACCCTTCAGGTTATTATGAATGCAACCAAAAACTAAAGAGTATAATAATTGTATAATTGTCATGGATTTGACGCAATAAAATGACAACCTGGCGTCGTAATCCAATAGAGTCTAACACATTGTAATGGGAAGTGGGAATGAAACATTATAGCGTAGATTACAGAAAATGTTTATCAAATTAATATTAAAGATGAAAACATGAACGCTTGACTATTATAAAACATTTGACATTATAAATGGAAAATAAGTATTCCTATTGTATAAATCATAGACACGGTGATTGGATATTAGCTGATATGCTTTGATTGTGTGAGGGATGATTGTGGGTTCTCAATAAACTAATGTCATGTTTATCCATCTTGGCGGAAACGTATCTAAATTGTTTTGGAAGGCAACATGGCAACGTTTTTCATTACCCCGCAATTGTCATGTCTCAATTGTGTGTCATGCTTCTTGTTTTGTTACATGTTACGTCTGCTAACATTATATTATAAAAAGAAGCTTTTATATCAGCCCCGTGGCGTGGTTAATGTATTTCGTGATATGTTTTCGACTCCACATTCCATTGAAATCTCTAAATGTAAAATGTTACGACCTCAAACATCCCATCTCCCCTTAAGAGGAACTCGTTACCTCAGTAGGAGAGGAGGTCGCTTGGTCCATCCATCCTGCGGCTGTGAGTGTGATAATAGTTTGTTTTGAAGGCACGGCAAAGGTAGGGTAATGCTGTGAAGTCTGTCTTGTAGTACAAGGTGAGATTGCGAACAAATTCGATAGGGTGACTGGACAGTCTTTCCCCAAAGACCTTCACGCTTCTAAATGCGGCGCCGGTCGATTAGTCCGTTATGACGCAGCTGTTGTCACTTAGAACTAGCATTCAGAAAGAACGCCTAGGGTTTTACGCGAAACGTTTCCTAATAAACATCATTGAAATACTAACAAGAAAACATAATTGTTAAATGACAGGTTAGTGGTAGCAGTACGTTTCTCCCAACTGTAAAAGTGAAAATGTTAACGTAACTTTTATATACTGCATAATGCAGTATCAGACCGTACACTGCTCAAAGAACTGTATAAACTTTACTCCTTCGCTCACCTGTCAAGTCGCATATTATCTCGACTTGAAGTATTCAGCCATGCTACAAATAATGTTCGAAGACTATTGTTACGCCAATATCCGTTAATGTGTAGACTGTCAGATACGCCTTCATACCGCCGAGTGAACTGCAGCAACGTAGAATGAACGAACTTGTCCACGGTTCAACACGACAGCGTTCGTGTGTGTGTGTGTGCGTGTGCGTGTGCGTGTGCGTGTGCGTGTGCGTGTGCGTGTGCGTGTGCGTGTGCGTGTGCGTGTGCGTGTGCGTGTGCGTGTGCGTGTGCGTGTGCGTGTGCGTGTGCGTGTGCGTGTGCGTGTGCGTGTGCGTGTGCGTGTGCGTGTGCGTGTGCGTGTGCGTGTGCGTGTGCGTGTGCGTGTGCGTGTGCGTGTGCGTGTGCGTTGCGTTGCGTTGCGTTTGCGTTTGCGTGTGCGTGTGCGTGTGCGTGTGCGTGTGCGTGTGCGTGTGCGTGTGCGTGTGCGTGTGCGTGTGCGTGTGCGTGGTGCGTGTGCGTGTGCGTGTGCGTGTGCGTGTGCGTGTGCGTGTGCGTGTGCGTGTGCGTGTGCGTGTGCGTGTGCGTGTGCGTGTGCGTGTGCGTGTCGTGTGCGTGTGCGTGTGCGTGTGCGTGTGCGTGTGCGTGTGCGTGTGCGTGTGCGTGTGCGTGTGCGTGTGCGTGTGCGTGTGCGTGTGCGTGTGCGTGTGCGTGTGCGTGTGCGTGTGCGTGTGCGTGTGCGTGTGCGTGTGCGTGTGCGTGTGCGTGTGCGTGTGCGTGTGCGTGTGCGTGTGCGTGTGCGTGTGCGTGTGCTGTGCGTGTGCGTGTGTGCGTGTGCGTGTGCGTGTGCGTGTGCGTTTGCGTGTGCGTGTGCGTGTGCGTGTGCGTGTGCGTGTGCGTGTGCGTGTGCGTGTGCGTGTGCGTGTGCGTGTGCGTGTGCGTGTGCGTGTGCGTGTGCGTGTGCGTGTGCGTGTGCGTGTGCGTGTGCGTGTGCGTCGTGTGCGTGTGCGTGTGCGTGTGCGTGTGCGTGTGCGTGTGCGTGTGCGTGGTGCGTGTGCGTGTGCGTGTGCGTGTGCGTGTGCGTGTGCGTGTGCGTGTGCGTGTGCGTGTGCGTGTGCTGTCGTGTGCGTGTGCGTGTGCGTGTGCGTGTGCGTGTGCGTGTGCGTGTGCGTGTGCGTGTGCGTGTGCGTGTGCGTGTGCGTGTGCGTGTGCGTGTGCGTGTGCGTGTGTGCATGTGTGCATGTGTGCATGTGTGCATGTGTGCATGTGTGCATGTGTGCATGTGTGCATGTGTGCATGGGTGCATGTGTGCGTGCGTGCGTGCGTGCATGCATGTGTGCGTGTGTGCGTGTGTGTGTGTGTGTGTGTGTGTGTGTGTGTGTTTGTGCGTGTGTGCGTGTGTGCTTTCCTGTGATTCAGTGGGTCTATGATATGTTTGTTTCAATAACCATAGCCTTATGTCGTTATCTGCTGAATGACGTATCACCTCAACCAATCAGTCAATCAATAACCACACGTCAAGGAGGGGAACTGTAGCTGTTCGGGTCAGACGTAAGGATGTCAGCGAGTGTCTGGTAAGCGTTGGATAATTATCAACCCTTTCCCATATCCCTATCGGTAGCTGTACACAAGATGTCCTGGCCCATCGCATTTCCAAGATGCCCTCCCCGTCTGACGGGTAATTATCAGTCCAAGGTCAAACAGTGCACCTCATCGGGACATCTGGTGTAACCCGATATCGAGTAGAAACAAGACCGAGGCGGTGAGATCGGCGTGGCATCGCTTACTAATTGGCACTTTCCCGTAATTAGCGGGTGTCTTAGCGGAAACAGGTTGCGAGTATCTCCGTAAACACCCGTATCCGTCGACCCTGTCTTCACGTTGTGAATGATCGAATGAATTCAAACACACCCTGGTAATTGCTTAGGCGGTTTGTGTTTTCTTTGGAGTTTTCGGTGTTTGCTTTTGGTCCTCTGGTGTTTGGAATTTAACTAAAGACAACAAATATGATCTACAAAAGTCATGTTCTTATTTTCGTCTAGACTGTTGTTTACATTCTCCCCGGAGACTTTGTCGATGACGAATCTTTGGTTTTACTTCGATGTTGGTTACCGCAGGATATGACATGCCAACAGCAAAATGCAATCTTCCGTAAACAGGTCGTCGCACCGAATTTTATGGGCGGAAAACCCGCACGTTAAATGTGCGTAGTGTCGCAGCGATGACACGCCATATTTCTTGGAAATGCCACACATTTAACACGTACTTCTTCAGAAATACGTGTGATGAAATGTACTGCATTGCGTGACCTAACTTCAGAACACTTTCTCGAACGTTATTTCACATCCCGCGCCTAATCGAATTGATTGACTTTATTATCTACTGAACCAACTCGGCATGACGTTTCACGCACGCACGCACGCACGCACGCACGCACGCACGCACGCACGCACGCACGCACGCACGCACGCACGCACGCACGCACGCACGCACGCACGCACGCACGCACGCACGCACGCACGCACGCACGCACGCACGCACGCACGCACGCACGCACGCACGCACGCACGCACGCACGCACGCACGCATGTTGCTGCTTTTTTGTCGCCATGCTGCCGTAAATCCATAAGATTTTTTTAAACTAAACAAATATGTCAATTCTGAAACCAATCGCCACTACTGAGTGCTGTGGTAGAGCTTCGGATTCTCGACAAAGAGGACCCGGGTTCAAATACTGTGCGAATTAAAACCGTGGGCAAGTTTTTTTCACTCTACATTGCTCCAGTTCACCCAGCTGTATAGTACCTGGCTATAGACAAGTGGTGGGTATGTGTACGCGCATCACATATTAATTGCAGCATCACACATTAATTGCAGCATCACACATTAATTGCAGCATCACACATTAATTGCAGCATCTGACCATGGCCCCCAATCCCAGAACATTTTGAACATTTGATACTTCATTTCATAAATTCAATCATCTAATATCATCCCATGCGTACTTATGTTCTATAATAGCGCACATTTGAGGCCGAAAATGCGTTGCCGTCGCCAAAATCAAACTGTTTGTTGCTCATTCCAAGTGACACAATAACACGTGTCCGGTGCGTTTGCAGATGACACAAATCGGAGAACTATTTTGGGTCTCAAAATGTATGTAAAACTAAACATTTGTAAAATATAAATATGCCTGGGAATGATGAATTATTATCATTTTGGCTATGGTTAGTATGATCTATCCAGTGTAGGCAAATAAAACATCAAGATGCGTCCAAATTATACTCAAGTGCCGAAATATTTTATCATTCAAATTTATTTCAGCTATCCAATGTGGGAGCCCCATAGGTGACAGGGCAACGAAAACGTCATCATTCTCAATGCAAGTGATGGCTGTATATCAACACAATAATGCAAACTGATAGTTGTCTGACTAAGGTCAAATTAAACGTTGTAACAAAAGCAATCTATGTGTCTGTATAAATTTTCTACTGCGTATTTGGAACTTCCTATCACGAATTTGGAAATGTTAATAAGCAGCAACATTATTTACACGTTGTGAAGTGCCTGGTTGAACGTGAGCACCTCATCAGCCACGTTAAGGTACACATGTGTAATTACTGTTTCATCAGGGTAAGTAATTAAGTGTTGATATTTGTCATGTTCCTTGTCTGTAGGTTTTGGAGATGTAGCGTGACGAATATTCCTCATGCTCCCAAACCTGCAAGACAAAGAACAAATTTCGTCACGCTACATGCATCTCCCAGACTTGCAGACAAGGAACAAATATCAACAGTTAGTCACTTACTCTTATATAGGGGCTATGGGTTCGTGTTTCTCAGCATAGTATTGTGTCATTTTTCTCTTTGTTTCTCACTTTGGCGAATGCTGTAAAAAATTACAAACCGTCAGAGTTCCATTAACTGACTAGTCTGCCAAAGCGACCTTTCTGTGTTGGCACTGAGGATAGTCACTGCCTGGGTGCTTATCGTCCTCGGTGGTTCGTTTACGTCCCAAATTGATTCGTGATTCACTAACGTGATTCTCCAGTTCATGAGAATGAGAGACGATAACTGTTTCCATTATGCAATGTTGGCAGCTAGCTTCTATGAATATTCGTGTAGAACTGACAACGACAATTAATAATTAAGGACAATACAACTACCCAATCTGTATAATTGCATACATTACCACACTTTCATACATGTACACAACATCACAAAGTACTTGTATCAACAAGACAATTACCAAACACACTATGACACATAACGAATGTGTTGAACGTACCTTGAACTTAACATTTATACACTTATATATATATATATATATATATATATATATATATATATATATATATATATATATATATATATATATATATATATATATATATATTCACATTTCCTAACACCATAAAATACAGTTGTGACTGACTGCAGTTAGAATACGTGTGTATATAGGTACATTGTTTGTCTGGATGCCGGATGGCCCCGTCCAATGCAAAATCCTGGCTACGCCACTGAACGACAAGACGTCCGAGATTGTGCGCGTTTGGTCCAACAGGGAGTGCACCAGCTCATATCTAACAGCTCTGTTTATATTATAAAAATTAGTGGTTTAAGTGAGATTACACAACCCCGCGAGTATGGAGTAACGTGTGGGACTAAAAGGTGCTGCCACCTCACGGAGTCTGGATAATCGAGGCTAAGAGTACAGTGGTTTTTCCGATAGGTGGCGGAAAGATTGGTGTCGCCATCTAGCGAATGTCACGGTGGCTTCATTGCTGGTGTACTTTCGGACTGGAGCGGTATTTTTTAACTTAGAACGTTTCACTGATACCACCACTCATTCTTAACGCGTTACCAATTGACATATGTTAACATGAAATTAGAAGCATATGTTGGACTGGTCGTTGTCTTTGCTGTTCATTCTCAAAAAGGTAAGATCAGTCGGAATAAAAATGTCATGACGTACGACGGCGTATCCGTGAATGAACCGATGTCGATGTCGATGACGATCTGTCATTCTGTGTGAACGTGACATTTGGCACAACGACAGCTGTTAATATCAACACACAAATTGTTCGTTCGCACCACTTATATTACATACAAGCATAGTGTAGATATTTGTGATCTACTTAAGGGATTTAATTATGGGCAGCAAGTTGTGTTAAACGCTTCATTTCTAGTTACTTATTTGAGTTGTTAGTAAACAAATTATAGCCTTGGTCCAGTCGGCTTGTCAGAGATAACCGAGGCTAGTTTCAGCAAATTTTTTTGTAGTCGTTTTGTGTAACCATGGGCATGGCATAGCTACTTTGAATACTAGCTTGAAAATGTGTTACGTATCTAGACCAGACCAATTTTAGCCTAATCCTAACCCAGTTTTTTTCTGAAGATGTTGCAAAACTCCCACACTTTGAGAAAAGGACACAATTTAAGCTTTTGTGGTGTGTTTGTGTTTTGGAGCTTTTTCATTTTGTCTGTTTTTGATAAATCTTCATGCTTCAATCAAGACTGTGTATTAATTAATAGCTTTCCAACAAGTTTAAATTTTGGCAAGTCACAGGATACAAATCTAAGAAGACGAGACAGCAACTAGTCGAGTACATTTTAGTTTCATAAGCACTGGTGTAGAATCAGGACCCACCTAAACTTTTCCGTCTTTTCGGCCTCAAAAATGCTTTAAAATGCACCATTTATGTAATAAAGTTAAACAAACATGCGTGGCTTTAAGTTGCATGGTTTTAATCCAATGATGTATCAAATGTAGGCAATTACATAGTTTAGATTCTATTTAAGTACCATTACACATTCATGCTTTGCGAAAAAATTTCTCCTCTTCAGTTACTGCACAAACAGAGTGTGAGCCAGGCCATGGCTACCCGGACTTCTGTCCTCAGGCGGGAGATGCCCCAAATCGAACGCGATGTTGCAAGCACTACCTCACTCCCAGCTGCTGTGAAGAGCGTGCGACCAGCGTATGTTTGTGGTCAGGCCATAGTAGGTGGTCAGGAAAAAATTTAGGTAGGTTGCAAAAATTCTCCATGGCAGTGATGATGATGCTGACAGTGACTTCAAAAAATATAACCACATCTGGCTTATGATGGTGCATTAAAAAATAACTCATCTACAGTCTTGCTACATGATACCCTGTATGGATGTGGATATTTGTAATAGATGAGTAGTATTCATATATTTATAATTTTGCTTTTGAACAAATACTGGTTCGAAAATGATTTCGATCATTATCATTAGGTAAAAATATCGCAAACTACTGCTATTAGTGGTCTTTGGAAATTATATTATGACATGATAAATAGTTGACATCATTACACTGTCTGCATCAACCATGACTTGTACAGAAAACAAATCTGTGTACACTGTAAACCAGCGAGTTATTTCTTGCATAGATAATTTTACAATTTTTTTATAATTTAATCATTATCAGTTAAATACTATGCTTTTACATTTTCAATTAAGTTAAGTAACTTTATTCCGCAACATTACATCCATATAAAAAAAGTAAACTAGACTATGAGTCTATGACTAATGACTACTTACATAAAGCATTTATGTCCAATGGCGACCCAGTGGCAGTGTATACAGAGTATCACTACTCGTGATACTCTGTAATATTGCATTGCCCGATCTACCTATACACGTCATAAAACTATACAATTGTTTTCTTATTAACATTTTACCTGTGTGTAAGCCTCTTGACACAAACATGTAAATCGCACTTCAATCTCGAGGTTCATTGCATAACAATGTAAAGACATTATTGTATGCGACACACAGTATTCTCATTGACTCTGCTCTATAGCAACACCACAGCTGGCATGTATATAATGAAGTATGGTAGGATTTAAATAAAATACATTTTACAGATTCTGTACACATGTAAAACTTATGGCATTACCCTGAACATAAATTCTATTGGATTACCTTGACATGTTATCATTGTCACTGAGATCTTCAGTGATAATATGCCCAAGATATTTAAACTTACTAACCCTTGGCAATATTTCACCATTTAACACAAAGTTCAGAATGTATATAATTTATTATCTTTGAACCATTTACAACAAAATATCATAACGTTACTTATGGCACTATTGTGTTTAATAACATGTTGTATCCCATATTCTGAACACACAGATGATAACATTGATAAACCCATAGATGAAGGAGCCATGAACATTAAAATCATCAGCAGGGTGCTAAATAAGTCTGGTCCGACCGTCCGGGACGAGTAGTTTTAGAGCTCGGACTAGTACAGTTTTAGTAGAATAGCCCTGTCAGACTAGCTGTGACTTGAAAATGGCAGTAATACTTTTAGTAAAACAATAGACCAAGATGATAGAGCATACACTACAATATTCCAATATATATATATATATATATATATATATATATATATATATATATATATATTTATATATATATATATATATATATATATATATATATATATATATATATATATATATATATATATATATATATATATATATATATATATATATATATATATAAAAATATGTTTAATTAATATGTAATAATGTCTAAGGACTAGTAAAACTAATTCAGGACTAGTCATCTATAAGTCAGCTAGTCCGACGGACTACCATGCTCATAAAAAGTATCATGCCCCCTGAGTGAGCATACATCAAATGGTTAATTAACAAGGAACATATTATACATCCAGCATTTACATTGTATAGTTTGTTACTGAGATCATCCATGTAAACACAAAAAGATAAGGAGAAAGAATTTCTCCTTGACACACCCCGTTACAGAAAAATGGTTGTACATGATATCTTTCCAACATACAGTACATACAGTTTTTGAGTAGTATACAAAAATATTAAAATTCAAGCTATATACACAGGTATGCCCCGCTTTATAAGTTTCTCAAATAGAATGTAATGATTTACATAATCAAAAGCCATGGGCGCATCCAAACAAATGATCTAACTTAGTTAATTTTTACCTACTCATATTTTTTACCATTTCTTTTTAAGCCAAACCCTGTCATTTTTCGGGATTTGACGCAGTTTTCTGAGGAACCAGAGGCTATTGGCGAGGCGAGATGGATATGTTGTGATTGCTTGACCTACAAAATACGGTCACTTTCACAGATATGCATTTGATTGTCACTGTCATTTACTGTCACAATACATCTATTTGACAGAGCCGGGGGAATCGGATTACGCTGTCTTCTGTCCCCAGCCAGGACAGGCGGATGACCACACTGTCTGTTGTACCAACAACAATGAGCATTACTGCTGCAGCACTAAACTGTAAGTAGGCCAAAGTACATCAGCTTGATGACATGTTTTTATAGATGATTATATTTATATAAGCAACATTTTTATTTTTTATTTATATAATTACAACTTTAGGCTTAGTCAGGAGGATGGTCTTCGTGTGTGCTGAAAACGTTTGTATAATTTTAATATTTTTCAACATCTAAATTTTAACTTAAATGTTAAAATTACTAGACAGCCTCTTTGGTCAACACTGGTTTACAGGCTTAGCTAAATTCTACATTGGCCTGGAACAAAACAATAATTTAACGTATACACAATGGGTGGTTTTGTTCTTTTTCAGCACAGCTCAAAACTATTAGCCACATCTAAAATATAGCTAGAGAATTGTCATGTTGATATACACAGGTATTATAGTCAATACTGAATAATGTGTTTCATATTTACGATCGGATTAAGGATAAAGATAGATGATTATGAATACAGTAGCCTTCCGTTTTGACTTTAGCCCGGGGGACCTCTTTACAAGGGACTTTTAGTCAGTCCTTCCACACAACCCAACAATTACAAACATATATTATAGATTGTTAAATATATGTGTGGAGAGGCAGAGAAATGCACTTTTGTCTTCTGTGTTAATCTTAACATAATATGGCCGACGACATGACTCAGTGCATGATAAACACCATACTAAAAACAGCTGTGGTCAATACCTTTCAATCAGTTCTAGAGCTAGCCAGTCTTGACTAGTGAGTCTTGACCAGAGAGCTAACCAGTCTTGACCAGTGAGGTAGCGAGTCTTGACCAGTGAGCTAGCCAGTTTTGACCAGTGGGTTAGCCAGTCTTGACCAATGAGCTAGCCAGTCTTGACCAGTGAGTTAGCCAGTCTTGACCAGTGAGCTAGCCAGTCTTGACCAGTGAGCTAGCCAATCTTGACCAGTGAGTTAGCCAGTCTTGACCAGTGAGCTAGCCAGTCTTGACCAGTGAGCTAGCCAATCTTGACCAGTGAGTTAGCCAGTCTTGACCAGTGAGCTAGCCAATCTTGACCAGTGAGTTAGCCAGTCTTGACCAGTGAGTTAGCCAGTCTTGACCAGTGAATTAGCCAGTCTTGATCAGTGAGCTAGCCAGTCTTGACCAGTGAGCTAGCCAGTCTTGACCAGTGAGATAGCCAGTCTTGACCAGTGAGCTAGCCATTCTTGACCAGTGAGCTAGCCAATCTTGACCAGTGAGTTAGCCAATCTTGACCAGTGAGTTAGCCAGTCTTGACCAGTGAGTTAGCCAGTCTTGACCAGTGAGTTAGCCAGTCTTGACCAGTGAGTTAACCAGTCTTGACCAGTGATTCAACACAAAGAAACCACAAGGCACAACCGTGGACTAATTGGTTGAAGTCCACACAACAGGCTATTTGAAGTCACTTAGATTTAATTTCTGTAACGCCAGCCACTGACTCACGTCATCATTAAACGGTGGTCATTCTGGATGGATTGTTTTGTGACGAAACAATTACTGCAATGGAAATCTGACCACTGCTGGGGGCACGGCTCACCACTGTACAGTTACTCGACATGTGTTGCAGATTGGCAGCAATCTTGGGCGGAGTTTTCGGTTCTCTTGCGGTCATCGGCATCATCATTGGCATCGTGTGCTGCGTCCAGGTGAAGAGTGGACGCTGGGTGTGTGTCCAGGTGCGGCCGGGGAAGTGGACGATGGTGTCACGGGCACGCGCCGAGAAACTCAACCATCTACGGCAGTTGGAACTGAATGCGAACCGTACACGCCCTCCACAGCGATGTCGGCGCTCTTGCCCCTACGATAAGAGGGAATGCACAGTTCCAGACAACACCGCTCAGCGGTGCTGTGGATCCCAGTGTCCATATTCCATGTCGCCACCACCTGGACCGTCGTATGCACCGCCTGGATCGTTGTATGCACCGCCACCACCATATCCAGACACGATCTTAGAAGAGAGTTCTTTCTCAAACAGTGGCTACCAATGTCATGTAGGACCAGGGGGTGAGAAATGTTAGCAGATATGTAAAATTTTCTTGGCTGAAACCTGTACTTTTGACTTTGGTATGAATCAAGGCACAATCTGTAATGATTTATGGTATAATACTATAGTGATTGTGTGTATCCAGACACTATATGTTTTTAAATTCCTTAAAAATCAAAAAAAGAATAATTTTATGTAGTGTTTGTTATGTAGTGTTTGCATGGTTTAGCATCCCTAGCACCTATCCCAGTAGCCCCCCCCCCCGGGAGATAGTGGACAAAGGGAGGGCTAGTGGCACTGCTTATCCTTTTGTCAACACTATCTGGCTGCAACTGAATTTTAGGTACCTGATTTTAAATAAGAAAGTAGTCTTACGTCTGATGCACATTCTAAGAATGTCAGACTTTTTTGATTGGAGGTAAACCATAATAAAAACCCACAAACTACAACAATAGGTTGTTCACTTAAACGTGAGGGCAGTTGACTTTCAACAACTTATACCTGAGTCAGGACAATTAGCTTTCATGTGTGAGTTAAATTGGGTTTTGCTCACCTTACTTAGAACAATCTACAGAGAGGACTGTGTTAAACTAATGGTATAGCGGCACTCAATTCTCACACCTCGGCAGGGCTTTATGCAGGATAAAATTATTGCCAGTCACACATGTTTTGGTGGACACATGGATGTTAACTGTTTAGCCAGTTTACAAACTTTTAAATGTGTCTGATGACCTAAAATGGACTACAAACACACATGTGACACCATTTTCACTCACTTTCAAGGCATAACTAACAATATCGTCCACATTCGTTTTTACCCGTCCAAATGATGGGTGGATGGGTCTCTACATAAAGCTATGCACCTCGGGGGAGGGGGCTACTTGGACATGGGCTAGAGACAGGGCTAGTGGGGTGATATCTTTCAAACACCTGTTATTTTTATATGTAGTGACACTGATTTTAAACACCAACAATAATTCCCAATACGTTTTCAGATAGCTGAGAATTTTGTTATTTGTAGGGGTCCAAATACACACAATCATCAGGATAATGTTTATTATACAAAGAGTCATAACCATAGGTCGGTTATTGGCTACTTTGCACGTGGTTGTCTTACTGAGAATTGAGATCGGATGTCCGCATAAACAAACAGTAACCATTTAACTCGTATCTTTATGCAGAGACCCGTCCACCCGTTATTTGGTCAGGTAAAACCCGTTGTGGATGGGTAGAAATGTGGGTGGACAGGTGGTGGTTGGGTAAAAAATGAAGGAGCAAAGCAAAGAAAGGTCTTAACAAGTCCTACATATAATTGTCAGTTATGCTTTAGAAATATGTGTAAATGGTATCACATGTGAGTTTGTAGCACACTCCAGGTCATTAAACACATTTCAAGTTTCTCAACTCGCTTAACAGTTAACATCCATGTGTCCCCTAAAATGTGTGACTGGCAACAATTTATTCTGCATGAGGCCTCAACATCATTATTGAGCTTTGCATCTTTGGGTGATGAAATTATTCAACAAAAATATGTATCTTGATTTTGCTATTGGAAGTGATACACGTTAACAAATTGTAGCCCTGGCCATCTCTTCTTTGTTTTGTATTGACTTAGTGGAAATCTCTGTTTATGGCACTGGGGGAGCTGAGAATTGTTAGCAGGTATATACAATGGAGCTGTCATTATTTGTCTGGATCACATCCTAATTTGAAATCGTCACTCACCCTTGATTATCTCTAGCTCACCCCTTAGATAAGTACGGACAGCTCACCATTGCACACTTTTTGTCAAATATTTTTGTTTGAGTTGATGGGGTGCCTCACATGCTAGTGGTGTTTTATATCTTTAACAGGAGTCTCCCGACCATATATGTAAAATATAGGTTTCACTGTATATGTATTATTGCAGTTAAAGGTCAGATAAATTGTTTCTGAGTTCTGACTGATAGCTGCAGTTTCTTTAGTATAGGTTCATCATTTTGTTGTGTTTTATATTTGATCAGACGTACACATATATTTACTCTTAGCAATATGTGCTCATGTTGTAGGTCTCATAATAGTGATGAAATAGCTTTCTAGTTGTAACTGGATTGCTTAAATGTCATCACACGGGTTCATTTCAGTGTTGCGCAATGGATTTTTATAATTAATTTTGTATAAAGAGTTTGTTTGGTTCCGTATTTACATGTATATAGAAACTGTATATATTATGAGCATTACTGTACAAATGTACACTGTACTAGTATTTGTGTTGGTTCACAATGTTTTTAAGGCGGACAGCAACAACTGCTTTTGATCAGTGAATATTTTGATAACAGAAAATGGACGTGTTTATTTATGTTGTACAAGTTCACGTGTTTATATCATGGCTTCTAGAAGGGTTGGCATAAAACACATTTGTCAAGAACCTTTCGGTAAGTACAAGTACCTTGGGTGAAATACTATTTCAGTGAACAATTTATTACCAATACAGTGTAATTCACTAATATTGTATTTTCAGAAAGTATGTAATATTTGTCACACAGAAAAACTATAGGGAAATATTATTTTGCATTCTGTGCTTCATATGTTATAAAGTACAAAGGACATAGTTTAAATACATCTACTTGTCATTTAAATAAAAACAAGGTTCAAATCTAGATACTAAAATGTACTTGGGACCTTTAAGTACAAGTACTTGACCCCAACCATTCTCATCCCATTTTGTGAGTTTTATTGTTTGGTTACATCAAGCAGTCATTGTTGTTAATGTTTACATTTTGTTACAGTGTATTGTATTCTATCATTCCAGTTATGTGGCCCTTTTATACGTGTAAGCATGTCTAACTTGATCTACTTTAAGCTGAAAAGGCATGATCGTGATCGCCAGTGTATTTGTTTATAAAAATAAATAAGATTTTTAATTAGTGATTGCCCTTTGTTGTTATGTCTGCATTTTCTCGTTGCTGCCACCATTCTTGGCGCAGTTGGTGTTGGGAGGTCCCGTCTGTGTCTAGCCAAAGTTACTGCATGCACCACCAGGGGACCACTTCACTAAGATAGAGCTCTTACGGAAAATCCATTCCCCAAATCCGTTGTTAAATTAAATAAATGAGGTTTTCAAAATGCAAATATCCATTGTCATGTTACCATGGACACTATTTCTGTGGCACACCAGTGACAATGTGCCACTGGCGTGTCATTGGGTTGACAATTTACAGGTATTCAATATGAGTATTAAGGAATAAAATTGATGTTAAAGTGTAAAATGTTGTTTAAGACCTCTTAAAAACCATAGTAAAATGGAGACCTGGTCTCCTTGATGCATAATATTTCCAGTTGCTTTCAAAAATGTCACATCTCAATGCATTCCCCACTACATCCACCTATTTCAACAGACTCGATACCATCCACACGGTGGGTTCAGCCCACCTCAATACAATAACAATACAATACAATACAATACAATACAATACAATACAATACAATACAATAAACTTTTATTTATCCCTGTAAGGGCAAGTACATTGTCGTTCATCATTGCGTATAACTGTGTAAAATATGATATAAGATACATACATATATATATATATATATATATATATATATATATATATATATATATATATATATATATATATGTTGGAGCTGACACATACAATCTTCTGTAAGCAGCTCCTATTCGTAACGCTCAGGTTGAAATACCAGCAGAGAAAAACAAAGAACGCTCTCGATAAACGATTTGTAAACCATATTTAAAACATTTTTGTTAACAAAAAATTAGTTTAGTTTTCTAAGAAAATGCAGGCACTGCTGACATTTCTTGACAATGATTCCACTGTTGTCATCCCATCTAAGTTTGTTATCAAACAATGTACCTAAAGAATTTGTACTAGGTGACTATTTCAACCTTCTGATCATGAATGGTGGTGTTTTCAGGACATTCACTCTGTTTTCTGAAATATATTACTAACTCCTCACATATAGCATATATGCAGACAGAGCATATTTAATCTGCACAAGTTATTACACTTGCTTGACACAATAATTTGTTTACATTTTATGTCCAAATTAAATTTCACAATTACATCTCTGTCTGTAAATATGTGGTTAGTTTTTGATAAAATGAACCAGCTGCAATTTATTGAAGTGTAATAATAAATATTATGTTTTAAGCATTCTTTTTCAATAGAAAGGAATTGCGATTTTAGCAACTACGTCACCTGACGACGTAGATACGTATCAGTGTATCATGGCAGTCTCCTGGTCTATCGATCCTATCAATACCTTAGTGTTTAATTTCATTCTTATAAGTAGCCCAAGTCAAGTCAAATCTTGTTTGGATTCATCCATCCACAAAGTGCCACATCAAAAATTACTATTTAAGCTAAAGGCCCACGGCATAGGAAATGGTATGTTTAACTGGATAGAAAAATGGCTTATTGATAGAAGACAAAGAGTAGTAGTTGATGGGGAAGTTTCAAACTGGAAATCGGTTTTGAGTGGAGTACAGCAGGGATCAGTATTGGGACCTATTTTATTTTTAATATATATCAATGATATGGATGATGATATAGCAGGCAAGGTGTTGAAGTTTGCGGAAACAGGACATGGGGATGAAGATGCGCAATATACAATGGGTGGTACTGTACTAAATACTACCGTAAAGGAAAAAGACTTAACTATTAGTGCGAATGTGAAGGTATCAGAGCTATGTGAAATTGCAGCAGCGAAGGGAAACTAAATTCTTGGTTTGATAAAGCGAAATATAATCATAATAATGATGGCAATTGTTATAGCGCTGGTATCCGCCACGTGGTGGCGCTCATATGATGTACAAGGAAAAAGAACTAATAATACCGCTGTATAAAATAATAGTTAGGCCTCATTTAGAATATTGTATGCAAGCATGGAGGCCATATCGCAATAAGGATATAGATATGCTAGAAAGAGTATAAAGGAGAGCAACC
The DNA here is from genome assembly GCA_025642075.2 of Ridgeia piscesae. Lineage (NCBI taxonomy): Eukaryota > Metazoa > Annelida > Polychaeta > Sabellida > Siboglinidae > Ridgeia > Ridgeia piscesae. The sequence goes on from JAODUO010000474.1 coordinate 70,081, forward strand.
AAAATGATACAAAAAGACAGGAGTATTAATTATGAAATGCGTCTAAAGGAATGTGGTTTAACAACACTAGAAATCAGGAGATTGACAGGAGATCTAATAGAAGTGTTTAAAATATTGAATGGGTATGAAAATATTGAGAGAAATACTTTTTCTCGGTTATGGAAGAGAGAAGGGCTAGATGACATAGAGTTACATTAGCAAAGAAGGAGTTTTTTTATTTGTTTGAAAATAAAATCGACCTATACCTAAGAAGGGCGAGGTACAGTTAGATAGATCAGTTGGACTCTTGATAAGACAAAGGGCTTCCTTGTCATCTCGAGTTGATTGTCTTGGTGGCAATCTTGTTATATCTTGTTAAATCTTGTTAACCCCGGAGGTCTCTCACCTCGGCTGGAACAACTTTCACGAGTCCAGCGGCTTTCGTTCGTTGGAACTGACCCACCGCTTCATGTCTCGGTCCATATTATATATATTTTATATATATATATATATATATATATATATATATATATATATATATATATATATATATATATAAAGAGAGAGAGAGAGAGAGAGAGAGAGAGAGAGAGAATGCCGGACACCCGACTCGAAGGACCATGCATGGTTCGAATCCCGGTGCCGGCAGGTCGGTGGTCGTGTCGAAACTTGGGCAAATTCGTTCACCCTATATCGCCTGCTCCTTCCATCCCGGCATGGAAGGGTAGTCCAACAATATTAGGAGGCAAAGCGCTACAAAGGCATGGCCCCCAGTCCCCAGCGGCACCGAATGAGTCCATGACCAAGGAGGCGGCTCTGGTCAACTAGACTACGCAAAGAATCTCTGGGTAAAAAAATCCGCTGAAAGAGGGTAAGTAGGTTAAAGATAGCGACCTACACTGTTAGAACTCTACTAAGAGATGAACACATACAAGAACTCCAAGACGAACTTAGGGAACCAGGTTGACATGGGATCTAATCGGGATCTGCGAAGTGAGAAAACGAGACGAATGCTTCCCTATCTTACAAAGCAGCCATCTACTAAGACAAACAACAGCCAAGCAGGAGTAGGCTTTTTCATAAACAGGAAATGGAAGTGACCATATAGTGAGGGTAAACAGCATTAGCTTCACAGTTGCATAACAAAGAGCTACAAACAAAAGGTATTGCAAGTATGTACACCAACAACATCATACTCAGAATAAGACGTAAATAGCTTCTACAACGACGTCGATGAGACTTTAGGGAACCCAAACCACTATACGATAGTGTTATGAGAATTCAATGCGCAAATAGGGAAAACAACAAACCCTATGAAACCGGCAACGGGCAAATTTGGGCTCGAACTAAGAAACGAGAGAGGCGACACCTTGGTAGAATTGGCAACATCAAGAAAGTACAAAATCATGAATACCATGTTCCAGAAGAAAGCAGGGAAGAGACAGACGTAGAAAAGCCCAAACGGTGTAACGAAGACCGAAATAGATTACATCCTAACAAATAGGCCAGACATCGTCACAGACGTAACAGTCATCAACCAAGTCAACATTGGAAGTGACCACAGACTGGTTACGAACACCATCAAACTGGACGTAGAAATGGAAAGGAAAACATTATGACCAAGAGGCCACCAAGAGTAGATGCCACATAAATAGGATCAAAGAAGATCGAATTCCAACTCGAATAGAGAAACCAATTTGAGACACTACAAGAACTAGACGACATCGACATCATGAGTGAAACCATCACAGACTTGAACCATCAAAACGCGCCAAGAGTAGCTAAGGCCACTGAAATCGAAGATATCCTCACCAACGAGAGCCCTGATGAAGAAACGACGAACAATTGTGTGAAACGACACGATAAAAAATGAATAGAGTACACAGAAATATCAAAAAGAACGCAAGAGAGGACATCAGGAAATAAACCCAAGAGATCATATGAGAAACGATCATATCATCATACAGCCTGAGGAAAGTCCGAAGAACGCAGAAGCTTGGCAAATACAGACTGATCACACTCATAGACAAGGAGGTTAGAGGAATCTATGTTCAAGATAAGATCATAGAACGAATAGAGGAATTCTACACCGAGCTATACGACAGTGACCAGAGTACCATAATCTGCAACTGACCCAAAAGAGGTACCAGAGATAACATGGGAGGTGGAAGCAGCACTACGAGATATGAAGAATGAGACAGCAACAGGCAACGACCATATAAACTTCGAGACATTGAACACAGTAGAAGATTATTATCATCTCAATGACACTTGCTAAGATGTACACTAAATGCTTATCAGAATGATGAATACACACAGCATGGAAGAAAGCTAAGAGGGTGATAATCTTCAAGAAGGGAAATAAGAAAGACCTCAAGAATTACAGACCGATATGTCTACTACAAACATCTATAAAGTACTCACGAAAAGACTAGAGACGACACTCGACGAAAACCAACCACGAGGGCCAGTTGGATTCAGAAGCAAATACTCAACGACAGACCACATTCATTCAAGCCGTAAACCAACTGAAGGAGAAGTGCAGAGAATACAATATCCCACTCTGCATCGCATTCGTCGACTACGAGAAAACCTTCGACTCAGTGCAAACTCTAGCAGTACTGATCTCGCTTCAAGAACAGGGAGAGAAGATGTTTACATCGAACTCTTGAAGGAAATCTACACCAACATCTCGATGACAATCCACCTACAGAAAGAAAGCAACAACATCAACACCAGGAGAGGAGTACGACAGGGAGATACCATATTGCCCGAGCTGTTTACTACAGCACTCGAAAGCATATTCCGACGACTGACTTGGGAAGCCAGATGCTTGAAGACAGACGGCAAATATCTTCGCCGACGACATACTCATATGCGCTAATGGACAACATGAACTACACCAAATGCCACAGGAATTAGTTGATGAAAGTGAAAATGAAGATGAACAAGTCGAAGACAAAGGCGATGATGGAAAACGACACACCAATATATGTAAACAACACTCAGATCGAGAATGTTGAAAGCCACATCTACCTGGGACAGAGATACAGCACCAGAGACAAAACCAAGACAAAGAGATTCAAAGAAGAATCATTCTGCGATTTGATGTAATATTTAATACATATTATTACATTTCACCATGACTTGTTAAGGTAGTTTTGATAGTTACAAAAGCGACGCTGCATGTAGGTTTATAATTTAGTTTTCTTCCAGTGGGATGCGATAATGTTGTTCCGCATACTTTAAACAAAGTCTAAGCTGTGGTTTGATTTGATACTGTATTTCATAAATAAATTCGGCATTTCGCTATGACTTGTACAGTTATAGGTAAAGCTGGTTTTGCACGTTTACATGTCCAACTGTTTTAACGGGAGGGTGCCAGCTCTTCTGCCCAGAATTGGCCGAGTAGTAACGTGTAACGGGACGTCTGCTGATTAAAACGTGGGAAAGTTAAACATGAAAGATATTGGGGTTAAATGTGCTCGTCTCGGCATTATTGCCAATCTTTTTTTAGACTGGGTATTTTGTATATCCTTTGAACGTGTTGCAGGCGGAATCTTTTAAAATGCAAATATTGTTCCGAGCTTAATAACATAACAAATCACAAATTGGCAGGCAGTAAACCTTCAACATGCATGTTGCAGTCGTACGAACGTAATAGTAAATGAAAAAAAAAATGTATGAGCTGTCACCCTCGCTTTAATGTTCCCCACCCACACGAAGGGAAGAATTCGAACCCCCTAGTGTTGACATACCGGAACGAAACGTGGTACAATGACAGAAACAATAAAAGTTTGCCGACAGTGGAGCCGCCACAAATGTCAACATTGGCAGACATTGTATTAATTGCCGCCGAAACAAATATGTAAACATAGGGTAGGATATTTTGTATTGACCTCAAATAAAAATGAACTTACAGGAAACCACAAATCAGATTGTCTTTCCAACATATTATAGAACTTTGCACTTTTCAATAGTTGCAAATAAAAATATTTCTCACATAGGGGATTTGGGATTAGATTGATTCGAGTAAGGTTCTTTCTGAAGACATTGACAAAAGCCATTATATCAATTACTATGTTACGATTGACTAATATATTACGCTGAACCACCTCTTTTACTGTGTAGTGATGGTGCTGACGAAGAACTATGTATTCCTTGATGACAACCCTAATTTTAGAGAACAAAATTTTTAGATTTATCGAACTGTTATTATCATATGCATGATTTACGACGCATTCGTCGGTGTTTGCCTCTTTCTGTTGCAAAACCACTATTGCCACTGCGCTAGCCACTAGTAAACTAGTCTGTTGTACTGCTCTTTCTCATAATACTGACCTTAAGGATACACAAATTACAAAGTGTTCATATTTGCTTACCAAGGGTTGTGACAAGGTCTCCATGTTTTACTCATTCTAAGCCGCGTCTAAAGTCTCTGCATTGGCTTCCTGTCCGGTATTGTATCGTCTTTGAGATATTTACTATTACATACCAGGCACTTTCTTTTAAGCAACCATTGTATTTGGCGGGTTGACCAGTAGACCAAGGGCTCACGAAAATACCCGAACAATATTTGTTTGTTAACTAGACCATGAGCCAAACCCTCAAAATTGGCAACAGGCAGTGGCGTAGCCTGGGGGGCCATGGCCCCCAATCCCGGAACAAAATTACGATGGTTGGGAACGGAGGACCAATAACTGGCTGCCTTATTCATAGTCACAAATTACAGTCGCTTTCAGGATTATTGTGTAAGATTTTCTTTCCCATTCCTACGCTTTCGTCAAAAAGTCATCATTCAAATAGGATTAAATTAAGAATTTTCCACTTCTGTCGCTGACTGCAACATAAGAGTTAACAGAGCAATGGAAATGTCATTATTCTCAATATGCATGATGGGTAATGGGTATTGAGGATTCAAAATAATAATTGCTCGATTACTAAACTAGGGTCAAATTGCATTTTGTTTTTATTATTTTCTTGAATATGAATTCCATTCATATTCAGAAAAATGAAACCATGAATTCCTGTTCCATTGTCTTTTTTCTTCCTCCAACTTTTTGTTACTATACGTTCTCAGTCAGCAGACTCCAATTCCTTCTGTCATTTTTCCATTCTTCTCCCACTTTTTCGAGGTCAGTTTTAATGCAATCCCCCATTGCAATTTCGGTCTTCTTCGTCTCCATTTCCACTCCACTTTCTGGGCATCTGCTCTCTGCCATTTTTTCGCCTCACATTTATTCTACATGACTAGCCCATGTATTCCTCACCAATTTCTTCTTAGAACCTTCCTTCACTCCACTCTCATTTAATCAATTTTCTCTTTAACTCCCACGATTATTCTTACCAGTTTGGTTTTCGCAAACCTGGACCTTCTCCTGTTGTTTCTTTGTTAGTGCCATCGACTCTAGTGCATTCACGTATGCCGCTGTAACACACGAGCTGAGCCTGAGAATATTTCCTTTACGTTTACGTAATATGCGTATATCTCCCATTACCCCTTCGACGTTCTTCCAAGCGTTTACCCTGGCTGTAGTCCTCATTGTAACCAAAGCAATTAATCTAGGGGGTTGCCATTTCCTAGCGTTAATTTATAAATTGTAATATGCAACGTTACATGTTGTGAAGTTACTGGTTGAACGCCAACGCCACATCTTCTATGTAAGTGACTACGTGTCATGACTGTCTTTGTTAGTAGGTTTGGGAGAGTAGCGTGATGAATGAGTCCGCAGCGACGCCTATCGAGTCGATTGGAACCATCTTCTCATGACTACAGGTTATCTGCTATTTTCTATTCGGCTGCCTACTCCAATGACCTATATTAAATATTATTATTATGTAGAGATCAGTGGCCTACTCTCGCATCGGTCAGTGTAGGAGCATTCCATCCATACCTATATAATTCATGGTTTTTTCACAATTCAGAAGGGTTGGTGTTATCAGGCTATATTACAAGTCAGCTCTGCGATAGTTACTGGATGTCTACGATTACGTACAACGGTTCATCCCTGGCTATAGGAATAATCCGTAGTGTATTTCCTGACGTTTTAATTTTGAAATTCAAGAGCTACAAACTGAATGAATAGCTTTTATAGTTCGTAAGAATTGGTGTTATCAAGTTATATTTAAAGTCAGTAGAACGATATTTACACACATGTGGATGTCAACGATTAGGTATAACGGTATATATTGCGTATGGCAATAATCCGTAGTATATCTATTAATGTTTAAGTTTCGAAATCCAAGAGATTCCAGGCTCACCAGATGCATAGACCTACACCATTTTTACCTCCACCCTCAGTATCCAACAAATAACCTTCGCATACACTCACCTGGAAACCAACTAGATCCAGCCACTAAGGCTGCTTCACCAGACAACTGCATATAATTAATTAATAAATACCTATAATCTGGGATATTTTGTCTGGGATGCCAAGTCTTAGGCCAATTTTTAAAGTTTTACTTTTGTTTTAAATATTGGTGACAGGTGATTTCCTCCAAACAGCAAAAAACTTTTACTAACGCAGGAGTTTGTAGTATAGTGGCTACAACTTCAGACTCTCGACTTTGTCTTAGAGGACCTGGATGGAATTATGTGCTGCCGTGTCAAATCGTGTATTCTTGAGCAAGTTTTGTCATTTTATATTGCTTAGTTAAACGTTTTTTATGTAAGAATATCTTGCTACAGACAGTGATGGATGTACGAACAGTCTTCGCGCTTTAATTGCAGCATCGCTGGGTGCTTCCCAGAGAAGCTGAAATGGTGTTCCATTGAACAGGTTTGTCAGGGAGTAAAGTGTAAAGCGCTTTGAGCAATCCTGATCGAGGATTGTATATTGCGATATAGAAGAACTTACCTTTTAATAAATACTAATATAGCTACTTAAAAAGCAAATTAGCTTCACACAATTATGCCATGCTTAGGAGCCCATGTATCTTAGCTTGTATACCATATACCTTTTTCAGGATAATTGTATAAAATGATCAACCATGATGATAATAATGATGTTGTGTAAAGATGTTTTAATAAATCACCAAAATAGTAAATACTGCTGTATGTTTCATTTTGATTCAACACATGTAATAATGTAGAAAATGTACTATCATGAATACTATATTATGTCTACACAATTGGGTATCATTCGTCTTCATTAGTTGGCCATGAAGGGATGTTGTAGGCGTCTCAACATCTCATCTCCCACCTATTTTGCAGCCAATCTCTCATTTTTTACAACAGAAAAACATTAAATAAAACTAACTCAGCACCTGTTGCTTCTAGTATAATTTTAATGGAGGGAATTATTTCAGAAAATTATTTAAGCGAAGATTACTTTCAGTAAATTCAATCATTCATAAGTTAATTCAACCAGTCATTTATTTAACACAAAACAGTATGTCATATATTGTATTTCAGTAACAATTATTCCACAGATAAGATTCAAAGAAGAATGACGGCCGGCTCTCTTCTTTATTTACATCAGTGACTTACCTAACACTATCAACTCCACAGTCTGCCTATTTGCAGATGACTATGTCTTAAACAAAGAAATTAACAATCAATCAGACCCACAAGAACTACAGAAAAACCTAGATGAATTAACATATTGAGAACATGACTGGCAAATGCACTATAACCACAAGAATTGATTTGTGATGAGACTAACTCAAGCAAGAAATGCAAAACATTTTAGTTATACTCTGTCTAGGAAATACAAAACCATAGGCATGGCATATTCCATAAAGTCATGTATAGACCCCTATCCTTGCCTGTAATAAACCTCGTACAACGCCTATCAAAGCATCTCAATAATAAAGCATTCAACACAATCTAAACTAACTCTAGTCTAGAAAGCAATATTCAGACGAATACTTTGAAATAAACCTCAGAATTGTTCTATGTAAAACAATTTAAAGAATGTTAAAAAAAAAAATTTCCTGAGCAGTAAATTATTGGAATTCCTTACCAGATGCAATTGTCAATATTCCAGAACCACAACAATTTAGACATGTTTTGATATACGACTAGTAACCCAGAACTACAGAAGCATGCGCAGTTGCGCACCCAACCCTGACCATTTGACTCCACCAAGAGAGTACTCAAACAAGGCAAAGCAGGGTAATATGCACCGCGAAATCTTCAAAGATAACTTTGGAATCTGTTTTTTTAAATATCTACACCTCATGCATACTTCCAACAATGACATACGACGTGTAAACGTGGGCTCTGTCCAGCCAGGCGAAGAACAAGCTAGCAACCGCACAATCAAAGTGACAAACATGGAAAGAAGTTTGTTAAGCATCAAATATACGGAGAGAAAAACAAACATCTGGGTGAGAGAAAAGGCAAAGACGTTATTGAACAAGTCAGAAGACGGAAGTGGACCTGGGCAGTTAGAATGTGATGTTGTTCAATGTGTTTCATGATGTGGCTGAAGTATGTGTTCAAGAAGTTTGGAAGTGTGCTTTCTTATGACTTATCTTCTAATAATCGGCTATTTTTCAAAGAAATAACCTTCTTTTAATTACAGAAACATAACCGATCGACTTAAATTTAACGTACTTTCACCATCGGTATATTGGTTGACATTTGTATGGTCAGTACGCAAATATTACGTTTAAAACCAGAGTAATATTACATGTAAAACCAGAGACGACGCCAAGTTTGACAGCTAACCGGAACTCACAAGAAGAAGGTTCCAATCGACTCGATAGGCGTCGCTGCGGACTATCAGAATTCCCGAATTGCGTCGTAGTTAACGAGATAGTCTGGTTCCTGGAACTACCGTTAGTGTTACTATTAGCCATAAGGATTCGTACCGATAATGTGAAATTATACCGTCAAATTAAAATGTCTCCCACTCATTAGGACTAGTGGCAAAGCATTTCTTTCAAACGTCCCATCACGTGACTGCGACGGAGTGACGTCATAAACAGCTCGGTAACTACGGCCTTGAATGTCTGCAAGTAAAGCGCCCGATCGCGTCTCCCACTACTCTTCAGCTAAGTTTCACCAGCCGCTGGACAACATACGTTAGGCAAGAGCCCTGCCCATGGCAATGAAGAAGACGGAGGGTGAAACCAAACAAGGCGAATGTTTGCAAGAAGCTACACGAACATTTAGCAGATAAGTACAGCCCAGCAATATTTATTATAACTGTTGGCAGTGTTGCGTCAGTTTAGCTTCGAATTTGCCTTTATGTCTGGAACTTAACTAGGTAGGACTCTGCCGATCGATGAACCAGGAAACACAGTTGTGTAGACGAGGGGAAAGTCAAGTCAACCACGGAGAACGTTTGCAAGAAGTTACACGAACAGTAATAGTCCAGTTTAGCAATAATTATTTATGTAATTTTTGAGTAAGTTTAGCTTTGTCCCTCTGGAATAGAATTAGCCGGGAGACCGATGATTGTTGAACCAGCAAAAGAGAGTTGTGTAAAGAAAACGGAGAGTCGAGTGAATACGGAGATATTTTGTAAGGAATTACGTCATTTAGCAGCTCGGTTCAACTTGGCATTAGTTTTCTATTCAATCTTTGAGTCGGTTTAGCGTTGACTTTCCATCTGTAACAATAGGTAGGAATATACATAGATGGAATTGTGTAAAATAGACCCTATAAAAGGGTACGGTAGCTCCAGGCCATGCCCCCTCTCTATCAACCTATACAGCTCCAGGTCACGCCTCCTCTCTATCAAACTATACAGCCCAGGCCTCGCCTCCTCTATCAAACTATACTGCTGAAAGACACGCCCCCTCTCTATCAAACTATACAGCTCCAGGCCACGCCTCCTCTCTATCAAACTATACAGCTCCAGGCCACGCCTCCTCTCTATCAAACTATACAGCTCCAGGCCACGCCTCCTCTCTATCAAACTATACAGCTCCAGGCCTCGCCTCCTCTCTATCAAACTATACAGCTCCAGGCCACGCCTCCTCTCTATCAA
>JAODUO010000474.1:85000-92500 GCA_025642075.2 Ridgeia piscesae
CGACCGACCGACCGACCGACCGACCGACCGACCGACCGACCGACCGACCGACCGACCGACCGACCGACCGACCGACCGACCGACCGACCGACCGACCGACCGACCGACCGACCGACCGACCGACCGACTGTCAATGAGGGGTTGTCAATGAGGGGTTGTCAATGATGGGTTGTCACATGACGTCACGTCAACATAACAACCGAGGGATAAGTATGATTAGTTGTAAAAAGACGAATGTCATAGATAGTCTCTGCACAACGATGATGACGATTCAGTTTCCCCCGACGTGAGAGAAGTTCCACGGTCACACAGAACCGAGGTTGCTACACAGGATAGGCTGGTACCTAGGACCCTGCCTTCTAGCGCGATTTTTCGATGAAGAGTATCCAGCTGGGGGAGTGTGGAGCTGATAGCTATGGACGAGAAGACAACTATAGCGAGGGTCAGAAATAGATGTCTAGGGACAGGGTTGACATGTATAAACTAATACAATCCTCGTGTGCACTGGGATGAAACTGGGGGACTACAGACCGTAGAGTGACCATAATATATGCTTTTTATTTTCTTATTCACATGTACTTCGATGCATCCTTTTTATCCTCTTACGTAGAACTTCTTCTTTGTTGGTCTTAATGACATATGCACTGGTATGTTTCAGGAGAACGACGCGTCATCGCGGTGGACAGCGACTCAGCAGACGCGCAGGAAGGCAGACCCAATCGTGTGGATGCGTTCGGTGCAACTGCAAGTCAAAGAGTGGAAGAATTTCTGTAACAATGGAACCTTTGGTAGATGAGACAGTCAGAGACACCGCTTGCTTCACCCTTCCATTCATTCACCAATCCATTCATTCATTAATCCATCCATCCATCCATCCATCTATCCACCCACCCACCCACCCACCCACCCACCCACCCACCCATCCATCCATCCATCCACTCATCCGTCCATCCATTCATTCGTTCATTAATATTTTCTTTCTTTCTTTCTTTCTTTCTTTCTTTCATTCATTCATTCATTCATTCATTCATTCATTCATTCATTCATTCATTCATTCATTCATTCATTCATTCATTCATTCATTCATTCATTCATTCATTCATTCATTCATTCATTCATTCATTCATTCATTCATTCATTCATTCATTCATTCATTCATTCATTCATTCATTCATTCATTCATTCATTCATTCATTCATTCATTCATTCATTCATTCATTCATTCATTCATTCATTCATTCATTCATTCATTCATTCATTCATTCATTCATTCATTCATTCATTCATTCATTCATTCATTCATTCATTCATTCATTCATTCATTCATTCATTCATTCATTCATTCATTCATTCATTCATTCATTCATTCATTCATTCATTCATTCATTCATTCATTCATTCATTCATTCATTCATTCATTCATTCATTCATTCATTCATTCATTCATTCATTCATTCATTCATTCATTCATTCATTCATTCATTCATTCATTCATTCATTCATTCATTCATTCATTCATTCATTCATTCATTCATTCATTCATTCATTCATTCATTCATTCATTCATTCATTCATTCATTCATTCATTCATTCATTCATTCATTCATTCATTCATTCATTCATTCATTCATTCATTCATTCATTCATTCATTCATTCATTCATTCATTCATTCATTCATTCATTCATTCATTCATTCATTCATTCATTCATTCATTCATTCATTCATTCATTCATTCATTCATTCATTCATTCATTCATTCATTCATTCATTCATTCATTCATTCATTCATTCATTCATTCATTCATCCATTCATCCATTCATCCAGCCATCCAGCCATCCAGCCATCCACCCACACATCCATCAATCACCCATCCATTCACCGATTCATCCATCCACTCGCCCATCCATCCATCCACTCACCATCCAGCCATCCGTCCACCCATTCGTCCACCCATCCATCTATTCGTTCATCCATCCATCCCACCGTCTCTCAATCCCTCCATCCTTCCATTCCTCCATCCAATTAGTTAACTGCATTTCGTCCGGGGGTCACTCTAGAATGTGGCCACAACGAGTGTGCTGGTGCACACGACACCCCTGCCGCATTCCCCTTGCACAGGCTCTTCCGGGCTCGTAGCTAGTTTCTGTAACACCGCGTTTAAAGGTAGTCATTTTAAGTAAAAGTAATTCGGAAGCGGTCTGTGTTTGGGGGTGCCCAGAGAGCAGATAATACGGTTTCTTGCCAGTGCACACGAGTTTCTTATAAACCTTAGATATAACTTAGGTAATTATCAAAAAATAAAATAAAAATAAATTGATGTATATTAATAAGTAATATTAGTCATAATAGTTATAAATACAAATACTAATAAAGATGCTTATGTAGTCTTACTTATATGTGTTATTCATGACTGACCGACCGACCGACCGACCGACTGTCAATGATAGGTTGTCAATGATGGGTTGTCACATGACGTCACGTCAACATAACAACCGAGGGATAAGTATGATTAGTTGTAAAAACACGAAGGGCATAGATAGTCTCTGCACAATTGTGATGACGATTCAGCTTCCCCCGACGTGAGAGAAGTTCCACGGTCACACAGAACCGAGGTTGCTACACAGGATAGGCTGATACCCCAGGACCCTGCCGTCTAGCGCGATTTTTCGATGAAGAGTATCCAGCTGGGGGAGTATGGAGCTGATAGTTACGGACGAGAAGACGACGACAGCGAGAGTCAGACATAGATGTCTAGGGACAGGGTTGACATGTATAAACTAATACAATCCTCGTGTGCACTGGGATGAAACTGGGGGACCACAGACCGTAGAGTGACCATAATATATGCTTTTTATTTTCTTATTCACATGTACTTCCATGCATACTTTTTATCCTCTTACGTAGAACTTGTCCTAACGACTTATGCACTGGTATGTTTCAGGAGAACGACGCATCATCGCGGTGGACAGCTACTCAGCAGACGCGCAGGAAGGCAGGGACAGGGGCTGCATTTCGTCACTCTATAATGTGGCCACAACGAGTGTGCTGGTGCACACGACACCCCTGCGGCTTTCCCCTTGCACAGGCTCTTCCGGGCTCGTAGCCCTTATTAAGGTCGTGCTTAAAGCTAAAGTTAGTGTCAGTTTAAAGAAAAGTAATTCAGGAGCGAGTTTATGTTTGGTGGCTTGTCCAGTTTTAGCAGATAATACGGTTTCTTCCAGGCATACGAGGTTCTTTTAAACCTTAGCTATGTCGTAGGAAATTACCTAAAGTAGTTTCACAATTATATGTATTGGACAATTCAGAAGACGAAAGTGGACCTGGGCAGGGCACTTCTGACAATTGAATACGAAACAACAGATGGATTTCTGCTGAGAAGCCAAATTGGAAGCGTCTCATTTAGTTGTTTTATCTCCGTATTTAGCATGAAGAATTCTTTTTGGAGTTACTGTATGCCATTCCACTACCGTATTAATAATAATAATAATCTGACAACTTTTACTGCGCTATAAATCTAGAAATTATAACCATTCAGAGGCTCTTTATAGCACTACATACATTTCTTTTAAAACAAAAATTAAAATAGAAATGTATTTGTATGTAAAATTAATCGATCGGTATGAATTAATTACTATAAATAAATAAATAATATTACTCATAATAATTACAATTAAAATACTAATATTAACAAAGACGCTGATGTAGCTTTACGTCTAGTGTATGTGTTAATTATCGGTAATTTACGATTGATTGCAGACTGTATCTAGCTACCTGTCATTGGCAACAGGATGGAGAGACAAACTAGATAGTCCAGGCTCTGCCATATAGGCCCGTAAAACATTTCAGGTAAACGCAGTTTTTCTTTTGATTTGTATTCTACATACCATGTCTTTCAACAATTCAGGAGGTGCTTTTTGAAAATCCGTGGCATAAGGTCACTGGAGCGTGAAATACAAAATGGCCGCCACTTGGCATGTGTTCGCCTACAAGGTTGGATCTAGTAGGACATTCCAGACACGCCTGACCTATCTATTTTACGTTTTGATGTCATATTAGATGAGAAATCCTACATGGCCGCTCGTCCAAGACGATCGTCGACTGCAGAAACACAATCGGCCGTAACTTTCGATCGAAATGAGCTAGAAACTGGATTTTGATTTCCCTCTCGATGGTTATGAGAGTCCCCAATCAAATAAATATTTTGTCATGACCTTTCAAGTTGATCGTGTAGGTCAAAGGTCAAGTTAATGGGTTAAAATTAATTGTTTTTAACCAAATCTGCGAATCCTGATTCCAATTCTTACCGAACGTTGCTACTATATGTCAAGCAAAGCGTGCTGATGATTGTCAAGGTGACTGATACACTCATTTGCGAGGTATTCTTCCTCGCCATCGACACTCAACTCAATGATGATCTGATACAGCTCCTGGTGCTTCTGGGCGAGAAGAATGCCGAAGTCGCACGTACGCGATTCATGTAGATCTTTTAACTCATACAGCCCTTGCTGATCAAGTACAATACCTTCCTGATTGAGTGCCAAGTCAAGTCTGAGATGGCTGGATTCAACATGAACATCAAGAAAATGTTCGACCTACTCAAGTACATCACCACCTCGGATCGGGAGGGATGTTGGTGGCTTTTACATGTCTCCTGCATCTAAATATTTCATGGGAATTGTTTTCAGGAATTGGAAGGAGTCTCCATGAATCAATTGTTAGGGCTCGTACTACGCTAAAACTCAGTTGCTAGAGGCGGAATACTCAGAACCCTATCAGAGGGTCACGATATCAACGTTTGTAGTGCGAGACCGGAGGGGCAGCTTCCACTTTGTCAAATTAGATAGGAAATTGGAGCAGTCTATCCAGTGGGCGTCAAAAAGCCAGGGGGCATCGTCGGCCAGCCACGAATGTTTGCAGTTGTAGTGGAGTTGGAGCTGATATTCCACGGGAGCCTAATTCAGAACACGTGCCGTGAACTCACAAATGAATGGGTTTATAATGGAGCATCATGAGACCATCATGTGCTCAGGGGTAACAAGGGCGTGATTTGTTATGCCAATGTCTCCAGTCTTCTTGACTTTGTGCGAACTCTAGCATATCCCTTCATTATCAAAGCCTCTGGAGTCAGATTGCACACCTTCGTTACCGAAGGCTTTATCAATGATGAGATAATGAATGTGTTAAGAAATGGAGAGAAGGTACAACGAGAGGGTTTGTTCTTACGACACAGAAGCAATAACAATTCACTATTACCTTCCAAACTGTGACACTGTCGTTCACACCAAACCTAATACAGCATCCTACACCACCACACTCAAAGTACTCGCAGCTGCTCAGCGGGATGCTGAGATCGCCCGGGAACGTGGAATAACTGTCGAGGAAGTCTTATCGCATGACCACCTCCTCACCAGCCATTTGTTTGATGGCAAATTTACCTCTGCCTCACCCGACAAGATCAAATTCGTGGCTCAGTTGTGGGCATATATCATAGATGATGTTGGTGCTGGGATTGGATAACGTAGTTCTGTAATGTATCACGATACAGCACGGGTGAAAAACAGTGACCCTGCTGGATGGTCCGTCAATACCCCAACTTATCATGTTGCGACAATTTCGGTCGAGTTGCAAAAAGGGCATGTCGGCTGGGTTCGCTGTATCGTCATCATACGAAGCCCTGCACATTAACCATAACCATAACCATATTTGTGATAGCTACATTGACAAGTCGTTGCAGGAGGGAGAGAGGGTTCGTCGTTCTAGCAGTATCGCCCCAGGAGAGCTCTCTATCCCGGATGAGTCCACAATGCAGTTCGAGAAATGTTGGGTATCATCGGAAAAGAAGAATTGGTTGTTGCTACTTATCCAGAAAATAGTGGTTGCTCACAAGTTCCAGCTCCCCTCCACAGTACAGAGCCGACAGAACCAGTTGTTATTCCAGAACCTGCGATATGGTTGGAAGACGCAGATGAAAGGATCGTGTCTCATGCCATCTGGGCAGTCCAACATGGCTACCGACGCCCAGTCGTTGTGCCGGATGACACAGACACAGTCATGCGCCTACTGCACTTCATCCGCATGCTAGCCCATGATAGGCTGAAACACCTCTAGGTCGAGTTCGGGACAGGTGAGAAGAGACGGCTACTTCCTCTGCATAGCAAGGCCGAAAGAGTGGACTAGCATCTCTGCCTTGTTCTGGTGAAGGCTCACGTTCTCACAGGAAACGATGTTACCAGCAGAATTGGCACCAATCTTGCAGCGTTGCAATGTAATCCCATTGCCTACCTGACTGAGTTTACCGAGAGAGCAGTGCCTAACATACTCCTTTCCATCTTTGTTTGTGCGGCTGCTAGCTTATTCTTTGCTTGGGTGGTGAGTGCACATGTTTCCGCGCCGTACATCATTGTTGGAAGTACGCATGAGTTGTAGACTTGTCTCTTCAAGCATGTTCCAATGTTACCCTTGAAGATGTCGCGGTGCTTGGCGAATGCTGTCCATCCGGCCGTAATTCTTATTTGAATCTCCTTGTCCTTGTCCCAGGTAGATGTAGCTTTAAACATTTTCGATCTGAGTGTTGTTTACATATAATGGTGTGTCGTTTTCCATCATCACCTTTGTCTTCGACTTATTCATCTTCATTTTAACTTTTATCAGCTAATTGCTGTGGCACTTGGTGTAGTTCATGTTGTGCATTAGCGCATATGAGTATGTCGTCGGCGAAGATATTTGCCGTATATCTTCAAGCATCTGGCTTCCAAAGTCAGACGTCGGAATATACTTTCGAGTGCTGCCGTAAACAGCTCGGGCGATATGGTATCTCCCTGTCGTACTCCTCTCCTGATGTTGATCTTATTGCTTTCTTTCTGTAGGTGGATTATCATCGAACTGTTGGTGTAGATATCCTTCAAGAGTTCGATGTAATAATCTTCTCTCCCTGTTCTTGAAGTGAGGTCAGTACGGCTTGTGTTTGCACTGAGTCAAAGGCTTTATTGTAGTCGACGAATGCGATGCAGGGTGGGATATTATATTTTCTGCCCTTCTCCTATAGTTGGTTTACGGAGTGAATGGATGTGGTCTGGCGTTGAGTATTTGCTTCTGAATTCAGTTTGCTCTCGTGGCTGGTTTTCGTCGAGTGTCGTCTCTAGTCTTTTCGTTAGTACTTTCGTAAGTACTTTATAGATATTTGTGGTAGACCTATCGGTCTGATAATTCAGAGGGGCGGAGAGGGGCGGAGAGGGGCGGAGAGGGGCGGAGAGGGGCGGAGAGGGGCGGAGAGAGGCGGAGAGAGGCGGAGAGAGGCGGAGAGAGGCGGAGAGAGGCGGAGAGAGGCGGAGAGAGGCGGAGAGAGGTGGAGGGAAGCGGAGGGAGACGGAGAGAGACGCAGAGAGACGGAGAGTAGCGCAGCTACATACTGTCACACTCTGCAGTTTTTGTTGTTGTAATTTCGAAGTATTCTATAAGATACGTTTGTCTCTTCCGTTAGCGTCTCCTACGACATCT
>JAODUO010000474.1:97500-100000 GCA_025642075.2 Ridgeia piscesae
GTTCACCACATGGATACTGCAGCGTCCCGTGGAGCAGGGAGAGGCGGGACACTCACTACCAGTTCACCACATGGATACTGCAGCGTGACGTGGAGCAGGGAGAGGCGGGGCACTCACTGCCAGTTCACCACATGGCTACTGCAGCGTGACGTGGAGCAGGGAGAGGCGGGGCACTCACTACCAGTTCACCACATGGATACTGCAGCGTGACGTGGAGCAGGGAGAGGCGGGGCACTCACTACCAGTTCACCACATGGATACTGCAGCGTGACGTGGAGCAGAGAGAGGCGGGACACTCACTACCAGTTCACCACATGGATACTGCAGCGTCCCGTGGAGCAGGGAGAGGCGGGACACTCACTACCAGTTCACCACATGGATACTGCAGCGTGACGTGGAGCAGGGAGAGGCGGGGCACTCACTACCAGTTCACCACATGGATACTGCAGCGTGACGTGGAGCAGAGAGAGGCGGGACACTCACTACCAGTTCACCACATGGATACTGCAGCGTGACGTGGAGCAGGGAGAGGCGGGACACTCACTACCAGTTCACCACATGGATACTGCAGCGTGACGTGGAGCAGGGAGAGGCGGGGCACTCACTGCCAGTTCACCACATGGATACTGCAGCGTGACGTGGAGCAGAGAGAGGCGGGGCACTCACTACCAGTTCACCACATGGATACTGCAGCGTCCCGTGGAGCAGGGAGAGGCGGGGCACTCACTACCAGTTCACCACATGGATACTGCAGCGTCCCGTGGAGCAGGGAGAGGCGGGGCACTCACTACCAGTTCACCACATGGCTACTGCAGCGTGACGTGGAGCAGGGAGAGGCGGGGCACTCACTGCCAGTTCACCACATGGATACTGCAGCGTGACGTGGAGCAGAGAGAGGCGGGACACTCACTACCAGTTCACCACATGGCTACTGCAGCGTGACGTGGAGCAGGGAGAGGCGGGGCACTCACTGCCAATTCACCACATGGATACTGCAGCGTGACGTGGAGCAGAGAGAGGCGGGGCACTCACTACCAGTTCACCACATGGATACTGCAGCGTGACGTGGAGCAGGGAGAGGCGGGGCACTCACTACCAGTTCACCACATGGATACTGCAGCGTGACGTGGAGCAGGGAGAGGCGGGGCACTCACTGCCAGTTCACCACATGGCTACTGCAGCGTGACGTGGAGCAGGGAGAGGCGGGGCACTCACTACCAGTTCACCACATGGATACTGCAGCGTGACGTGGAGCAGGGAGAGGCGGGGCACTCACTACCAGTTCACCACATGGATACTGCAGCGTGACGTGGAGCAGGGAGAGGCGGGGCACTCACTACCAGTTCACCACATGGATACTGCAGCGTCCCGTGGAGCAGGGAGAGGCGGGGCACTCACTACCAGTTGACCACATGGATACTGCAGCGTGACGTGGAGCAGGGAGAGGCGAGGCACTCACTGCCAGTTCACCACATGGATACTGCAGCGTCCCGTGGAGCAGGGAGAGGCGGGGCACTCACTACCAGTTCACCACATGGATACTGCAGCGTCCCGTGGAGCAGGGAGAGGCGGGGCACTCACTACCAGTTCACCACATGGATACTGCAGCGTGACGTGGAGCAGGGAGAGGCGGGGCACTCACTACCAGTTCACCACATGGATACTGCAGCGTGACGTGGAACAGAGAGAGGCGGGGCACTCACTACCAGTTCACCATATGGATACTGCAGCGTGACGTGGAGCTGGGAGGGGCGGGGTACCCACTACCAGTTCATCACATGGATACTGCAGCGTGACGTGGAGCTGGGAGGGGCGGGGTACTCACTACCAGTTCACCACATGGATACTGCAGCGTCCCGTGGAGCAGGGAGAAGCGGGGCACTCACTTCTAGTTCGCAAGGTCGATGGAATGTTCAACACGACCCGGAAGTTCAAGAAGGTTGCCTGCAGTAATCGTACGGGCTTTTGTCATGATGTAAACGTTAGTGCGCGCATGTGTAGATAGGGTTCAGGTGTGACCGTTACGTTTTATGTTGCGATAACCGCTCAAATGAAAGGTGACTATCTCAACGTTTGACATACGATCTTCAAGACGTTTAGGGGGAAGACGTGTTCTTGCGTGTATTTGTTAGCTCCAACAGTAGTAAAACAGTACGTCGATAAAAATCACTTTTGAGCGGAACAAACGCGAAGTCGTGTGATGCATATAATATGATACCTAGTTACTTCAACGGGACCTGGTGTGACTTTCGTTTGATATCTGAAAAACATTCCCTAGCTGTCCAACCACGTCTAGGTTGAAAGGGAGATAAGTGGTCTGTTGAGAGCCTGGTGTTTCTGCGTGTTAGCCGGATTCGGTGCACAACTTAGGACGTAATAACAACGATACATTATTTATGCCACACTGGTGGCACATTGAGTGATAACCTTTCCAAAACCATTAGTAGCACCGTGACTCGAGCAGACTGCGTAGTGATTCTGTTTGAATAAAGAGAATATC
>JAODUO010000474.1:105000-115000 GCA_025642075.2 Ridgeia piscesae
ACAGTTGTTACTTCGTGCAGGCCTGTAGGAAGAGGTGACACAGTTGTTGCTTCGTGCAGGCGTGTAGGAAGAGGTGAAACAGTTGTTGCTTCGTGCAGGCCTGTAGGAAGAGGTGACACAGTTGTTACTTCGTGCAGGCCTGTAGGAAGAGGTGACACAGTTGTTACTTCGTGCAGGCCTGTAGGAAGAGGTGACACAGTTGTTGCTTCGTGTACGCCTGTAGGAAGAGGTGACACAGGTGTTACTTCGTGCAGGCCTGTAGGAAGAGGTGACACAGTTGTTACTTCGTGCAGGCCTGTAGGAAGAGGTGACACAGTTGTTGCGATGTTACCCACCGCAGTTGGTATCCTCTGCAACGTTTTGCAAAACTGAGAATATTGCATACAAGCATGTATATCATATCTAAGGGGGGCAGTGGAGAGCAAACAACATGATACAAAAACTGAGGGTTATTATTTATGAAATGCGCTACGAGAATGTCGTTTAACAACTCTAGCAACTAGGAGATTGAGAAGAGATCAGATAGAAGTGTTTAAAATATTGAATGGTTGTGACAATATTTATGGAGAAGTTGAGATGAGGTTCGATGGGACAGGATGCAAAGTGGAAAGTGCTTTCAGCAGTCCAACGGACTGGATACTCCGCTACTTAAGAATTTACCTTTTATATTTATTCTCCTATATTCACAGTTTTCGCCTTTGTTTTGTGAATACTATGACGTTGTTTGACATCTGTTATCGAATGGTGTGCTTATCAAACCAAATTCGTAATGATATAAGCTCTTATATATGTTCAACGCGTCTTTTACTTCACAGCCGGCAGACTTGTTCATGCCCGCACATCTTGACTTCTATGTGACCCATTCACCCACGCTGCAACTACTGTGCGAAAATGTTCGTTCAGTGGGTTTTAAAGATCAGATAAAAGACCAACTTCACGTCACTCCGTCGTGTCTATGCCACCACGTAACTGGGCAACGCACCGAATAATCTCACGTCATGGGAATTAGGCAATGTACTGCAATTACGTAATATCTATTACGTGTGACATCAACACCGTCAATCTATTTATGTTGCGTCGTATTAATGCAAGCCTGTCTTGCACGACAGAGGTCGAAGACGACAATTAGTGTATGGCTTCAGTAATTGTATATTATTATCGCTCTGCCATACTTGATCTGTCGAATTTATTGGTGTTACTTTTATATTCTTAGATCAATATTATATATCTGAAATGGTAAGTGTAGATTTTGCAAATTAATAAACATCGTCATGTTTTATTGGCCTCCGGCATGACAGTGTAACACATGACATTATATAGTTAATATTTACTTCCCAAATCGTTTTATTCTCATCGCATGAAGACGATATTGCATTTGTTTTCACCACGATTCGTTACTGTTTAAATTTAAAAGGAAAATAATTATTTTCAAAACGACATACGTTATTGATTCCGTTTAAAATGATAACGGTTATCATGGTTAGTGGGTGAAATTAACCAGGTGTATTCCCCTTTATTATATCTTTAACTAATATCCAGATTCAACTTATATAGTCATATAAAACATGACTACGTGCTGCCGCCGATGGTTATATAACTCTCGTACTCGACGTAGATTCGAGGCCATAACAAGTAGACAAACTTGACCCGGCGTGTGAGAACATCAATATAAAAAGTCACAATCGATATATCGTCGTTTAATTTCATATAATAGCGCCGCTGTACCGCCAGCAGACTTTATCCTTTACAATTACCACGCCATAACACAGAAATATCTTGATAAGTGAATACTATCGATTTCCCCGGAAATAGGAAGACGTAATTCCAATGTGCATATAATATTTAAATGTAATCATATCTTTAAGTAGTGCTCACATTTCGTTGCCTACTCGAGGGTCGCGCCAGGTGTACGTCATTCACCCAAGATAAACGTTGTACTATATGAACTAAAAGATTGTAAGTCATTCGACCAGGTAGACGTTTTACTATATGAACTAAAATAATGTATTCCATTTGATCAGATAGACGCTGCACTATATGAACTAAGAAAATGTAAGTCGTTTGACCAGGTAGACGTTGCACTATACGAACTTAGTGAATGTAAACCATTTGACCAGGTAGACGTTATACTATGTGAACTAAGTGAACGTAACCCATTTGAACAGGTAGACGTTATACTATGTGAACTAAGTGAACGTAACCCATTTGAACAGGTAGACGTTATACTATATGAACTAAGTGAACGTAAGCCACTTGACCAGGTAGACATTATACTATATGAACTAAGTGAACGTAACCCATTTGACCAGGTAGACGTTATATTATATGAACTAAGTGAACGTAACCCATTTGACCAGGTAGACGTTATACTATATGAACTAAGTGAACGTAAGCCACTTGACCAGGTAGACATAATACTATATGAACTAAGTGAACGTAACCCATTTGACCAGGTAGACGTTATACTATATGAACTAAGTGAACGTAACCCATTTGACCAGGTAGACGTTATACTATATGAACTAAGTGAACGTAAGCCACTTGACCAGGTAGACGTTATATTATATGAACTAAGTGAACGTAAGCCATTCGACCACGTAGACGTTATACTATATGAACTAAGTGAACGTAACCCATTTGACCAGGTAGACGTTATACTATATGAACTAAGTGAACGTAAGCCACTTGACCAGGTAGACGTTATATTATATGAACTAAGTGAACGTAACCCATTTGACCAGGTAGACGTTATACTATATGAACTAAGTGAACGTAACCCATTTGACCAGGTAGACATTATACTATATGAACTAAGTGAACGTAACCCATTTGACCAGGTAGACGTTATATTATATGAACTAAGTGAACGTAACCCATTTGACCAGGTAGACGTTATACTATATGAACTAAGTGAACGTAAGCCACTTGACCAGGTAGACATAATACTATATGAACTAAGTGAACGTAACCCATTTGACCAGGTAGACGTTATACTATATGAACTAAGTGAACGTAACCCATTTGACCAGGTAGACGTTATACTATATGAACTAAGTGAACGTAACCCATTTGACCAGGTAGACGGTATATTATATGAACTAAGTGAACGTAACCCATTTGACCAGGTAGACGTTATACTATGTGAACTAAGTGAACGTAAGCCACTTGACCAGGTAGACGTTATACTATGTGAACTAAGTGAACGTAAGCCACTTGACCAGGTAGACGTTATACTATGTGAACTAAGTGAACGTAAGCCATTTGACCAGGTAGACATTATACTATATGAACTAAGTGAACGTAAGCCATTCGACCAGGTAGACGTTATACTATGTGAACTAAGTGAATATAAGCCATTTGACCAGGTAGACATTATACTATATGAACTAAGTGAATGTAAGCCACTTGACCAGGTAGACGTTATACTATATGAACTAAGTGAACGTAAGCCACTTGACCAGGTAGACGTTATATTATATGAACTAAGTGAACGTAAGCCACTTGACCAGGTAGACGTTATACTATATGAACTAAGTGAACGTAAGCCACTTGACCAGGTAGACGTTATATTATATGAACTAAGTGAACGTAAGCCACTTGACCAGGTAGACGTTATATTATATGAACTAAGTGAATATAAGCCATTCGACCACGTAGACGTTATACTATGTGAACTAAGTGAACGTAAGCCATTCGACCAGGTAGACGTTATACTATGTGAACTAAGTGAACGTAACCCATTTGACCAGGTAGACGTTATACTATATGAACTAAGTGAACGTAAGCCACTTGACCAGGTAGACGTTATATTATATGAACTAAGTGAACGTAAGCCATTCGACCACGTAGACGTTATACTATGTGAACTAAGTGAACGTAACCCATTTGACCAGGTAGACGTTATACTATATGAACTAAGTGAACGTAAGCCACTTGACCAGGTAGACGTTATATTATATGAACTAAGTGAACGTAACCCATTTGACCAGGTAGACGTTATACTATATGAACTAAGTGAACGTAACCCATTTGACCAGGTAGACATTATACTATATGAACTAAGTGAACGTAACCCATTTGACCAGGTAGACGGTATATTATATGAACTAAGTGAACGTAACCCATTTGACCAGGTAGACGTTATACTATATGAACTAAGTGAACGTAAGCCACTTGACCAGGTAGACATAATACTATATGAACTAAGTGAACGTAACCCATTTGACCAGGTAGACGTTATACTATATGAACTAAGTGAACGTAACCCATTTGACCAGGTAGACGTTATACTATATGAACTAAGTGAACGTAACCATTTGACCAGGTAGACGTTATACTATATGAACTAAGTGAATATAAGCCATTTGACCAGGTAGACATTATACTATATGAACTAAGTGAACGTAAGCCACTTGACCAGGTAGACGTTATACTATATGAACTAAGTGAACGTAAGCCACTTGACCAGGTAGACGTTATATTATATGAACTAAGTGAACGTAAGCCATTCGACCAGGTAGACGTTATACTATGTGAACTAAGTGAACGTAACCCATTTGACCAGGTAGACGTTATACTATATGAACTAAGTGAACGTAAGCCACTTGACCAGGTAGACGTTATACTATGTGAACTAAGTGAACGTAACCCATTTGACCAGGTAGACGTTATACTATATGAACTAAGTGAACGTAACCCATTTGACCAGGTAGACGTTATATTATATGAACTAAGTGAACGTAACCCATTTGACCAGGTAGACGTTATACTATATGAACTAAGTGAACGTAACCCATTTGACCAGGTAGACGTTATACTATATGAACTAAGTGAACGTAAGCCATTTGACCAGGTAGACGTTATACTATGTGAACTAAGTGAACGTAAGCCATTTGACCAGGTAGACGTTATATTATATGAACTAAGTGAACGTAACCCATTTGACCAGGTAGACGTTATATTATATGAACTAAGTGAACGTAACCCATTTGACCAGGTAGACGTTATACTATGCGTAAATGTATTCCTAGCTAAGACAGCTGCCATATCACGAAAGGTGTCTGCCACACCCTCAATCTAATTGTGTAGTTTCGATATAAATTTAGACCGCCAGATGGAACGGCACAGAACCGTGACGATCTGATTACTCTGCGGTTTGCGAAAATGTTAGACACGCGATGAAGTATTCACGTTGAAAGTTGAGCTTCATAATTACACAAATCACCCTTACAAAACTGGGACAACGTTCAATGATAGCCGTAGTCGTATAAAAGGTATTAGCCATGGTAAACTGATAAAAAAATTATACGTAGGTTATTACAACTAATTTGATAGCTGCATGATATCGTAAAGGCTCAGTGATTCTCTTACCGTTGATGGATAAGTTAGTTGTGAGTGAATCTCCCAGAGACAGACCTCGTAGTCCTTAGATGTAACTCTTACTCCTCAGATGGAACACTTATCCTTTAGATAGAACTTGTTATCCCCCTTGGATGGAACTTACCCATCCCTTAGATGGAACTCTTGTCCACCTCTTGAGCGGAACTCTTGCTTCGTGTGGATCTCTTTCTCTGTGGGTGGCTATTTTCCCTGGTAGGATATCGTGCCCCGTTGGCGGATTTATAACCCCTTTGATGGAATTCTTATCGCGTTGTTGCATCTCTTACCCCTCAGCCTTTGGGCGGACCTCTTACTATGTCAACGGACCTCTCGTCTTATGGGTGGACCTCATACCATCGGAGTGGACCCTTTATGCCATTGGTAGACCTCTTACCCCGTGAATGCACCATTAGAAAAAAGTAACTGCATGCAGAAACATAAGCAAAACGCCTATATACGTGACGTACATGCACTCTCACAAGCACGCACGCAGCACGCACGGACATGAAAGCTGAAGCTAGTACGGTTAGTGGCATTTAATTAGAGATCGACAAAATCTGCCGCTTCAAATCTCCCAAAGAGTCGGGTACTTCGTTTGTAGCAAGCGTCGCGACCATAGTCACGATCCGATACCCTAGCTGACGAGTCAGAAGACAATTGTACCGCTCCCTATAACATGAAACGCAAAGAAACCTGAAAACGACTTTCGTTGCATCTCCAGTTTAGTGCACTTTTCTAGTATCAAAATGATATAATTTTCGCCTGTTATTCCGTGAGCAAGCAACCAGAACCTTGAACAATTTGACAATACGTGGAATCTCTAATTTCATTCAATCCCGGCGGCCCCAGTTAGGAAACAACAGGATAACGTTATTGTTGTTAGAAGAATGTGATTTTGTTATGTTCGTGGGCAATATATGTAGAAGTGACGCTAACACTCAGTTTTTTCAGGTTTGTTCTTTAATGGAACTAAAGGTCTGACCGAGAAATACAACCTGGGCAAATAACGAATGAAATGACGCTAATACTTTATGTTATTCAGATTTGTTTGTCAACGTAGGTGGAAATCTGACCGAAAAATACAACTTACTGAAAATGAAATGACGCTAACACTTGAGGGTTCTTCATGTTTGTACGTCGTCGGAACTGTAAATCTAGCACAGAAATACAACTTGTGCAGATATCGGATGAAACGCGGTAACAATTTATAGATTTCAGTATTGTTCGTCAAAAGAACTGAAAGAAAAGCAGCGAGTGACTTTCAATTCCAATACGTCCCTATGGCGACATGTAACAAATATTTCCAGAACAGCGTATTACCACCTACACAGCATTGGACGCATTCGTCATTTTAACACACTGTATTTCACTTTTTATTGTCATTATTAGCAGGAATGACTGCATATTTTATCAAAGTAGTATTGTAATAGCGTTTATTTATTTGTTTATTATTATTATTTCAACTCAATTGGAATAATCATTGTAAAGCGAGCGGCCCGGAACAATTATTTGGATGGGGTGCTATATATGAAATAAATAATGATTATTAGTATTAAGTGAAGCAGAGGAACACAAATTGTGTCAACGTCAGATTCAACGACGCTCTGGTGCTATGTATTCAGGTCTGTTCGTCAACGGAACCGGGGGTCTGGCGGAGAAGTACAACCTGGGCAAGTACCAGATGGACGTGACCCCGGCCGAGTGGACCTTCTACATCTCCGCCTTCATCTACGTGTGGCAGCTCGTGTGGCTGACGTACGGCGTCACGACCATCTGCCGCCATGTGCCGGGCAGTCGTAGTCTCTTCTACACCCACTTCCCCGTCCTCCCTCCCATCCTCTACGTCGTCTTCGCCTTCGCTCTCGCCTGTAACATCAGCTGGCTCCTGATCTGGGACCGAGAGTACATGGAGATCGCACTCGTCTTTGTCGACCTGATGTCCTGCACGCTCTACATATGCCTCGTCGTGTCACTGCGCAGGCTCAACGACTACGGCGCCGAGATGGTGGCCATGGGCATGCGCAGAGACATCTGGATGATACGCGTGTTCGTGCAGAATGGACTGGGACTGTTCGCGAGTTGGGGCAGCGTGGCCGCCATGTTTAATTTCGCCGTCGTCCTCAAGGTAGGTAGAGGGAATGTGATTGGATGTGTGTGCGTGTGCGTGTGTGTGCGTGTGGTGTGTGTGTGTGTGTGTGTGTGTGTGTGTGTGTGGTGTGTGTGTGTGTGGTGTGGTGTGGTGTGCGTGTGCGTGTGCGTGTGCGTGTGCGTGTGCGTGTGCGTGTGTGTGTGTGTGTGTGGTGTATGCGTGTGTGCGTGTGTGCGTGTTTGTGTTTGTGCGTGCGTGTGTGTGCGTGTGTGCGTGTGCGTAATGTGCGTGTGTGTGCGTGTGTGCGCGCGCGTGTGTGCGTATAGTATAAGGGATATGAAAGCTCCATTTTGGAATACGCGGACATAGCTCTCTGTCTATCTGTCTCTGTCTGTCTGTCTCTGTCTGTCTCTGTCTGTCTCTGTCTGTCTCTGTCTGTCTCTGTCTGTCTCTGTCTGTCTCTGTCTGTCTCTGTCTGTCTCTGTCTATCAGTCTGTCTGTCTGTCTGTCTGCCTGCCTGCCTGCCTGCCTGCCTGCCTGCCTGCCTGCTGTGTCTGTCTGTCTGTCTCTGTCTCTGTCTCTGTCTCTGTCTCTGTCTCTGTCTCTGTCTCTGTCTCGTCTGTCTGTCTGTCTCTGTCCTGTCTCTGTCCGTCTCTGTCTCTGTCTCTGTCTCTGTCTCTGTCTCTGTCTCTGTCTCTGTCTCTGTCTCTGTCTCTGTCTCTGTCTCTGTCTCTGTCTCTGTCTCTGTCTCTGTCTCTGTCCGTCCGTCCGTCCGTCCGTCCGTCCGTCTCCGTCCGTCCGTCCGTCCGTCCGTCCGTCCGTCGTCCGTCCGTCCGTCCTGTCCGTCCGTCCGTCCGTCCGTCCGTCTCGTCCGTCCGTCCGTCCGTCCGTCCGTCCGTCCGTCCGTCCGTCCGTCCGTCCGTCCGTCCGTCCGTCCGTCCGTCCGTCCGTCCGTCCGTCCGTCCGTCCGTCCGTCCGTCCGTCCGTCCGTCCGTCCGTCCGTCCGTCCGTCCGTCCGTCCGTCACGTCCGTCCGTCCGTCCGTCCGTCCGTCCGTCCGTCCGTCCGTCCGTCCGTCCGTCCGTCCGTCCGTCCGTCCGTCCGTCCGTGTCCGTCCGTCCGTCCGTCCGTCCGTCCGTCCGTCCGTCCGTCCGTCCGTCCGTCCGTCCGTCCGTCCGTCCGTCCGTCCGTCCGTCCGTCTCTCCTCTGTCTATAACTATTTGTTTAATGTATGACTGTGACAGTTCTATATCTCAGGCCGTCTTGACTAACCTTCTTGGTATGTAACAGATCTTGACAAATTGTCGGAACCCGCAAAATGTATCATGACTTTTCCGTATATCAGGCGCACAAACTGGTTATTAACATGGCGATCCATTTACTACTGTATAAAAAAGAATGTTGTTTAGTATTGTTAATTCCATGGGAATGTGCCATTTTCTGAATACGGCAACAATTCGGCTTAAATCACTGAATTAGGTAGTGTCGGAATTTAGACACTAAACAGTAGGTCTTAGAACATATGCAAATCTAAAAATCAAAGGATGACGCGAATGTATTCGAATTGCAATCAGAATCGGTTGATTTGAAAGCTGCGGGCTTTCGCAAACATTGACAATCTTTCAAATCACTCCCCCGCCATTCCGTCTCCATAGAGATGTCAGCGTATAGTCGGCTAAGGACTCATAGTTCACGCTGGGGCGACACTCGCAGAACATTTACAGGCAACAACGACTAAGATAAACGACTTGCGTTTCTAGCAACGACGAAATGTGGCGAGTATCGATCTCCCCGTGAAAGGCAACCGTTGCGCTGCATTAGCACATCCCGACACCTTTCCATTTACCAGCACGGACAAATTACACTTAACAACGTCGTTCGGTTATCACGCCCGGTGGAGTAAGTACTTAGCTATAATCATCGTGGGAAATGTCTGAGTATATGCCTGTAGCGGGGCGAATTATCGGAGGCAGACTTCTTGAAAGCGTAGGCTTGGAGACGGCTTAGACGGACTGTCGGGTCGAGTTCTACTGTAAGCTGGCAAATACAACACTTATGTGTGCATTGCCTGCGCAGTTCAGTGCGCGTTCAGTGTGTGTGTGTGTGTGTGTGTGTGTGTGTGTGTGTGTGTGTGTGTGTGTGTGTGCGTGCGTGCGTGCGTGCGTGCGTGCGTGCGTGCGTGCGTGCGTGCGTGCGTGCGCCCGCGCGCCTGTCTGTCTGTCTGTCTGTCTGTCTGTCTGTCTGTCTGTCTGTCTGTCTGTCTGTCTGTCTGTCTGTCTGTCTGTCTGTCTGTCTGTCTGTCTTCTCTCTCTCTGTCTCTCTGTCTCTCTCTCTGTTTATCTGTCCTCTCTCTCCCTCCCTCCCTCCCTCTCCTCCTCTCTCTCTCTCTCTCTCTCTCTCTCTCTCTCTCTCTCTCTCTCTCTCTTTATCTTTCTTTCTCCTGTGAGTACACCGATGACGTCATACATGCTATCCCTCACTCCTGCACGCACAAAGGTCACAGAAACATTTACTTGTTCGGATGTCGTTTTTA
>JAODUO010000474.1:125000-170000 GCA_025642075.2 Ridgeia piscesae
CGTACGCTTGTAGCAACAGTTCAATGAAAGACAGTATCAGTAAGCTGTTTTTTGGTTACCCTTTCAATCGGCCAGAACTGAAACAGTAGTCCAGTTGATTCGTTGGGACACTCACAGGCACAGTGCAGATGCCAGACGACCCGGTTGGATTGACCCAACCATGAAAACGACCCCCACCACCGGCCAAACTACTTATCACCTATCTTACATACATATACATACACTACGTTATAAAATAAAATCACTTCCATTCCTCTAACGAAGAAAATTCACGAAACAAACGCGCAGATCTCGACGGCAACTTCGTCGGCCGCTCTGCGGTACCGTCAAATCGCTATATAAGTTTCACCTTCACCTTCACCTATCCCGTAGTCTTAGTGGATCGTTGAGGCAGACTGAGAGGCGAGAGGAATGGAGGGAGCTGGTTGCCAGGTCATCTGTGGCGCCCCAACGGTCCACTATATAAGTTACGTTTACACAAAATGCCGTTAGACGGCACGTTTGTGCGGGCGAATATTTATAAACTTTACTTACTGCATCCGCACGCGCGAAATAGTTTAATTACTTATAAAATAATATAATAATAATTAATTATTATCATCACTATGATTGACGTTAAAAATATGATTGTTGTTGGAAGTTGTTACTTTTTATTAACCCTGTTAACCCCATATGATAAAACATTGACTTTTGTTTCCCTTTAAAATAACGATATACTTTTACAAGCCATGGGCAATTTGAAGAATACTTATTAAACCTGGACATTGAAATGATCCTGAATTCAAACTTACAATTTTAAGTGGTGTAGAATGATCTGGACTGTATGTAGTGAAGAGACTGATGTCATTTCAACGTTGATGATGAAATGTTTGTGTTGTTGGAGGTTCTCTGCATGCATGACTCAGATGTAGTGCTCTTTACTGCATAGGCCAGGTAACTCAGCCATTCCTCGATTGTGGTCGCATGTATTGGTATGGCTCGGCAAGTTGATCATGGATGTTGGAAAGGACTGTACTGTATATTGAGTGTACAGACGCGTTGCATTGAAATGTGCACGTGCTTGTATGTGCACACACATATGCGTGTATGTACGGACGTGGGCGCATGCACGCATGCACGCACACACACAAACACGTAAGCACACAAACACATAACTCACAAACAAACACATAACTCACAAACAAACACATAACTCACAAACAAACACATAACTCACAAACAAACACATAATCACAAACACACACACCACACACACACACACACACACACACACACACACACACACACACACACACACACACACACACACACACACACACACACACACACACACACACACACACACACACACACACACACACACACACACACACACACACACACACACACACACACACACACACACACACACACACACACACACACACACACACACACACACACACACACACACACACACACACACACACACACACACAGACACACACTGGTTTTGTCTGGTCATTATTTGCCTTGAGTAGCTGTGTCAGTCGTCATCTAACTGTGTTGAACGCAGTGAGTAAAGAGGCCCACCAAATTGTCAAAATTGTATATATTCTCTCCTTTTTATCACTGCTAATATGAAATATACCTATTAGGCCTTGTATTTTCTGCTTTATCAATGTGTGAAATAAAACGTATGTCCTACTTACCGTTTCAATGCCAGTTGTTATAAGCAATGTGCATATTGCCCATGGCTAAAGTAACTATCGTTGTCATTGACACAGCATGGTTCCAATGTAATATGTTATTCTCTCAAACATAAAGTGTTATGTTATAGGTTCATGATATGGTTGGCTTTTTTCTGAAACCACCAACGTTAAGTCTTAATTCCAACACACTACAGAATGCTTATTTTTTGCATCCTTCATTGCACCAAATGCAGACTAAATACAATGACAGTTGTCACTGAATATCATAATACAAGTTTCAGGAGCCAGGGTCATCTTGTCAGTCTAAAATCCTCATCAAGAGTGTCTGGATGGTCAGATTTGTATGGGGGGTGGGGTAACTTTATAAACTATGTATTATTTGCTTAAAGAGATGTATCAAGACTGAATAGATGTCATGAAAGAGGAATAATTCAACTGTCTATCTATACCACTGACGCATGTCTGTCACTAGCTGTCCTCAAAGGAAAGTCCACGATGCATCAGGATTTATGACAGGCTTTCAAGAAGTGTGACTGGGCATGCCTTTGATCTGATATTGGCCTGTAAGCTCTGTGAGGATACAGCAATCATTGATCCATTGTTCTGAGCAAGTGAAATAAATGGGCTGTGTAATAACATTACATTTGACTAGTTGTGTTACCTCACTTTTCTGAAATACCCATTTTTAAGTGAACCATGGATATTATTATCTAGCGTAGGAGTGACATAACTGTTTTTGTATATTTTTATTTCACAATATGGTAACAACAGACTATGCATGCTTTTCTTGCAGATTATATGGTTGGCTGTCACAGACATATTCTCTATGCATATATACACAAGCTGTCAGTTACACTGTGGTCAGCACACTATTTTATACAATACTGGCCCATAAAATAAGGCACAAATGGTCACTTGTAAAGTGGGTAAAAATACCAGATTGAGGGATGACATTGATTTTTGGCCTCCTGCATTATATATATATATATATATATATATATATATATATATATATATATATATATATATATATATATATATATATGTAGCTTTAAAGAGACTAAATTAAAGGTTTTTAAAAACATTAAAAATTCCTAACAACTGGGTTAGGAAGCTCCTTGGCAACATACATGCTAGGTGCCATTTTTGCTATATCATATGATGTTGCTGCTACAGAGGTGTGTGCGAAATGTAGTTTTGTCCACAAATGGTCACTGTTATGTGTGAAAAAGTTGTAGAAATTTAAATATATGCCAAATATGGTGCTAGTAATTGTATACTTTTACACAAGGGACACAAAGTTATTATGGCTGGCACATCGTGTCAGCTATTTTGAAGAAAAACAGAATCATTCATGCTGACTCTAGTCTACTTTAGTCTAGAAAAGACTCAATGCATGCCATGTATCAACTATATTAGTTTGGAATGACACTGTGTTGGTAAAAACAGGAGTTACTGTCTGCATCAGGATATATGCTTTGGCCATGGGCTATTTGAAGACTACTTATTAAACCTGGACATTGAAACGATCCTGAAGTCAAACTTACTATTTTAAGTGGTGTAGAATGCTCTGCACTGTATGTAGTGAAGAGACTGATGTCATTTCAATGTTAATGATGACATTTTTGTGTTGTTGGAGGTTCTCTGCATGCATGACCCAGACGTAATATTCTCTATTCATATATATGCAAGTAGTCAGTTGCAGTGTGGTCAGCACCATAAGAGGTATTTTTTATACAATATTGGCCCATAAAATAAGGCACGAGTGGTCACTTATAAAGTGGGTAAAAAGCTTTCAAAAGGGTCTAAATTAAAGGTTTTTGAAGAAAAAAATGTAAATTCCTTTTAGGGGTCAGAGCACA
The DNA here is from genome assembly GCA_025642075.2 of Ridgeia piscesae. NCBI lineage: Eukaryota > Metazoa > Annelida > Polychaeta > Sabellida > Siboglinidae > Ridgeia > Ridgeia piscesae. Next base: position 128,554 of record JAODUO010000474.1, read on the forward strand.
GTTAGACTTCCTGGTCTAACCCATACGAATGTAGTACCTTAATAATTGTGTCATTTGAGATTTTGAAAACATAATGTTTATGTGAAATTAGTACAGTAGGACAGGCATACTAATAGGTTCGGTGTTATGATGCATTTTTCTTCCATGACCCTGCAAATGCAGAAAAGCGTGCTCAGTTTGATAAATATTGAGGGGCAGTGCAGAGATATGCATTTGTGACGAAATGTTATCAGCATGTCCAAGTCATTGTGGTTCTGGAATATTGACAATTGCATATGGTAGGGAAATCCAGTCTTTTACTGCTCAGGGTAAATACAAAACATTATAACAGTTCTGCACATACAATATAATGAATACAGCAGTGACACAGTATCACATTCTTTAAACTGTTTTACCTAGAAGAACTCTGAGGTTTCTTTCAAAGTATTCTTCTGTAATGAGGTTTATTACAGGCAAGGATAGGGGTCTATATATGGCTTCATGGAATATGCCATGCCCATGGTGTTGTATTTCCTAGACGGAGTATAACTAAAATGTTTTGCATTTCTTGCACGAGTTAATCTAGGTCTTTCTGTAGTTCTTGTGGGTCTGATTGATTGTTAATTTCTCTGTATAAGACATAGTCATCTGCACAGAGGGAGACTGTGGAGTTGATATTGTTAGGTAAGTCACTGATGTAAATAAGGAAGAGAGCCGGCCGTCATTCTTCTTTGAATCTTATCTGTGGAATATGTGTTACTGAAATACAATGACATAATGTTTTGTGTTAAATAAATGACTGGTTGAATTAACTTATAAGTGATTGAATATATTGAAAACAATCATCTCTTAAATGATTTTCTGAAACAATTCCCTCCATTAAAATTATACTAGAAGCAACAGGTGCTGAGTTAGTTTTAATGTTTTTTTGTTGTAAAAATGAGAGGCTGGCTGCAAAATAGGTGGGAGATGAGATGTTGAGACGCCTGCAACATCCCTTCATGGCCACCTAATGAAGACGAGTGATACCCAATTGTGTAGACATAACATAGTATTCATGATGGTACATTTTCTACATTATTACATGTGTTGAATCAAAAGTGATGGTACATATATATATACAACTGTATTATATATATATATATATATATATATATATATATATATATATATATATATATATATATATATAAAATATATATATATATATATATATATATTATTATATATATATACATATATTTCGAATTGAGGGCACGGAACATGTGGATTTGTAGAAAAATTAAAATATAAGTTGTTGGAAAACAGCCCTATTCCGTCCACTTTACCCCGCATGCACTGCCTCAGAAAATCTCAGTCTCATAGATTGAACCACATTTTGGTCGTATTTTTCGAGGGACAGAGTTAAGAGTTAATATACTACAGTGGAACAGGAGCCACAGCAATTTACGTCGGGGGCATCTAAATTAACAACCATGACGCTAACTGCGATCATAACAAAATTAACAAAACATTGGGTAACTCAACCGCCATGCTATCCTCTTCCAACACCTGTCTGCTGCCACATTTCTCGTTGGGTCAGCATGAAAATGTAACGGCAGCTTCACATATTCTATGCTAACTGCATTCACACATGTTCTTCTAACGAACAATTCGCACGAGGTAATCTTCCGCTGGCGCTATCACTGTTTCTGGCAGCTCTGCTCTCAAACTCAGCCAGGTAGACAATGGGATTGCATTGCAACGCTGCAAGATTGGTGCCAATTCTGCTGGTAACATCGTTTTCTGTGAATACGTGAGCGTTCACCAGAACAAGGCAGAGATACTAGTCCACTCTTTCAGCCTTGCGATGCAGAGGAAGTAGCCGTCTCTCCTCACCTGTCCCGAACTCGACCTAGAGGTGTTTCAGGCTATCATGGGCTAGCATGTGGATGAAGTGCAGTAGGCGCATGACTGTGTCTGTGTCATCTGGCACAACGACTGGGCGTCGGTAGCCATGTTGGACTGCCCAGATGACATGAGGCACGATCTTCCAACCATATCGCAGATTCTGGAATCACAACTGGTTCTGTCGGCTCTGTACTGTGGATGGGAGCTGGAACTTGTGAGCAACCACTATTTTCCGAATAAGTTGCAACAAGCGGTTCTTCTTTTCCGATGATACCCAACATTTCTCGATCTGCATTGTGGATTCATACGGGATAGAGAGCTCTCCTGAGGTGATATTGCTAGAAAGACAAAACCTCTCTCCCTCCTTCAACGACTCGTCAATGTAGCTATCACACGTAATATGGAGGGCTTCGCATGATGAAGATACAGCCATCCCGGCCGACAGGACCTTTGTTTACAACTCGACCGAAATTGTCGCAACATGGTTAATTGGGGTATTGCCGGAACATCCAGCAGGGTTACTGTTTTTCACCCATACTGTATCGTGAGACACTATAGAACTACGGTATCCAATCCCAGCACCAACATCATCTATGAGATATGCCCACAACTGAGCCACGAGTTTGATCGGGTGAGGCAGAGGTAAAGTCGCCATCAAACAAATGGCTGGTGAGGAGGCGAGGTAAGACTTCCTCGACAGTTATTCCACGTTCCCGGGCGATCTCAGTATCCCGCTGAGCAGCTGCGAGTACTTTGAGTGTGGTGGTGTAGGATGCTGTATTAGGTTTGGTGTGAACGACCGTGTCACACTTTGGTAGGTAATCCTGTGAATTGTTACTGCTTCTGTGTCGTAAGAACAAACCCTCTCATTGTACCTTCTCTCCATATTCGAATACATTAATTATATCATCATTTATAAAGTCTTCGTTAACGAAGGTGTGCAAGGGATTTGCTAGAGCTCGCACAAAGTCAAGAAGACTGGAGACATTGGTATAATAAAATCACGCCCTTATTACCCCTGAGCACATGATGGTCTCATGATGCTCCATTATAAACCCATTCATTGATATCGTGATTACTCTGCTAGGGTTCTGAGTCATCCGCCTCTATCAACTGAGTTTTCCTAGCATAGTACGAGCCCCAACAGAAGCACCATGAGCTGTTTCAGATCATTATTGAGTTGATTGTCGATGGCGAGGAAGAATACCTCGCAAATGAGTGTATCAGTCACCTTGACAATCATCAGCATGCTTTGCTTTGACTTTCGGTGACTTTCGGTGAGGATTTAAATCAGGGTTCTCTTCCTGAAAACTTCTGCTTCGATTACGACATCGTCCTGGCCACTACCACTGATGTAGCAACCACTACAATGTGGTAGAATCTTCGCATAGTGTAACACTACAAACATGCCATTGATGTCCGCCGCAAATGTGTCTGACTCGGAATACCTGCAACCGTGTGAAACACGCCTTCATCACAGAACACAGGCATCATCGTCTGCTTGCTGACACTACAACGTGTATCGCAATGGTATAATCTGTCACAGGGGTTGGGGTGGCTGGCAGGAAGCAACACACATCACAAGAACACTTGCAGTGGTGATGACGGCTTGAATACCATCACATGGACGTAACCCTCCATGGGGCACATGGGGAAGACCAACACAAATCAAATAAATCAACTGCGCAGTTCAGCCAGCTTCATGGAGGGATGAGTGACCTTTTGATCTTGACATGGCGCTGAGAACCTTCATAAAATTCTATAATCTCATACATTTGACTTTATCAGTCAGTCATGAATAACACATATAAGTAAGACTACATAAGCATCTTTATTAGTATTTGCATTTATAACTATTATGACTAACATTATTTATTAATATTGATCAATTTATTTTAATTTGTTGTTGTTGATAATTACCTAAGATATATCTAAGGTTTATAAGAAACTCGTGTGCACTGGCAAGAAACCGTATTATCTGCTCTCTGGGCACCCCCAAACACAGACCTCTTCCGAATTACTTTTACTTAAACTGACTACCTTTAAACGCGTTGTTACAGAAACTAGCTACGAGCCCGGAAGAGCCTGTGCAAGGGGAATGCGGCAGGGGTGTCGTGTGCACCAGCACACTCGTTGTGGCCACATTCTAGAGTGACCAAGCCTTACCCAGGGACCCTCACTGAATGGAGGAATGGAAGGATGGCGGGATTGAGAGACAGAGGGATGGATGGATGAATGAACTATATCTATGTCCAATAAGCGTATAGTTTGATAGAGAGGAGGCGTGGCCTTGAGCTGTATAGTGTGAAACACGCCTTCATCACAGAACACAGGCATCATCGTCTGCTTGCTGACACTACAACGTGTATCGCAATGGTATAATCTGTCACAGGGGTTGGGGTGGCTGGCAGGAAGCAACACACATCACAAGAACACTTGCAGTGGTGATGACGGCTTGAATACCATCACATGGACGTAACCCTCCATGGGGCACATGGGGAAGACCAACACAAATCAAATAAATCAACTGCGCAGTTCAGCCAGCTTCATGGAGGGATGAGTGACCTTTTGATCTTGACATGGCGCTGAGAACCTTCATAAAATTCTATAATCTCATACATTTGACTTTATCTCAGCAGAACTGCCATGATAGCCACTGATATGAGACCTGTAGCTTATGTATATGCCAGTTGTGTCCCCTTTCGCAAACTGATATGGTTAAAACAATTAATTTTAACACACTAACTTGACCTTTGTCCCGATCAACTTGAAAGGTGATGACAAAACATTTATTTGATTGGGGATTCTCATAACCATAGAGAGGGACATCGAAATCCAGTTTCTAGGTCATTTCGATTGAAAGTTACGGCTGATTGTGTTTCTGCAGTCGACGATCGTCATGTAGGATTTCCCATTTAATGTGACATCAACACTTTTTTTGTTTAAAAAATGTTTTATGTAGTGCTATACATCGCCTCTGAATGGTTATAATTACTAGATTTATGGCGCAGTAAAAGTTGTCAGATTATTATTATTATTACGCTAGTGGAAAGGCATACAGTAACACCAAACAGAATTCTTCATGCTAAATACGGAGATAAAACAAATAAATTTGGCTTCTCAGCAGAAATCCATCTGTTGTTTCGTATTCAATTGTCAGAAGTGCCCTGCCCAGGTCCACTTTCGTCTTCTGAATTGTCCAATACGTATAATTGTGAAACTACTTTATATAATTGCCTACGACATAGCTAAGGTTTAAAAGAACCTCGTATGTCTGGGAGAAACCGTATTATCTGCTAAAACTGGACAAGCCACCAAACATAAACTCGCTCCTGAATTACTTTTCTTTAAACTGACACTAGCTTTAGCTTTAAGCACGACCTTAACAAGGGACTAGCTACGAGCCCAGAAGAGCCTGTGCAAGGGGAATGCGGCAGGGATGTCGTGTGCACCAGCACACTCGTTGTGGCCACATTCTAGAGTGACCAAGCCTTACCCAGGGACCCCGGACGATATGCAACCCCTGCCCCCTGCCCCTACCCCTGCCCCTGATCGGTCTCTGTTTGTCTGACACCCTCTCTCGCCCGCAGTGGACATCCATTGTTCACGTCAGCCCTCCTCAGGTGTCGTATTGTTGTCGTTTTCATCTCAGGTTTGGTTCTTACTCGTCGTTTGATACACTCTTCCCTGTGCACATGTATATGCGTGTGTGTATGTGTGTGTATATATGTATGTTTGTATGTATGTAAATATGTATGTTTGTATGTATGTGTGTATATGTATGCATGCATGTGTGTATGTGTGTGTATGTATGTATGTGTGTGTATGTATGTGTGTATGTATGTATGTACATCATATGTATGTATGTTCTTATGTATGTATGTATGTGTGTGTATGTATGTATGTGTGTATGTATATTTGTATGTGTGTATGTATGTGTGTGTATTATGTATGTATATGTGTATGTATATATGTATGTGTGTGTACATTATGTATAATGTACAATAATGTCTTCATTTCAAAAACTAAAGACATGGGGGAATAACCCAACATCACCAATTTAAATTGTGTCATGATTTTATTCATTCCAACGCCGACTCGCCACAGAATGACAAACAGCTTGCGGTGTGTGGAACGTGTCCAGAGCAGGTTCTACTCCGCACATGCCTGTCTTTGTCAAATGCAACACTCGTATCCCAGGTTCTCAGAGAAATCGGCATACCTCGATGACGTATGATATCATAAACTAAGATGGAGAATGTTTTATTAGTTCACCATAAAGCCATCGTACTAGCGTCATCCTTCAGCGTCCGCAAGCAGTGTCTCTGACTGTCTCATCTACCAAAAGTTCCGTTGCTGCAGAAACTCTGCGAAGGGTCCACACGATTGGGTCTGCCTTCCTGCGCGTCTGCTGAGTCGCTGTCCACCGCGATGACGCGTCGTTCCCCTGAAACATACCAGTGCATAAGTCGTTAGGACCAAGAAATTCTACGTAAGAGGATAAAAAGGATGCATCGAAGTACATGTGAATAAGAAAATAAAAAGCATATATTATGGTCACTCTACGGTCTGTGGTCCCCCAGTTTCATCCCAGTGCACACGAGGATTGTATTAGTTTATACATGTCAACCTTGTCCCTAAACATCTGTTTCTGACTCTCGCTGTCGTCGTCTTCTCGTCCGTAACTATCAGCTCCATACTCCCCCAGCTGGATAATCTTCCTCGAAAAATCGCGCTAGACGGCACGGTCCTGGGGTAACAGCCTATCCTGTGTAGCAACCTTTGTTCTGTGTGCCCGTGGCAATTCTCTCACGTCGGGGGAAGCTGAATCGTCATCACAATTGTGCAGAGGCTATCTATGCGATTCGTCTTTTTAACAACTAATCATACGTATCCCTCTGTTGTTATGTTGACGTGACGTCATGTGACAACCCATTATTGACAGTCAGTCCGTCCGTCCGTCCGTCCGTCCGTCCGTCCGTCCGTCCGTCCGTCCGTCCGTCCGTCCGTCCGTCCGTCCGTCCGTCCGTCCGTCCGTCCGTCCGTCCGTCCGTCCGTCCGTCCGTCCGTCCGTCCGTCCGTCCGTCCGTCCGTCCGTCCGTCCGTCCGTCGTCCGTCACGTCCGTCCGTCAGTCAGTCAGTCAGTCAGTCAGTCAGTCAGTCAGTCAGTCATGAATAACACATATAAGTAAGACTACATAAGCATCTTTATTAGTATTTGCATTTATAACTATTATGACTAACATTATTTATTAATATTGATCAATTTATTTTAATTTGTTGTTGTTGATAATTACCTAAGATATATCTAAGGTTTATAAGAAACTCGTGTGCACTGGCAAGAAACCGTATTATCTGCTCTCTGGGCACCCCCAAACACAGACCTCTTCCGAATTACTTTTACTTAAACTGACTACCTTTAAACGCGTTGTTACAGAAACTAGCTACGAGCCCGGAAGAGCCTGTGCAAGGGGAATGCGGCAGGGGTGTCGTGTGCACCAGCACACTCGTTGTGGCCACATTCTAGAGTGACCAAGCCTTACCCAGGGACCCTCACTGAATGGAGGAATGGAAGGATGGCGGGATTGAGAGACAGAGGGATGGATGGATGAATGAACTATATCTATGTCCAATAAGCGTATAGTTTGATAGAGAGGAGGCGTGGCCTTGAGCTGTATAGTTTGATAGAGAGGCGTGGCCGGGAGCTGTATTGTTGGATAGAGAGGGGCGTGGCCTGGACCTCTATAATTCGATAGAGAGGAGGCGTGGCCTGGAGCTACCGTACCCCTTTATGGAGTCTATTTTTACACAATTCCGTCTATGTATATTTCTACCTATTGTTACAGATGGAACGTCAACGCTAAACCGACGCAACGACTAAATAGAAAACTAATGCTAAGTTGAACCGAACTGCTAAATGACTTCGTAATTCCTTACAAAATATCCCCGTATTGACTCGACTCTCCGCCTTTTTACACAACGCTCTTTTGCTGGTTCAACAATCATCGGTCCCCCGGCTAATTCTATTCCAGAGGGAATAGCAAAGCTAAACTTACTCAAACGTTACATAAATAAATAGTTATTGCTAAACTGCAGAGGACTGCCTACTATATCAACCAGTTAAATCAGACAAATACTTTTCTCTCCTCCAAAATGATCTAATCAAACTTGAGCAATGGCAAAACACCTGGCTTATGAAATTCAATCCCACCAAATGCTTCACAATGACATTAGCCTCAAGAAAACCGACACCAAATATTTACACCTTCTGTGGCCAACAACTTAAATCTGTTCAATCACATTGTTATCTTGGTGTACAAATATCAAATACATTAAATTGGACAGCACAGTGCAACTCAGTCGCTAGGAAGGCACAACAGACTCTAGGAGTCATTAGGAGAAAGCTAAATAAATGCCCAACCCACATTAAGTCTATAGCATACACAACCCATTTCCGACCAATACTTGAATATGGGTGAGCATCATAAGATCCACTCTGCCTAAAACATATTAAAACCTTAGAAAGAATCCAAAGACAAGCTGCCAGATTTTGTACACAAAACTATTATAGAGAACCAGGAACAGTAACCCAACTTCTTAAAGACCTCCAGTGGCACACCCTCTAAACATTAACAAGAAGAATTTTTTTAAGACTTAGCATAATGTACAAAATGGAACATAACCTTATAGATATCCCGCTAGATCACTATATCCATCACAACACTAGATCCTCATGTAAACATGACAGTCAGTTCTTGCTAATTAGATACTCTGCAAACATATTTGGAATCAGCTTCTTCCCAACAACAATTAAAGAATGGAATTCTCTCCTCCCAAACACTGTCTCAAGTAAATCACTAAACTCGTTCAAAATAATGTAATTCAACATTTTAACAGTTAAGTCAGACGACCCACCATGCGCACTGGCGTGATGTGTCCCTAGGAAATGTTGCCAGTTACAGTCACAGATACAGAAACTGAACTATTCTAGTGTTCGTGTAACTGTAACTTCTTGCAAACGTTCTCCGTGGTTGACTTGACTTTCCCCTCGTCTACACAACTGTGTTTCCTGGCTCATCGATCGACAGTGTTCTAGCTAGTGAAGTTCCAGACATAAAGGCAAATTCGAAGCTAAACTGACGCAACACTGCCAACACAACAAGTTATAATAAATATTCCTGAGCTGTACTTTACTTATCTGCTAAATGTTCGTGTAACTTCTTCAAAGGTTCGCCGTGATTGGTTTCACCTCCGTCTTCTTCATTGACATGGGCAGGGCTCTTTACTAACGTATGTTGTCCAGCGGCTGGTGAAACTTAGCTGAAGGGTGTTTGGAGACGAAATCGGGCGCTTTACTAAATACTTGCAGACATTCAAATCCAATACAGCACACGGTCGTCGTTACCGCGTTGTTTATGACGTAACTCCGTCGCAGTCACGTGATGGGACGGGGCCGTTTGAAAGAAATGCTTTGCCACTGGTGCAAACGAGTGGGAGACATTTTAATTTGACGGTATAATTTCACATTATTTGTACGAGTCCTCATCGCTAACAGTAACGGTAGTTCCAGGAACCAGACTATCTCGTGAACTACGGCGCAATTCGGGAATTCTGATAGTCCGCAGCGACGTCTATCGAATCAATTGGAACCCTCTTCTCATGAGATCCGGTGAAGCCTCGTTCCGGTTTGGTGTTTTACCTGCTACGAACGTTTACTTAGTGCTAAGAAGGTTACCATAGACAATGTTGCGTTTCATGTCCCCTACTTAGACTACGCAATAGACGCTATGCACTACTTAGCCTACGCCACCTACCCCCATTGCGTAAATCCACTAAGTACTTCTTAGACACTTTCAAAATGGCGGCATTACGACCTGTACATCGACTGAATAACGAAGCAAGAAGAGGATTACACCGGGAGCGATTGTTCAGGGACAGGGCACACCCTTTCGAAATTTACGACGACGCCGAGTTATATATGAGGTACCGTTTTCGTCGTGCTGACATCATGAACCTTGTAGATATGGTCGGTGACAACGTTTCGGTTGCTGAACGAAAAGGTTCACTGACACCAACGCTCCAAGTTCTTATCGCGTTGCGATTCTTTGCGTGTGGAAGCTTCCAGTTGGTAGTTGGTGATTTGTTTGGTGTAAGCAAGGCAACCATTTCTAGAACTATACACCGAGTGACTGCAGCCTTCGCTCCACTTGTGCCGAGACACGTTCGCTTCCACCTACAACGCGAGACGGAAGTCATGAAAGTCGTGTTCCATGCCGTGTCGAACTTTCCGAACGTTATCGGTTGCGTCGACTGCACGCACGTTAAGATCGCTACCCCGGCCATTAACGAGCACGAATACGTCAACCGAATAAATGACCACACGATAAACGTGCAGATGATATGTGACGCCGATGCCAGCATCATGAACTGTGTTGTTCGTTGGCCGGGCTCGGTCCACGACGCACGCATCCTGAGGGAGAGTCCAGTATTTACCAAGTTTGAAACGATGCCCCGCCCACTGGAAGGCTTCATCCTGGGAGACAGCGGCTTCATGCTGAGAGACTGGCTACTGACACCCTTTATTCACGTCGCAAACGCCGAGCAACAGCGCTATAACGACAGCCACTGCGCTACTCGTTGCATCATAGAAAGATGCAACGGAATTTTAAAGAGAAGGTGGCACTGCCTACACACAGGCTTAAGGTACACGCATTTCTTTTATAGTAAACTGTTTACTGTTTCATGGGTTGTATTTTATCTTATGCATGTTGTCAGTTGGGCCAAAGGACACACTAAATCGTGCATCAAAAAACTTTATTTAATGAAGATGTAAGCATCCACAGTGTTTCTATTAAATTACTACCTCAGCTCCTGCTTAAGGGAAAAGCCTCTAACGGTGGGCCATCTTGCGATACCTTTAAAAGGATAATTCCCAAAATGAAAATTTTTATAAACTGTAGCTTTTTGAAATCCTGGGTAAATTTTTATTTTGAAATTTGAAATTTTTGTTTTGAGTTTTTCGTATTGAAGTTCATTCAACTTTTTGGATTTAATTACTGGCGGTCTTGAAATCAATATTTTAGCTACTATCCAAGTTTGCTACTTTTTTATTTATCCCGGGGACTTTGGAAACCCAAAAATTTTGGCATTTTTTTTCCGAAGGGAAGTGTCACATTACATTTTTTGTTAGGTATAACCCGGAATGAGCCGATTTAAATGGGATGATCGGTTGCTTTGTTTAATGTGTGATAGATGACCAGAGTTTGGGTGACCAGGGAAGTCGGGTTTAACAGGGGAACCGGGGAAACTGGTTTAAATATATTTTACAAATTTAAAATTAGGTTTTTATTATTTTAAATAAATCATTAGTAAATTGCCAACTTTCCTTTTAAGGTTGACATTTCGTTGTTTTCAGGTGTCAAAATACCAGTGATCACAATGTCAACATACACATTGGCATGACACAGAAGTCCATATAGGATGATGACAACCAAGATAGAAGTCTTGCAAAGCTGTGTTTCCTGTCCATATCCAGACAAAATGAACTGATTTACATAGTACCATATCTAAACAAGACAGAGCATGTGTAAATAGAACAATATAATACATTTTATGTGAATAAAACATGATATATTCTACTGTATTGTTGTCCAGAATAGTAATGTTCTATGTTTGTCACCTATATATAACAACATATGTTTTACCAACATACACCAAAGTTACACCAATTTAAAGATAATTAAATGAACATTAAAATAAACACAACTTGCAATTATAGAAAATCAGTAGTTTTGAAGATACAGCTTAAAATCTGCAAGCACCCCAAATTGGTGAAATCAGTGGCTGCAGCTTGGGGAATAGGAGCACTAGTCAATTTAACCGGCTGGGGTCTAATGGGTTAATGAAGATGTAAGCATCCACAGTATTTCTATTCATATTTTACTTACACTCAGCTACCTTGCTTAATGGAACACTGTCAGTTTCCTTTAAAAAAAACGGCTGGAGCTGTCTGCACACAGGCCTAAGCCTGGCATATGTTTATTCAACAACAACATGACAATTTATTATACCATCAGTAATGTATGCAATTTAATATGATATTATCAGCTGTGGTCCCACATATCAATTTTTTATTTAAATGAATATTATGCAAATGTTGCTCTTGTTCTTGTAGTTGTTTCCAGTATATGACAACTGTTTATTAACTAACTTGTCTGTATTTATTATTGCTACTGTGTACTGGTCTTATAAAACAATATTTTAGCAAATACATATCCAGATGTTTGTCACACCTACTTTTAGTATTTAAAAAAATACAACGGTGACTGGACACAACCCCAAACATCATGTTATTTTATTCCGCAGTAAGTGTCACATTGCATTTTCTGTTAGGTATGAACCTGGCAAGGCATGCCAGATTATCATGGCGTGCATCGTGTTGCATAACATTGCTGTCAAGCTGAGACTGCCAATGCCTGATGAAGATGACCATCCAGTGGATGACGACAATGACGGCAACGATGGCAACAACGAAGGAGGCGTTCCAACCGTAACAGGCAGAGCAAAGCGGGACAGACTGGTGCAACGATATTTCAGCGGGTTTGTCCAAATCATATTATGTTATTAACATATTTTATTTGAATTATAAGGGTACATTTGTTGAATTGTCGCTACGGTTGGCACTAATACAATGACACATTTCACAGGCTAATAACCAATAGCAGTCTCTTTACAGAAAACATTGTTCAGTCGTCTGATTCAATGTCTGACCCAATAGAGTCATTCACTTTAGGCGATACACCCATTTCTCGCTCTAGCTTCTGAACTAGCAGCGTCTCTTGTAGGTAAGCAAACTAGTCAATTTGCATTCAAGTTTAATTTTCTTAACCTCTAGTTTTAGTTTTGCCACCTCCAGCTTCACATTTTCTCTCTCCTCTGCCACCAGATCGTGGTAGTTGTCTTGTGCACGTCCCCTCTTTTGTGTGTTCGCCAGGTGAGTGTTGCTTGGTGGGACTACCTGTGTTGGGGTGTCAGCATGGATATGACCGGCTTCGACGTCACGTCATCAGCTTGGAAAGTGTCGACTGGGGTGGATGGAATCATCGCGTCGGCGGGAGTAGACACCACCATCGTGTTGTCATCAGTTGCCATGACCACCGCATTGACAAGAGTGTCGACCTGAGTGTTGACCTGAGACGCTTCTGAATAACAACCATTTATGTTACACTTGCAGTAGAAACAATGCTTTTCTTACGACTAATTGAAACCATGTACATCTTACAAAATACTAAGAATTTATGTTTTCATGTCATGCCTGTTTATTGTTTACATTTCAATAAAAACTGTTCTGGCTTATTATCATGTGTCCTAATCAAGCATGAAGTAAGTAATTATATTACAGAGTAGCTGTTCTTCCTTATTAATGAAATTCAATTGATTACTTTTATAAACTGAAAGTGGGTGAGTGGATGGGTGGGTGAGTAAATGGGTGGGTGAGTAAATGGGTGGGTGAGTGGAGTGGATGGGTGGGTAAATGGGTGGGTGAGTGGATGGGTGGATGAGTGGATGGATGGGTGAGTGGATGGGTGGATGAGTGGATAGGTGGGTGAGTGGATGGGTGGGTGAGTGGATGGATGGGTTGGTAAATGGGTGGGTGAGTGGATGGGTGGGTGGATGAGTGGATGGATGGGTGGGTGGGTGGGTGAGTGAGTGAGTAATAAAGTAAAAACGAGGACCGTAAGTGTGAAGAAGAGACAAAGACAAATTAGATGCACAACCTTTGTTTATTTACTAACCACTACAACATTGATGCACTCTACCCATACGCAGGTACGCACGTACACACGCACGCACGCATGCAAGAATGTATATACGCATGAATGCATGTATGCATGTATACTTTGTGTACATTACAAAGAGCTTTCTCTTTTCATAATAATTGTGGACACAAAAGTGTTCGATAGCATCCCTTTAATAGTCGATCAATGTTTTATAATGGACTATAGTGCCAAGTTGTAAGACTACGATATCTTTCATGGTATGTTGTTATCCTTATTTCAATACTGATTTATCTATTAAAAATACAAATACAATCGGAGATGGTTACCAGATGTAGACGAGTCTGAATGTGAGACACAGATGACGATTAAAATTACCTGATTTTTGGGTCAGTTTCTTGTTTGTTTGTCTCCGTAGTTTTGGTTATGGGGCACCTTTACAGTGTCTGCGGCACTGCGCGAGCTGAAAATAAAACAACGTTCGTTACTTGCGCAAGAACTGCAAATATGTCCAGTATATTTACTCGGCTCGTAAGAGGGAGATACGCCATGTCTTAGAACTATATCACATTGAGGCTACGTATCAATCAGACATATGTACATAGGTTCATACATACATACATACATACATACATACATGCATGCATGCATGCATGCATGCATGCATACATACATACACACATACACACATACACACATTATTTAATCAACTGTGCCAATCCACATTCACTGTGTGATAGTGAATGACTCAATATTATATACACAAGAGGTAATATTGTTATGTTCACCTTGTTCATCAGACTGCGTCAGGAGAAGCTCTCCAAACAGACCATGGTCTGATGAATCCCCTCCACCTATATGTATAAATACCAAACACAAAAATTAATTGGTTTATATTTCGTAACAAGACTTGTGACTTATTGGTTTGAAACTGCATTCACACCCTAAATCGTCTGCGATTCCTTATTTAACGACGTGCTCGTTAAGGTATAGGCATGATTTATTACTGGCGTTGAGCCGGCGCCGCAGGATGCAAAGCCAAAGTCAAAGAAGGATCGATCTCCACCACCATCCTGCAGAAAACAACCACCATTGGTTGTACTTGGAATTGGTTGTAACTGATGACTAGTCATCCTGTTATAAACCCCGCACAGTGTCAGTGACTAACAATATGCTTCAATATATAATTATAACCAAATAGTATTGCTAAAATACTTATGTAAGACAAAAGTAAATAATGTATTATTATGAATAGTAATGACAATGCCAAACTTCAACTGACAGTAATATGCAACAATGTACTACAGTGTCATTGAACAATGACCCTGTTATTGGAATAATTTATGCTAGTCGTACTTACCGACGATGCCTTCAATAAGCGCACTGTCGACTCCGAGCACGTCGAGCACTAGGTCGACGAACCATGGCTCCTTCTCCTTCTTGCCACCTCCAGTCTTCGGGTAGCGACGAGCGGAGATGATGCGTAGACTAACGCTTTTCATCTCCGCCCATTTCTTTTTTAGTTCAGCAATAGTTCGCCGTTCCGCCCCACGCGAATTTACTTTCCTCCCAAATTTGTTTCTTCCGTTTATTCGTTACGGAGTTTGTCAGCCTGCTCCGGAGAACTGACGCATTCTCGCCAAACTCTTCGAGCAGGGAACTCACTTCTTCGTCACTGAAGTTGGCCTTCCTCTCCCTCTTATTTGTAGGAACGCCGGTGTCGCTTGTGGCTTTCATCATTCTAGGAGGACTGTGGGAAGGGGAATCCCGGGGGTTGTCCGCATCATGACGGTAATCTTACCACGTGACAGATTTACGGCCGTACATAGTTAAGAAATAGGTTAAGTTCGCTACATGAAACCCGCGTAGCTTAGTTTTACGCAACTACTTAGCTACGCAAGAATTGGAATTTACGCACTTGCGTAGCGCTAAGTAAACGTGTAGTCTAAGTACGGTTTATGAAACTGGCCACATAAATTTCAAAATCTAAGCTTTTCTGAAAAACTTGTTGTTTTCCTATTCTAAAAGTAATTATATTCTATTGTAATTTCAGAATGCTCAGGATGTTCGTTCCCTCCAGGCAAAGGAACTCAATCTTTTGCTAAAGCATCATGGCAAGGCAATGAAGGGGAAAAGGCAGCACAAGATATCCCTTATGTGTGAGGTGTTGGGTTTTACATATGAACCCAACAGTTTTTATGCAGCCCTTTTAGAAGTGAAGCATGCTGTGTCGGGATGGACAAAAGATATCCGTAAAGCACCTGCAATAGATATGAGAGATGTTGTCGATTATCTCCTCAAGTCACACGACACAACCTCCGGGGACATAGAGACTTTTACAGCACAAAATCTGCGACGCTATAAAACACTATGGAGTTACTCCCTGTATTCTAGTGGGCATGTCCATAGCATGGCATTTTTGCCTATGAAAGAATCACCTTCATCATGTGTTATTCGAGCCAAATGCAACCCATCATGGGACACATCAGGTACCACTTATCAGTGTATTGTGTTGTTCGACACGTTGTCCGAGAGGCCAGTTGGGTCTAGTTATACATGTACTGCTGGAAAAAGCGAAGTCTGCACCCATGCAGCGGCTATGCTGTTTGCAATGGAAAATTTCACACAAGTCTTGGACATCAAGAACTACAAGATGATCCAGCAATCACGGAGATACTCTGTGCTTGGAATGCTCTAAAACAGCTAAGGTAGACCATTTGTTTTAACAATCTAAACATTGTAAACATGTGTTTTTCACTCAGAGTATAAAACTGTTTATTAATGTCAGCAGTGTTATGGTTGGAATCATTACTCATGAAGTAAAATACTTTTGTGGCCAATGCCTCACTTTATTTCTACTACCGACGGTAAGTAATTTGTTACAATCAGCAAATAGTAATCACAAGCAAGCATACATATAATAATGCAACATATTCATAAACAGGTAAATTACACAAGGATATTCAGTCAATGCCATGCATTAGTATACAGGTAAGGTACCAATTTGAACCAATACTAAATTTACACATTACACAAGCAAGTTTACACTTCATTTAAACATCAAAATATATTCATATATATATATATATATATATATAACACACACACACACACACACACACACACACACACACACACACACACACACACACACACACACACCAAATAAATGCATGCCATAATGTATTAGCCTCATTTGTGTGAAATGAAAATGCTACACATTTCCAACACTCATAACAGTTGTTCATAATCAATATGTGCCCTTTTCCTGCAACACTGTACCCGTTATGGATTCTATTTGTAGGTTGATCCACTATCCCTGAAGGAGCTGAATTGTCAATAAAAAGTTCCTGGTCACTCCAGTGCATCAAAAAGGAAGAGGTTTACTTCATTCAATCCTGTGGCACCAAACAAACGTTTCGTAGACCCTGATCGGTACTGTAGATTAGCTCATTGGGTTAAGTTTGTGTCAACCAGATGTGCCATTTCTAACAATTGCAGATTGTCTCAAACACAAACCCCTCTCAGAACAAGATAGTGTAGTTGTGGACGTTGGTCCCACTCTTCCAGAGCAGATGGGATTGGACGACGTCCTGTTAGTTCCAGCTCGTAATGAGTCTGTCCACAAATCACTGCCTGAACCATTATCTTTAGTTGATCGTGCTGAGCAGTTTGTCACAACATATCAGGGTCAGTAGCACAGCTGTATATTCCTGTGTGAGGTCCCTAAACATTAGCCAGGAAGATCTAATGTCCATTGAGAACATGACTAAAGGTCAGTTCAGTAACCAAAAGTACAGGCAGTACAGGAGGTGCATGATAACTACTATGGTAGATCATCAACTACCAAGGGTCGACCAACAACAACCATGGGTCGACCATCAACTCCTGCCTGAACTGATTATGCACGGTGACTTGCCACTAATATCATGCATCACCTGATACTTGAATTAACGGCCTATGCTCTGCATATTCTCCATGGACACAAGGTTTATCCTCATTAATAGAACATGTTTTACAGTAATCAATTTCAGGGAAGAATCTTATTTCAATTTCTCAAGTAATCGCCCGCAGTGTGTTCGAGTGGGTGACATAAAGACACCAGTGCTTGTTAGCAACACAGGTGCGCCTCTGGGTTGTGTTCTGAGTCCATTTGTGTACACCTTGTATACAAATGACTGTCGGAGTGTTGATCCATCTACCCAGTTTGTGAGGTTTTCTGATGATACAGCCATGCTCGCTCTTTTGAGTGATTGTGCCTCATACCAGTCATATCTTTCTTCAGTGTACGTTTCTCTAGTTGGTGCAGTAAACAAATTCTGCATCTGAATGTTTCCAACACGAATGAAATGTGGATCGACTTCCGTCGTAATAGAACCGTCATTAATCCTATTGTCATCAACGGTGAGCCTGTGGAACAGGTTGATTCATTCAAGTACCTCGGTGTTATGTTACATGAATTTTTTTCATTTACATTGCATGTTACAGCCGTGCAAAAGAAGTCTCAGCAGCGACTGCACGTTCTTCGAAAGTTACGAGCTTTCTACGTTAATCCACTACTTCTTCTACGCCTTTAACGTAGCATAATTGAGCCTATCTTAACCTACTGCAGCATTTGTTACTACCCTGCTCTTTCTGTGAAAAACCGAAACAGGCTTCTGAAAATCTCACATGTTTCTGCCAAGATCATTGGTTTACCTACACCAAAGGCAAAGCTCTCCGAAATAATCGACCATGCAATTTTGAAGAAAGCTCGTGCTGTCGCTACTGAGTCTGATCACCCGCTCTCTACGTTCTTCCATGTACTTCCGTCTCAAATGAGATACCGTTGTATAAAATGTAAAACATCTCGCTATAGCAGGAGTTTTGTGCCTGTGGCCATTATGGCATTAGAACGTTGAATGCTAAATGAGTCATATTGATGTCACCCGGTTGAATTGTTCTTGTAGTGGATACATCTGGAAATTCATTTGCATTTTGTTGTGACCATCCCATATATTTTAGATGTGATCATGTCATGAGTTGTAAAATGCATATCCTTATTAATGACAATTAAGTGATTTGATTGATTTGATTTGAAATATATATACTACGGATTGTTGCTATAGGCAATATATACCGTTATACCTAATCGTTGACATCCACATGTGTGTAACTGACTTTAACTATAACATGATAACACCAACTCTTACAAACTATAAAAACTATTCTTTCAATTTGTAGCTCTTGTCTTTCGAAACTAAAACGTCAGGAAATACACTACGGATTATTGCTAACCTATAGCCCGTTGAACCGTTGTAAGTAATCGTAAACATCCAGTAACTATCGCAGAGCTGACTTGTAATATAGCCTGATAACACCAACCCTTATTAATTGTGAAAAAAACATTAATTATATAGGTATGGATGGAATGCTCCTACACTGAGAGAGTAAGCCACTGATCTCGACATAATAATAATATTTAATATAGCTAATTCATTATTTATTTGGAGTAGGCAGCCGGCAAAGAAGGTTCCAATCGACTCGATAGGCGTTGCTGCGGACTATTAGAATTCAGAGCCTTGTATCCACTGTCAGAATTCCCGAACGGGAGACTTATAGTTCATGCAGTTATCCGCCAGATGGCAGGTGCTACCGGGCCTAGAAGCTACTTCTGAAGTTCTGGTTTTTCAGAACAAGTCATTCAATGATTCATGCCTGTTCTTTTCACGGATTTAGCAGTATTTCCCCAAATATAAAGGGAAATATAATGCTTGGGTGATAGCAATTAGTCTATATGAGGCAGACGGAAAATGACAGAAGCCAACACTGATAACAGGTCTTACAAGTTACAGGGCGGTGTAAAGCTTGTTTGAAGATGAGTTATTATAAATTGATAAAATTATTTGTGACGGATGCAATCTTGAGAACATTTCCCATCAATAGTACGGTTTTTATTTCATGTAATCTGTCAAGTTATACTTGTGCCTGCGGAGGCAGGGGGCGCGTTGCATCCAGAATATTCAGAGCAGGTCAAAATCCGTGGTACTTAATTACATAAATCTTATGTTCTAGCTTGGTGTATGTTAATTTGTTTCCACAGCATTTAACACATATGTAAGAGAGTTAGAATAAGACTTCATTAAAGAACGAATTTTTATCAGGTCCTGTTTTGTACCTGGCATATTGCCCACGACAGTACAAAATGTGTTATATATTATTATTATTACGCATATACATTTTACCTATATAAAATAATATAACTTTTATAAAGTAATATGCAAGCAATTTATAAATTTTCATCAGTTGGAAACCAGAATTGTCAACACTTGTCTAGGTGTATTTTCTTTCAATAAACGTTTGTTCTATTGAAACACTCAAACATTAATTGTAGTTGTATCTATAGTTATAAATTATTGCTCGCAGTACTCTGCAGCGTAGGCTCAACACGTCGTAAATAGAATAAATCTGACATGACAAAGGCACATATCACTATTCACAGTTGATTGTCCCATCAATCGATGGAACGGTAATATATATTCACAGAATGCTGCAAACGCTCTTCAAGCAAAGCAATATTCATATTTAGGTATTTCATCACGTCATGCAAATGTTATAATAACTGAAACGAATCGTGTTTGCGTGAACAAAGAATTATGCTGAGACAAGGTGTTCTGGTCAAGTTAATCGGCTCTATCACAGGTAGGATTCAAACTACTACAATACTACCTTCGAGTGCAGCATATAGGTAACAGCTTTCTTTTTAAAGTGTGGTTGCACTAATAATAATAAAACACTTTATTTAGACATTAAAATCCAACGTACAAACTCTGTTCAGTAGTGTTTAAAACAGTAGTTAAACAATTACAAGAAATAAATATAATGAAAGTACAAATACGTATAACTAAATCACTGTTGTACGAAAACTGAACTAGAGAAACTATAATTAATCAGAGATGGCAGTGTTGTGATTTATATTATATGTCAATGTAGTCAAGAAATAGAGGTATATAATATGTGTGTATAAATATTTTATGTTGTATATAAAACACCTACAAACCCTATAGGCAATTACAGAATAACTAAATATATAATATTATACATAGTAGCTAATTAATAATAAATGACTACAGCAATCCAATATCTGTATCAAAAAAATAAAATATATGTGAACTAGCAAACTATTAATTTATAAATAGTAAAAATTATATACTACTTGACCTTGAGATAGACGCATATAACGTAAACGTAAAGGAAATTTGCTCAGCTCGTGTGTTACGCCGGCATACGTGAATGCACTAGAGACGATGGCACTAACAGAGAAACAGGAGAAGGTCCAGGTTTGCTAAAACAACCTGGTAGGAATAATCGTAGGAGTTAAAGAGAAAATGGATGAAATTAGAGTGGAGGTTGGAGTGAAGTAAAGTTCTAAGAAGAAATTGGTGAGGAATACATGGGCTGGTCATGTAGAATAAATGTGAGGCGAAAAAATGGCAGAGAGCAGATGCCCAGAAAGTGGAGGGGAAATGGAGACGAAGAAGACCGAAATTGCAATGGGGGATTGCATTAAAAGTGACCTAGAAAAAGTGGGAGAAGAATGGAAAATGACAGAAGGAATTGGAGACTGCTGACAGAGAACGTATAGTAAGAAAAAGGTGAGAGGCAGTAAAAAGACAATGGAAAAGGAATTCACGGTTTAATTTTTCTGAATTTAAATGGAATTCATATTCCATTATTTTGAATCCTCAGTAACCATTAGCCATCATGCATATTGAGAATAATGACATTTCCATTGCTCTGTCAACTGTTATGTTGCAGTCAGCGACAGAAGTGGAGAATTGTTAATTTAATCCTATTTGAATGTTGACTTTTTGGCGAAAGCGTAGGAATGGGAAAGAAAATCTTACACAGTAATCCTGAAATCCACTGTAATTTGTGACTCTATGAATGAGACAGACAGTCATTAGTCCTCCGTTCTTCACCATCCTAATTTTGTTCCGGGATTGGGGGGTCATGCCCCCTGCCCTCTAGCTAGGCCACTGCCCGTTGCCAATATTTCAATTCATGGTCTAGTTAACAAACAAAAACTGTTCGGGTATTTTCGTGGGCCCTTGGTCTATTGGTCAACCCGCCACTAAATACAATGGTTGCTTAAAAGAAAGTGCCTGGTATGTAATAGTAAAGATCTCAAAGACGATACAATACCGGACAGGAAGCCAATGCAGAGACTTTAGACGCGGCTTAGAATGATTAAAACGTGGAGACCTTGTCACAACCCTTGGTAAGCAAATATGAACACTTTGTAATTTATTTATCCTTAAGGTCAGTATTATGAGAAAGAGCAGTACAACAGACTAGTTTACTAGTGGCTAGCGCGGTGGCAATAGTTGTTTTGCAACAGAAAGTGGCAAACACCGACGAATGCGTCCTAAATTATGAATATGATAATAACAAGTTCGATAAATCTAAAACATTTGTTCTCTAAAATTTGAGTTGTCATCAAGGAATACATAGTTCTTCGTCAGCACCATCACTACACAGTACAAAATCAAGGAATACATAGTTCTTCGTCAGCACCATCACTACACAGTACAAAATCAAGGAATACATAGTTCTTCGTCAGCACCATCACTACACAGTACAAAATCAAGGAATACATAGTTCTTCGTCAGCACCATCACTACACAGTACAAAATCAAGGAATACATAGTTCTTCGTCAGCACCATCACTACACAGTACAAAATCAAGGAATACATAGTTCTTCGTCAGCACCATCACTACACAGTACAAAATCAAGGAATACATAGTTCTTCGTCAGCACCATCACTACACAGTACAAAATCAAGGAATACATAGTTCTTCGTCAGCACCATCACTACACAGTACAAAATCAAGGAATACATAGTTCTTCGTCAGCACCATCACTACACAGTAAAAAAATCAAGGAATACATAGTTCTTCGTCAGCACCATCACTACACAGTACAAAATCAAGGAATACATAGTTCTTCGTCAGCACCATCACTACACAGTAAAAAATCAATGAATACATAGTTCTTCGTCAGCACCATCACTACACAGTACAAAATCAAGGAATACACAGTTCTTCGTCAGCACCATCACTACACAGTACAAAATCAAGGAATACACAGTTCTTCGTCAGCACCATCACTACACAGTACAAAATCAAGGAATACATAGTTCTTCGTCAGCACCATCACTACACAGTACAAAATCGAGGAATACATAGTTCTTCGTCAGCACCATCACTACACAGTACAAAATCAAGGAATACATAGTTCTTCGTCAGCACCATCACTACACAGTACAAAATCAAGGAATACATAGTTCTTCGTCAGCACCATCACTACACAGTACAAAATCAAGGAATACATAGTTCTTCGTCAGCACCATCACTACACAGTACAAAATCAAGGAATACATAGTTCTTAGTCAGCACCATCACTACACAGTACAAAATCAAGGAATACATAGTTCTTCGTCAGCACCATCACTACACAGTACAAAATCGAGGAATACATAGTTCTTCGTCAGCACCATCACTACACAGTACAAAATCAAGGAATACATAGTTCTTAGTCAGCACCATCACTACACAGTACAAAATCAAGGAATACATAGTTCTTCGTCAGCACCATCACTACACAGTACAAAATCAAGGAATACATAGTTCTTAGTCAGCACCATCACTACACAGTACAAAATCAATGGAATACTTAGTTCTTCGTCAGCACCATCACTACACAGTACAAAATCAAGGAATACATAGTTCTTAGTCAGCACCATCACTACACAGTACAAAATCAATGAATACATAGTTCTTAGTCAGCACCATCACTACACAGTACAAAATCAAGGAATACATAGTTCTTAGTCAGCACCATCACTACACAGTACAAAATCAAGGAATACATAGTTCTTAGTCAGCACCATCACTACACAGTACAAAATCAAGGAATACATAGTTCTTAGTCAGCACCATCACTACACAGTACAAAATCAATGAATACATAGTTCTTCGTCAGCACCATCACTACACAGTACAAAATCAATGAATACATAGTTCTTAGTCAGCACCATCACTACACAGTAAAAAATCAATGAATACATAGTTCTTCGTCAGCACCATCACTACACAGTAAAAGAATCAATGAATACCTAGTTCTTCGTCAGCACCATCACTACACAGTAAAAGAATCAATGAATACATAGTTCTTCGTCAGCACCATCACTACACAGTAAAAGAATCAATGAATACCTAGTTCTTCGTCAGCACCATCACTACACAGTAAAAGAATCAATGAATACATAGTTCTTAGTCAGCACCATCACTACACAGTAAAAGAATCAATGAATACCTAGTTCTTCGTCAGCACCATCACTACACAGTAAAAAATCAAGGAATACATAGTTCTTAGTCAGCACCATCACTACACAGTACAAAATCAATGAATACATAGTTCTTAGTCAGCACCATCACTACACAGTAAAAGAATCAATGAATACCTAGTTCTTCGTCAGCACCATCACTACACAGTACAAAATCAATGAATACATAGTTCTTAGTCAGCACCATCACTACACAGTAAAAGAATCAATGAATACCTAGTTCTTCGTCAGCACCATCACTACACAGTACAAAATCAATGAATACATAGTTCTTAGTCAGCACCATCACTACACAGTACAAAATCAATGAATACATAGTTCTTAGTCAGCACCATCACTACACAGTAAAAGAATCAATGAATACCTAGTTCTTCGTCAGCACCATCACTACACAGTACAAAATCAATGAATACATAGTTCTTAGTCAGCACCATCACTACACAGTAAAAGAATCAATGAATACCTAGTTCTTCGTCAGCACCATCACTACACAGTACAAAATCAAGGAATACATAGTTCTTAGTCAGCACCATCACTACACAGTACAAAATCAATGAATACATAGTTCTTCGTCAGCACCATCACTACACAGTACAAAATCAATGAATACATAGTTCTTAGTCAGCACCATCACTACACAGTAAAAGAATCAATGAATACCTAGTTCTTCGTCAGCACCATCACTACACAGTACAAAATCAAGGAATACATAGTTCTTCGTCAGCACCATCACTACACAGTACAAAATCAAGGAATACACAGTTCTTCGTCAGCACCATCACTACACAGTACAAAATCAAGGAATACATAGTTCTTAGTCAGCACCATCACTACACAGTACAAAATCAAGGAATACATAGTTCTTCGTCAGCACCATCACTACACAGTACAAAATCAATGAATACATAGTTCTTAGTCAGCACCATCACTACACAGTAAAAGAATCAATGAATACCTAGTTCTTCGTCAGCACCATCACTACACAGTACAAAATCAAGGAATACATAGTTCTTAGTCAGCACCATCACTACACAGTACAAAATCAATGAATACCTAGTTCTTCGTCAGCACCATCACTACACAGTACAAAATCAAGGAATACATAGTTCTTAGTCAGCACCATCACTACACAGTACAAAATCAATGAATACATAGTTCTTAGTCAGCACCATCACTACACAGTAAAAGAATCAATGAATACCTAGTTCTTCGTCAGCACCATCACTACACAGTACAAAATCAATGAATACATAGTTCTTAGTCAGCACCATCACTACACAGTAAAAGAATCAATGAATACATAGTTCTTCGTCAGCACCATCACTACACAGTACAAAATCAATGAATACATAGTTCTTAGTCAGCACCATCACTACACAGTAAAAGAATCAATGAATACCTAGTTCTTCGTCAGCACCATCACTACACAGTACAAAATCAATGAATACATAGTTCTTAGTCAGCACCATCACTACACAGTACAAAATCAATGAATACATAGTTCTTAGTCAGCACCATCACTACACAGTAAAAGAATCAATGAATACATAGTTCTTCGTCAGCACCATCACTACACAGTACAAAATCAATGAATACATAGTTCTTCGTCAGCACCATCACTACACAGTACAAAATCAATGAATACATAGTTCTTAGTCAGCACCATCACTACACAGTACAAAATCAATGAATACATAGTTCTTCGTCAGCACCATCACTACACAGTACAAAATCAATGAATACATAGTTCTTCGTCAGCACCATCACTACACAGTACAAAATCAATGAATACATAGTTCTTCGTCAGCACCATCACTACACAGTACAAAATCAATGAATACATAGTTCTTCGTCAGCACCATCACTACACAGTACAAAATCAATGAATACATAGTTCTTCGTCAGCACCATCACTACACAGTACAAAATCAATGAATACATAGTTCTTCGTCAGCACCATCACTACACAGTACAAAATCAATGAATACATAGTTCTTCGTCAGCACCATCACTACACAGTAAAAATCAATGAATACATAGTTCTTCGTCAGCACCATCACTACACAGTACAAAATCAATGAATACATAGTTCTTCGTCAGCACCATCACTACACAGTACAAAATCAATGAATACATAGTTCTTCGTCAGCACCATCACTACACAGTACAAAATCAATGAATACATAGTTCTTCGTCAGCACCATCACTACACAGTACAAAATCAATGAATACATAGTTCTTCGTCAGCACCATCACTACACAGTACAAAATCAATGAATACATAGTTCTTAGTCAGCACCATCACTACACAGTACAAAATCAATGAATACATAGTTCTTAGTCAGCACCATCACTACACAGTACAAAATCAAGGAATACATAGTTCTTAGTCAGCACCATCACTACACAGTACAAAATCAAGGAATACATAGTTCTTCGTCAGCACCATCACTACACAGTACAAAATCAATGAATACATAGTTCTTCGTCAGCACCATCACTACACAGTACAAAATCAATGAATACATAGTTCTTCGTCAGCACCATCACTACACAGTACAAAATCAATGAATACATAGTTCTTAGTCAGCACCATCACTACACAGTAAAAGAATCAATGAATACATAGTTCTTAGTCAGCACCATCACTACACAGTACAAAATCAATGAATACATAGTTCTTAGTCAGCACCATCACTACACAGTACAAAATCAATGAATACATAGTTCTTAGTCAGCACCATCACTACACAGTACAAAATCAATGAATACATAGTTCTTAGTCAGCACCATCACTACACAGTACAAAATCAATGAATACATAGTTCTTAGTCAGCACCATCACTACACAGTACAAAATCAATGAATACATAGTTCTTCGTCAGCACCATCACTACACAGTACAAAATCAAGGAATACATAGTTCTTCGTCAGCACCATCACTACACAGTACAAAATCAATGAATACATAGTTCTTAGTCAGCACCATCACTACACAGTACAAAATCAATGAATACATAGTTCTTAGTCAGCACCATCACTACACAGTACAAAATCAATGAATACATAGTTCTTCGTCAGCACCATCACTACACAGTACAAAATCAAGGAATACCTAGTTCTTCGTCAGCACCATCACTACACAGTACAAAATCAATGAATACATAGTTCTTAGTCAGCACCATCACTACACAGTACAAAATCAATGAATACATAGTTCTTCGTCAGCACCATCACTACACAGTAAAAGAATCAATGAATACATAGTTCTTCGTCAGCACCATCACTACACAGTACAAAATCAATGAATACATAGTTCTTCGTCAGCACCATCACTACACAGTACAAAATCAATGAATACATAGTTCTTAGTCAGCACCATCACTACACAGTACAAAATCAATGAATACATAGTTCTTAGTCAGCACCATCACTACACAGTACAAAATCAATGAATACATAGTTCTTCGTCAGCACCATCACTACACAGTACAAAATCAAGGAATACCTAGTTCTTCGTCAGCACCATCACTACACAGTACAAAATCAATGAATACATAGTTCTTCGTCAGCACCATCACTACACAGTACAAAATCAATGAATACATAGTTCTTCGTCAGCACCATCACTACACAGTACAAAATCAAGGAATACCTAGTTCTTCGTCAGCACCATCACTACACAGTACAAAATCAATGAATACATAGTTCTTAGTCAGCACCATCACTACACAGTACAAAATCAATGAATACATAGTTCTTCGTCAGCACCATCACTACACAGTAAAAGAATCAATGAATACATAGTTCTTCGTCAGCACCATCACTACACAGTAAAAGAATCAATGAATACATAGTTCTTCGTCAGCACCATCACTACACAGTAAAAGAATCAATGAATACCTAGTTCTTCGTCAGCACCATCACTACCCAGTAAAAGAATCAATGAATACATAGTTCTTCGTCAGCACCATCACTACACAGTAAAAGAATCAATGAATACATAGTTCTTCGTCAGCACCATCACTACACAGTAAAAGAATCAATGAATACATAGTTCTTCGTCAGCACCATCACTACACAGTAACATAATCAATGAATACATAGTTCTTCGTCAGCACCATCACTACACAGTAACATAATCAATGAATACATAGTTCTTCGTCAGCACCATCACTACACAGTAAAAGAATCAATGAATACCTAGTTCTTCGTCAGCACCATCACTGCACAGTAAAAGAGGAGGATCAAGGTAATATGTTGGTCAATCGTAACGTAGTATTTGCTATGATTGCTGTAAGACCGTTTTGGCAATGTCTTCAGAAAGAACCCTTCTCGAATCAATCTAATCCAAAATCCCCTATGTGAGAAATATATTTATTTGCATAATTGAAAAGTGCAAGGTTCTATAATATGTTGGAAAGACAATCTGATTTGTGGTTACCTGTAAGTTCATTTTTATTTGAGCTCAATACAAAATATCCTACCCTATGTTTACATATTTGTTTCGGCGGCAATTAATACAATGTCTGCCAATGTTGACACATGATATTTGTGGCGGCTCCTCGTCGGCAAACTTTTATTGTTTCTGTCAGTGTGCCACGTTTCGTTCCGGTGTGTCAACACCCCACTAGGGGGTTCGACTTCTTCCCTTCGTGTGGGTGGGGAACATTAAAGCGAGGGTGACAGCTCATCTATTTAATTGTTTCATTTACTATTACGTTCGTATGACTACAACAAGCATATTGAAGGTTTACTGCCTGCCAATTTGTAATTAGTTATGTTATTAAGCTCAGAACAATATTTGCATTTTAAAAGATTCCGCCTGCAACACGTTCAAAGGATAAACAAAACATCCAGTCTAAAAAATGATTGGCAATAATGCCGAGACGAGCACACTTAACCGCAATAAATTTCATGTTTAATGTTGTATTTACTTATAAAATACAGTATCAAATCAAATCACAGCTAAGACTTTGTTTAAAGTGTGCGGAACAGCATTATCGTATCCCACTGGAAGAAAATTAAATTATAGACCTACATGCAGCGTCGCTTTTGTAACTCTATTAAAACTACCTTAACAAGTCATGGTGAAATGTAATAGTATGTATTAAATATTGCATCAAATCACTGAGTGTTATTTACATATATTGGTGTGTCGTTTTCCATCATCGCCTTTGTCTTCGACTTGTTCATCTTCATTTTCACTTTCATCAACTAATTCCTGTGGCATTTGGTGTAGTTCATGTTGTCCATTAGCGCATATGAGTATGTCGTCGGCGAAGATATTTGCCGTCGATCTTCAAGCATCTGGCTTCCCAAGTCAGTCGTCGGAAATTGCTTTCGAGTGCTGCCGTAAACAGCTCGGGCAATATAGTATCTCCCTGTCGCATTCCTCTCCTGGTGTTGATGTTGTTGCTTTCTTTCTGTAGGTAGATTGTCATCGAGCTGTTGATGTAGATTTCCTTCAAGAGTTCGATGTAAACATCTTCTCTCCCTGTTCTTGAAGCGAGGTCAGTACTGCTTGAGTTGGCACTGAGTCGAAGGTTTTCTCGTAGTCGACGAATGCGATGCAAAGTGGGATATTAAATTCTCTGCACTTCTCCTTCAGTTGGTTTACGGCGTGAATGAATGTGGTCTATCGTTGAGTATTTGATTCTGCAACCAGCTTGGTCTCGTGGCTGGTTTTCGTCGAGTGTCGTCTCTAGCCTTTTCGTTAGTACTTTCGTGAGTACTTTATATATGTTTGTAGTATACGTAAGACGGTGACACTGCTGTGGACGGACGAGGACAAGACGGTGACACTGCTGTGGACGGACGAGGACAAGACGGTGACACTGCTGTGGACGGACGAGGACAAGACGGTGACACTGCTGTGGACGTACGAGGACAAGACGGTGACACTGCTGTGGACGGACGAGGACAAGACGGTAACACTGCTGTGGATGGACGAGTATAAGACGGTGACACTGCTGTGGATGGACGAGGACAAGACGGTGACACTGCTGTGGATGGACGAGTATAAGACGGTGACACTGCTGTGGACGGACGAGGACAAGACGGTAACACTGCTGTGGATGGACGAGGACAAGACGGTGACACTGCTGTGGACGGACGAGGACAAGACGGTGACACTGCTGTGGATGGACGAGTATAAGACGGTGACACTGCTGTGGACGGACGAGTATAAGACGGTGACACTGCTGTGGACGGACGAGTATAAGACGGTGACACTGCTGTGGACGGACGAGGACAAGACGGTGACACTGCTGTGGACGGACGAGGACAAGACGGTGACACTGCTGTGGATGGACGAGTATAAGACGGTGACACTGCTGTGGACGGACGAGGACAAGACGGTGACACTGCTGTGGACGGACGAGGACAAGACGGTGACACTGCTGTGGATGGACGAGTATAAGACGGTGACACTGCTGTGGACGGACGAGGACAAGACGGTGACACTGCTGTGGACGGACGAGGACAAGACGGTGACACTGCTGTGGATGGACGAGTATAAGACGGTGACACTGCTGTGGATGGACGAGGACAAGACGGTGACACTGCTGTGGACGGACGAGGACAAGACGGTGACACTGCTGTGGACGGACGAGTATAAGACGGTAACACTGCTGTGGACGGACGAGGACAAGACGGTGACACTGCTGTGGAAGGACGAGGACAAGACGGTGACACTGCTGTGGAAGGACGAGGACAAGACGGTGACACTGCTGTGGATGGACGAGGAAAAACCGGCGACACTGCTGTGGACGTACGAGGACAAGACGGTGACACTGCTGTGGACGGACGAGGACAAGACGGTGACACTGCTGTGGATGGACGAGTATAAGACGGTGACACTGCTGTGGAAGGACGAGGACAAGACGGTGACACTGCTGTGGATGGACGAGTATAAGACGGTGACACTGCTGTGGACGGACGAGTATAAGACGGTGACACTGCTGTGGATGGACGAGGACAAGACGGTGACACTGCTGTGGAAGGACGAGGACAAGACGGTGACACTGCTGTGGATGGACGAGTATAAGACGGTGACACTGCTGTGGACGGACGAGTATAAGACGGTGACACTGCTGTGGACGGACGAGGACAAGACGGTGACACTGCTGTGGATGGACGAGTATAAGACGGTGACACTGCTGTGGACGGACGAGTATAAGACGGTGACACTGCTGTGGACGGACGAGTATAAGACGGTGACACTACTGTGGATGGACGAGTATAAGACGGTAACACTGCTGTGGACGGACGAGGACAAGACGGTGACACTGCTGTGGATGGACGAGTATAAGACGGTGACACTGCTGTGGACGGACGAGTATAAGACGGTGACACTGCTGTGGACGGACGAGGACAAGACGGTGACACTGCTGTGGATGGACGAGTATAAGACGGTGACACTGCTGTGGACGGACGAGTATAAGACGGTGACACTGCTGTGGACGGACGAGTATAAGACGGTGACACTACTGTGGATGGACGAGTATAAGACGGTGACACTGCTGTGGACGGACGAGGACAAGACGGTGACACTGCTGTGGACGGACGAGTATAAGACGGTAACACTGCTGTGGACGGACGAGTATAAGACGGTAACACTGCTGTGGACGGACGAGGACAAGACGGTGACACTGCTGTGGATGGACGAGTATAAGACGGTGACACTGCTGTGGACGGACGAGGACAAGACGGTGACACTGCTGTGGACGGACGAGGACAAGACGGTGACACTGCTGTGGATGGACGAGTATAAGACGGTGACACTGCTGTGGATGGACGAGGACAAGACGGTGACACTGCTGTGGACGGACGAGGACAAGACGGTGACACTGCTGTGGACGGACGAGTATAAGACGGTAACACTGCTGTGGACGGACGAGGACAAGACGGTGACACTGCTGTGGAAGGACGAGGACAAGACGGTGACACTGCTGTGGAAGGACGAGGACAAGACGGTGACACTGCTGTGGATGGACGAGGACAAGACGGCGACACTGCTGTGGAAGGACGAGGACAAGACGGTGACACTGCTGTGGACGGACGAGGACAAGACGGTGACACTGCTGTGGATGGACGAGTATAAGACGGTGACACTGCTGTGGAAGGACGAGGACAAGACGGTGACACTGCTGTGGATGGACGAGTATAAGACGGTGACACTGCTGTGGACGGACGAGTATAAGACGGTGACACTGCTGTGGATGGACGAGGACAAGACGGTGACACTGCTGTGGAAGGACGAGGACAAGACGGTGACACTGCTGTGGATGGACGAGTATAAGACGGTGACACTGCTGTGGACGGACGAGTATAAGACGGTGACACTGCTGTGGACGGACGAGGACAAGACGGTGACACTGCTGTGGATGGACGAGTATAAGACGGTGACACTGCTGTGGACGGACGAGTATAAGACGGTGACACTGCTGTGGACGGACGAGTATAAGACGGTGACACTACTGTGGATGGACGAGTATAAGACGGTAACACTGCTGTGGACGGACGAGGACAAGACGGTGACACT
This sequence comes from Ridgeia piscesae, assembly GCA_025642075.2. Taxonomy (NCBI): domain Eukaryota; kingdom Metazoa; phylum Annelida; class Polychaeta; order Sabellida; family Siboglinidae; genus Ridgeia; species Ridgeia piscesae. The sequence goes on from JAODUO010000474.1 coordinate 161,134, forward strand.
GCTGTGGATGGACGAGGACAAGACGGTGACACTGCTGTCGATGGACGAGTATAAGACGGTGACACTGCTGTGGACGGACGAGGATAAGACGGTGACACTGCTGTGGATGGACGAGGACAAGACGGTGACACTGCTGTGGACGGACGAGTATAAGACGGTGACACTGCTGTGGACGGACGAGTATAAGACGGTGACACTACTGTGGATGGACGAGTATAAGACGGTGACACTGCTGTGGACGGACGAGGACAAGACGGTGACACTGCTGTGGACGGACGAGTATAAGACGGTAACACTGCTGTGGACGGACGAGTATAAGACGGTAACACTGCTGTGGACGGACGAGGACAAGACGGTGACACTGCTGTGGATGGACGAGTATAAGACGGTGACACTGCTGTGGACGGACGAGGACAAGACGGTGACACTGCTGTGGATGGACGAGTATAAGACGGTGACACTGCTGTGGACGGACGAGTATAAGACGGTGACACTGCTGTGGACGGACGAGTATAAGACGGTGACACTGCTGTGGACGGACGAGTATAAGACGGTAACACTGCTGTGGACGGACGAGGACAAGACGGTGACACTGCTGTGGATGGACGAGTATAAGACGGTGACACTGCTGTGGACGGACGAGTATAAGACGGTGATACTACTGTGGACGGACGAGGACAAGACGGTGACACTGCTGTGGATGGACGAGTATAAGACGGTGACACTGCTGTGGATGGACGAGTATAAGACGGTGACACTACTGTGGACGGACGAGGACAAGACGGTGACACTGCTGTGGATGGACGAGTATAAGACGGTGACACTGCTGTGGACGGACGAGTATAAGACGGTGACACTACTGTGGACGGACGAGGACAAGACGGTAACACTGCTGTGGACGGACGAGGACAAGACGGTGACACTGCTGTGGACGGACGGGGAAAGACGGTGACACTGCTGTGGACGGACGAGTATAAGACGGTGACACTCTGTGGACGGACGAGTATAAGACGGTGACACTGCTGTGGATGGACGAGTATAAGACGGTGACACTGCTGTGGACGGACGAGTATAAGACGGTGACACTGCTGTGGACGGACGAGTATAAGACGGTGACACTGCTGTGGATGGACGAGTATAAGACGGTGACACTGCTGTGGACGGACGAGTATAACGGAACCGGGGGGACATGCTCCCGGACGGACGAGGACAAGACGGTGACACTGCTGTGGACGGACGAGGACAAGACGGTGACACTGCTGTGGACGGACGAGGACAAGACGGTAACACTGCTGTGGACGGACGAGGACAAGACGGTGACACTGCTGTGGACGGACGAGTATAAGACGGTGACACTACTGTGGACGGACGAGGACAAGACGGTAACACTGCTACGGACGGACGAGGACAAGACGGTGACACTGCTGTGGACGGACGAGGACAAGACGGTGACACTGCTGTGGACGGACGAGGACAAGACGGTGACACTGCTACGGACGGACGAGGACAAGACGGTGACACTGCTGTGGACGGACGAGGACAAGACGGTGACACTGCTGTGGACGGACGAGGACAAGACGGTGACACTGCTACGGACGGACGAGGACAAGACGGTGACACTGCTGTGGACGGACGAGGACAAGACGGTGACACTGCTGTGGACGGACGAGGACAAGACGGCGACACTGCTGTGGACGTACGAGGACAAGACGGTGGCACTGCTGTGGACGGACAAGGACAAGACGGTGACACTGCTGTGGACGTACGAAGACAAGACGGTGACACTGCTGTGGACGTACAAGGACAAGACGGTGACACTGCTACGGATGGACGAGGACAAGACGGTGACACTACTGTGGACGTACAAGGACAAGGCGGTGACATTGCTGCGGACGGACTAGAACAAGACGGTGACACTACTGTGGACGGACTAGGACAAGACAGTGACACTGCTGTGGACGTACGAAGACAAGACGGTGACACTGCTGTGGACGTACAAGGACAAGACGGTGACACTGCTACGGACGGACTAGAACAAGACGGTGACACTGCTGTGGACGTACGAAGACAAGACGGTGACACTGCTGTGGACGTACAAGGACAAGACGGTGACATTGTTGCGGACGGACTAGAACAAGACGGTGACACTACTGTGGACGGACTAGGACAAGACAGTGACACTGCTGTGGACGTACGAAGACAAGACGGTGACACTGCTGTGGACGTACAAGGACAAGACGGTGACACTGCTACGGATGGACGAGGACAAGACGGTGACACTACTGTGGACGTACTAGGACAAGACGGTGACATTGCTGCGGACGGACTAGAACAAGACGGTGACACTACTGTGGACGGACTAGGACAAGACAGTGACACTGCTGTGGACGTACGAAGACAAGACGGTGACACTGCTGTGGACGTACAAGGACAAGACGGTGACACTGCTACGGACGGACGAGGACAAGACGGTGACACTGCTACGGACGGACGAGGACAATACGGTGACACTGCTGTGGAAGGACGAGGACAAGACGGTGACACTGCTGTGGAAGGACGAGGACAAGACGGTGACACTGCTACGGACGGACGAGGACAAGACGGTGACACTGCTACGGACGGACGAGGACAAGACGGTGACACTGCTGTGGAAGGACGAGGACAAGACGGTGACACTGCTGCGGACGGACGAGGACAAGACGGTGACACTGCTGCGGACGGACGAGGACAAGACGGTGACACTGCTACGGACGGACGAGGACAAGACGGTGACACTGCTGTGGAAGGACGAGGACAAGACGGTGACACTGCTGCGGACGGACGAGGACAAGACGGTGACACTGCTGCGGACGGACGAGGACAAGACGGTGACACTGCTACGGACGGACGAGGACAAGACGGTGACACTGCTGTGGAAGGACGAGGACAAGACGGTGACACTGCTGCGGACGGACGAGGACAAGACGGTGACACTGCTACGGACGGACGAGGACAAGACGGTGACACTGCTGTGGACGGACGAGGACAAGACAGTGACACTGCTGTGGACGGACGAGGACAAGACGGTGACACTGCTGCGGACGGACGAGGACAAGACGGTGACACTGCTGTGGACGGACGAGGACAAGACGGTGACACTGCTTCGGACGGACGAGGACAAGACGGTGACACTGCTACGGACGGACGAGGACAAGACGGTGACACTGCTGTGGACGGACGAGGACAAGACGGTGACACTGCTGTGGACGGACGAGGACAAGACGGTGACACTGCTGTGGACGGACGAGGACAAGACGGTGACACTGCTGTGGACGGACGAGGACAAGACGGTGACACTGCTGTGGACGGACGAGGACAAGACGGTGACACTGCTGCGGACGGACGAGGACAAGACGGTGACACTGCTGTGGACGTACGAGGACAAGACGGTGACACTGCTGTGGACGGACGAGGACAAGACGGTGACACTGCTGTGGACGTACGAGGACAAGACGGTGACACTGCTGTGGACGTACGAGAACAAGACGGTGACACTGCTGTGGACGTACGAGAACAAGACGGTGACACTGCTGTGGACGTACGAGAACAAGACGGTGACACTGCTGTGGACGTACGAGAACAAGACGGTGACACTGCTGTGGACGTACGAGAACAAGACGGTGACACTGCTGTGGACGTACGAGAACAAGACGGTGACACTGCTGTGGACGTACGAGAACAAGACGGTGACACTGCTGTGGACGTACGAGGACAAGACGGTGACACTGCTGTGGACGTACGAGAACAAGACGGTGACACTGCTGTGGACGTACGAGAACAAGACGGTGACACTGCTGTGGACGGACGAGGACAAGACGGTGACACTGCTGTGGACGGACGAGGACAAGACGGTGACACTGCTGTGGACGGACGAGGACAAGACGGCGACACTGCTGTGGACGGACGAGGACAAGACGGCGACACTGCTGTGGACGGACGAGGACAAGACGGTGACACTGCTGTGGAAGGACGAGGACAAGACGGTGACTCCTCTGCGAACAGACATGAGACTACATATGGACTACATTTGTAGTCTTAACACAATGCAACAGACGAATTGTCAAAATCAAATTAAACAAATTGTTAGACATCACTAAGTATGTAGTATTAAAAATGAATATATAAAGGTTGTTACTGTTGCTGGCGATATCTGACAACGATCTGAGAAGTTTGAACCACTTAGAATATAAATGAGTATAACTATGTAAGAAATGCAAGATAGCATCGATGAGCAGCAGGGATGAATCCGAACATCATTTGGCTTGATTTGGGCTACTTATAAGAATGAAATTAAACACTATGGTATTGATAGGATCGCTAGACCAGTAGACTACATTGATACATTGATACGTATCTATGTCGTCAGGTGAAAATAATTACCGGTGGTATATACAGACAGGATCGCAATTCCTTTCTATTGAAAAAGAATGCTTAGAACATAATATTTATTATTACACGTCATTGAATTGCAATTGGTTCATTTTATTAAAAACTAAGCGCATATTTACAGACAGAGATATAATTGTGAATTTTAATTTGGACATAAAATGTAAACATATAATTGTGTCAAGCAAGTGTAATAACTTGTGCAGATTAAATATACACTGCCTGCATCTATGCTATATGTGAGGAGTTAGTAATATATTTCAGAAAACACAGTGAATGTCCTGAAAACACCACCATTCATGATCAGGAGGTTGAAATTGGCACCAAGTACAAACACTTAGGTACAGTGTTTGATAACAAACTTAGATGGGATGACAACACTGGAATCATTGTCAAGAAATGTCAGCAGTGCCTGTATTTTCTTAGAAAACTAAACTAATCTTCTGTTGACAAAACCATTTTAAAGATGTTTTACAAATCTTTTATCGAGAGGGATCTTTGTTTTTCATTTATCTGTTGGTATTTCAACCTGAGGACCTGCTTACAGAAGATTGTACGTGTCAGCTCCAAAATATTTGGATACACTCAGAGAGACATCACTAAATTCTGCGAAAAACAAATCAATGCTTAGGAAGGCTTATTCTAGTTTAGTCAATGTTTGAGATTTTGCCATCGGGAAGTCGTTTTAGGTGTCCCACGTGCAAAATTAACCGCAAAAAGTCATCTTTTGTTCCTGTTGCCATCAGTCTTTTTAATGATGCGAAATGAAGGTATTATGTGTGTGTGTGTGTGTGTGTGTGTGTGTGTGTGTGTGTGTGTGTGTGTGTGTGTTTTTGTGTGTGTGTGTGTGTGTGTGTGTGTGTGTGTGTGTGTGTGTGTGTGTGTGTGTGTGTGTGTGTGTGTGTGTGTGTGTGTGTGTGTGTGTGTGTGTGTGTGTGTGTGTGTGTGTGTGTGTGTGTGTGTGTGTGTGTGTGTGTGTGTGTGTGTGTGTGTGTGTGTGTGTGTGTGTGTGTGTGTGTGTGTGTGTGTGTGTGTGTGTGTGTGTGTGTGTGTGTGTGTGTGTGTGTGTGTGTGTGTGTGTGTGTGTGTGTGTGTGTGTGTGTGTGTGTGTGTGTGTGTGTGTGTGTGTGTGTGTGTGTGTGTGTGTGTGTGTGTGTGTGTGTGTGTGTGTGTGTGTGTGTGTGTGTGTGTGTGTGTGTGTGTGTGTGTGTGTGTGTGTGTGTGTGTGTGTGTGTGTGTGTGTGTGTGTGTGTGTGTGTGTGTGTGTGTGTGTGTGTGTGTGTGTGTGTGTGTGTGTGTGTGTGTGTGTGTGTGTGTGTGTGTGTGTGTGTGTGTGTGTGTGTGTGTGTGTGTGTGTGTGTGTGTGTGTGTGTATACATATTTCATATTTAAGACTTTAATTGCTTAAGAATCGAATGTGCAATCCAAAGAGATACACGCGATTTTTTAATGGAATATATCCTTAAAAAGCGACCTTCTATTTCTGGACATGCGCACACAGGTTGGTAGAGCATTATTTAACAACAGTGTTATTGCACACTATTACGTACGACGTATTCAACACACGCTTAGGACGCATGCGCGTTTTCTAACGTCACAATATATCCCCCGCTGGTACTGCGCACCTTGCGTAGGTGAAGTAACTTTTTCTATAATACAGTATTACCGTCGCTTGCTTAATTAGTTAAGCAATAAGCATTTGGAAAATACAAAAAATTTCACTCCTTTTAATAAAGGTGAAAATTTCGCTGTGATTTTCCCATAATACATCTCGATAATTAGGCTTCCGGACGCACGTGTATTTCCGACGCATACCAAAGTGACGTTGGTAGACACTTATCGTTAATGCCGCTTCGGAGCATTACTGAAGAAAGGTAGTGAGAGAAAAGTGTGCTCACGAATACATGGCTGTGCCTTTTTACTATAGTAACTTCACTTTAAAGACGGCGCTATGATACCTAGTACAAATGTTTGTAATACTTAGAATCCACATCTGAGATTGCCCTAGTGTGCAAAGCATGAACAGATTTTTTCTCCACGCATGTCACAAATGACGACAGAGCTAGTACAGCTGCGATACCGTGGTGACAATATGACGCCGAGGTAAAGTAGTGATAAATACCCGTGTTGGTGTAGTCCTCGCCTGCAGTTCAGTATGGACAAAGACAGCAATGCAAAAACGAAAAGCTCATCTGTGTCAAGTGACCGGCACTTCATGGACGATTTATCGTCGCGGGTGCCTCTGCCATTGGATGGTGGTTACGGCTGGGTAGTGATGTTAGCGTCGGCGGCAACGAATATGCTTGTGGACGGCTTGTGCTATACGTTCGGTCTCTTCTATGCAGACTTTATCCTACACTTTAAGTCCAGCATGGCAAAGACGGCCTGGGTCGGATCTATTTGCTGCGGAACGTACTTGTGCTTCGGTGAGATACCGGTAATTTTGATAATGTTGACCTCGGTTATCGTAGTGACTATTATTGTGAAATAAAAGCACTATTAATAATGATCGGTTTTCTCTCGATAAGAATTGTATTCCATACTTTTTTGTTTGTTAATTTACTTATATATTCATCTATCCTTTTGGTCATTATCCTTCTTGTTCAATGGGTTAACGGTGTCGTAGTGTTAAATTGAAATGCCATAATATAACGTCAGTTTCTAAGATATGGAATGTTTTTAGTTAAGGCCTTGATAATCCGATCTTCGGCACAGAAAACCAGTTCCTTGAAATGGAATTTTAAACCGTTTTGTGAACAAACCGTTTTCCCGGAAAAAGCAATAATGCGAGATTCCACCGTCTATGATAATATTATATAGAATTGTTATATGTCATCATCATAATGATATTGATATATATATATATATATATATATATATATATATATATATATATATATATATATATATACATATATATATATATATATATATATATATATATATATATAATATATTTATATATATATATATATATATATATATATATATATATATATATATATATATATATATATATATATATATATATATATATTATATATATATATATATATATATATACACACACTGTATATATATAAATTGTTGTTGTTGTAGGTCCGATAGCCGGCGCTCTAGCCAACAAGTACGGTTGTCGTATTGTAACAATCGCAGGCAGTCTCCTCGCCACCTTCAGTCTGTTGGTTAGCACGTTCTCCCCGACAATAGACGTTCTCTTCTTGACGTACGGCTCCCTTCTCGGTAGGTGGCGCCAACTAGCGTCTTCTCGCGACCTAGTGGTAAACCATACCTCATAAGATACGATACTGCAAACATTGGCGTTTGCTTGCTAACTGTGTACATGCACGTGTACATACAGACATACTCTATATATATATATATATATATATATATATATATATATATATATATATATATATATATATATATATATATATAATATATATATATATATATATATATATATATATATGCAAGCACTTGTGTGTTTAGTGCCTAAATACAAAAGTTAGGAAAACCGAAAACTGATCCACAGGGAATCTATATAGAATAATGACCCCCGGGTCACTTTTCCATAGATTTTCAGTTATAGAAAAATGACCCGCCCTATAGAAAAATGACCCACCCCCATATTTTATGGATATATATTTGAAATAATGGTTTTGATCATAATGTTAAATTACGGCACATAACCAACTATTTCACTTCAAAAGATAATATCTAATGTTAAATTTAGGTCACCAAAAATGAAAAGTTATTTTTATAAAATATCATTGATATTAAAAAAGCCATCCAACTATTTTATTCTTTGGCAAGGGAGTCGGTGTATCCTATTATTTGGTGAACTTGGTAGTAAATCTCAACTGGTTTAGCAATTGCAGTTGATTAGATAAGGTAAACGGTTCACCAGGTTCATGGGTCAATATACTATACCATAGAAATATGACCCCCCCCATTGTAAAATATTTATTCGGTAATTATCAAATGAATATTTACTGTAATGCTTGTACAAATCATACACCATCACATAACCTTATAAATTGCCAAATATTTTTAAAACATTTACTATTATGACCCACGGGTCAATATACTATTCCATAGAAATATGACCCCCCCACCTCGTTTCATATATCTAAGGCAGTTAGCAGAATGTTTCCCATGCAATTGGACATGAAATAAAATACTGCTGTTGGTGCAAGTGTCAACAAAATATGCCAATTGAACACTGTCAGTTTAAAAAGGAGATCTTTAATTGGAAAACAGTATTACACTGTATGGCATAACAATAATATTATTAATGTATCAATTAAAGTGGAATGTTGCATAACTATCAACAAAACATTACTCTCAGTGTGATTACTACTCAAATACATACACAAAATAAAGATCCATAAAGAAACAAGGGGTGGGTCATTTTTCCATAGGGGGGTCAATTTTCT
>JAODUO010000474.1:172500-187500 GCA_025642075.2 Ridgeia piscesae
TATCCCGTGAGCATCGTAGACAGTTATTTTAGTCACTCGTTGGGGTGACACGGCGGATGCCGTCGCAACCATGATGCGCCAGCGCTGTGGGTATTCCAACATGCGCAACAACCGGGCAGTGGGCTGTTTCGTCCAGTCTTAAATAATGTCCAACCAGGACTTCACTGGTCTGCCTTTGCGTTGTTTACCCTCTACTGTGCCTTGCAGATTGACCTTGGCCAGGGAGTTCTAACGGGTGATGTGGCCATACCAAGCCAGTTTCCGTCGCTTGACCCTGGCAACGAGGCCAGGCTTAGTTTTGTCTTCACCTCCTTTGTTGAACTGCCATCCTTTGTTAAGGTGGAATCAAAGTAGTTAAAGATGTCCGTTTTTTCAAGTTTATGCCCGTTCAGCCTGATGGAGGTTGCTGCTTGCTGGGTGCGGCTATTCACCATGACTTTGCTTACTTCCATTTCTTCTTCTACGCCTTTACCGTAGCATAATTGAGCCTCTCTTAACCTACTGCAGCATTTGTTACTACCCTGCTCTTTCTGTGAAAAACCGTAACATGCTTCTGAAAATCTCACATGTATCTGCCAAGATCATTGATTTACCTACACCAAAGCTCTCCGAAATAATCAACCATGCAATTTTGAAGAAAGCTCGAGCTGTCGCTACTGAGTCTGATCACCCGCTCTCTACGTTCTTCCATGTACGTCCGTCTCAAAGGAGATACCGTTGTATAAAATGTAAAACATCTCGCTATAGCAGGAGTTTTGTGCCGGTGGCCATTAGAATGTTGAATGCTAAATGAGTCATATTGAATTGTTCTTGTAGTGTATACATCTGGAAATTCATTTGCATTTTGTTGAGACCATCCCATATATTTTAGATGTGATCATGAGTTGTAAAATGCATATCCTTTTAAGGACAATAAAGTAAAGTGAAGTATACTCCTGCTGTTTTGTTCAGTTTCGCTGCCTCCCATGAGGTCAATGTCGTCTGCAAAGCGTAAGTTGCATAGCGGCCGTCCTCCTGTGGAAATGAAGGCGTGGAGCTTGTGGACAGTCTCCTGCATGTTCTCCAGATGTTGGATAAAATTGGAGAGAGGAGGCAACCTTGGCGAACTTCATCTGAGGTGTGGAAGAAGTCTCCGTTGGTGTTATTTTGGAGAACTGCGCTGCTATATTCTTCATACAGTGCTTTGTTGAAGTTGAAGTTCTTCATGACTTGCCACAGGCCCTCGTGCCATACACGATCGAATGCTTTCTTGAAGTCGATGGAGTTATGGCAGAGGACACGTTGGTGCCGCAGGTGGGTCTCTATCAGCAGTCTCATGTTGAAGATTTGTTCTACTCTACTCCTTTTCGGTCGAAATCCTGCCTCTTCTTCTGCTAAAATTCCACCAGCCTTCCCCTTGATTCGGTTCAAAAGAACCCACAGCACCACTTTGGTGGGGTGACTTATTAAGGCTGATTGTTCTGTAGTTCTGACATAGTCTCAGGTTTCCTTTCTTGGGGATGGGTATTATGAGGGATTGGGTCCATTCTTTTGGCCATTGTTTAGTTTCCATATCCTCTGGCAAATTGATGTCAATAGTCTAAAGAGCTCTGGCCCTGCATGTTTCACGAGCTCTGCTGGAACATTGTTCACTCCTGGGGATTTGCCTGCTTTAGCGATCGCATCGTTTCCTCGACTTCTTCCTTCATTGTCGGCGCATCACCTGGTTCCCTGTTTGTACTAATGCCACTGTCCAAAATGTTGGTGTCATGTCTGGGCTTGTAGTTGTATAGTCCTTCGCAGTACAGTGCCTTTGTCTTCAATCACAGCCAGTCTGGTTTAATGGGATTTTGTTTACAGCTTCAGTGTGTCAAAGGCTGCTTTGCTGTTGCCTGTTCTCCTTCCAGCCCGGATATATTTACACTGGTCTATAATCCACTGTTCATTTGCCTCTTTCATCTTCGTTTTGATGTTGCTGTGTACTTCATTGTTTTGGTTTGCTGCATCAGGTTTGTTTTCTTGATCTTCTTTAAGTCCCTTCTTTTGTTACAAGGCAAGATGTCATCAGTGACCCAGGGTTTGTTCCTCTTCCTTTTCCTCCCAAGCACATATGTGGCTGTTTCCTGAAGTACATCCTTCATGTCGTCAGTGCGTGCGTTGATGCCCTCTTCCAACAGGTCGAGGGCACTAAACCTGCCCCCGGTTTCGGCGTCAAAGACTTCTGCGATCCCTAGGTCTTTCAACTTGTCCACGTACAATCTTATTCGTGGGCTATCTTGTTTGCAGTTCTTCATTAGCTTCATCTTCCGTGTCATGAGGACCATGTCGTGGTCACTGCCTATGTCAGCACCAGGAAAGGTCCTGGTCTGAGCTTTGTTAAAGGAACATACAACCATAGTGTTGAAAATGCGTTAAAATCCCTCAAATTCCCACATGCCATTCAAGATAGAATATTGTAACATATGTATTTTTTATAAGAATGTTATACATCATAAATTAATCTTGAAACGTACATTTTCACTGACCATGGGCTCCCATTGTTGCCCATTTCACGAAGAACTCACGAATAATAACGCGAGAGAATGCGTGAGTGTGACGTAGACTGTCCACAACTCTCAGCGATATAGGCGGTGCGCAACATGTAGACACTAGCACAGCGACATGATTTGAGTTGTTTTTATGAGTCTTGTGATAACGAAATGCTAGGATGTCAAGCATACGGATGCCAAAACAAAGCAAGAGAAGGGTAAGTGAAAGGAAAGAAATTTTTCCAAATGCCAATAAATTCTCTGCGAAGCGCGAGTTGGCGATGAAATGGCTCCACAATATTGGTACGGGTCATACTGTGGAAAAATTCAATTTCAACCGGAAAATGGTTTGCCAGGACCATGTCACCATTGATCTGGAACACAGGTTGCTGGGATTGGGTGAAAGACGACTGTTGAACGAAGGTACTGTCCCCACTGAATTTGTGCACAGAACGAAAAGTCCGTGGCCGAAGGGTCGGTGTTGTTATGGCACGCGAAGAGCGGTCTCGCAAAAGGGACGAACATAATGTACGCAAATACTATAAATGGGGTACTATAATATCATTCAATGTATTTCCTTTATAATAATAAAAATCAATTATTAGTAAGATATTCACTGCGCGACGGTCGACTGGAATAATTAGTTAGATAAACGATTTGTTTACATGTGAAAGTGGGAGATAATAAAAGTTATTAAGCTCCGTCGAACCGACCAAGTCCAAGTAGGAATGCGCGATTGCCCTGGTTGCAGTCTCTACTAGAGCATCTTTATTCTTTATCCTATTCTTTATGAATATTTATATAAGGGACGCCGTGTTTTTATATATAACGCTATGTAAGTGTAATTAAATGGATGGATAGATCTCAGACTCAGTGGTTGAAGAGTTCGTTTTGTTTTGCCCACCCGAAGCGCTAGCGGTTGTGGAAGTGTGACGTCACACCCACAGGCGAAATGTCCAAAATGTCAGCCTCCGGGGAGGTTCTCTAATTATCCTTAAAACTGCATAAATCATTTCAGAAAGGTTTGAGCAATTTTTTACTTTTTGGGTTGCATGTTCCTTTAATACTGGACTTGAACTTGTGTGGCACGAGGGCCTCGACCGATCCGGCAGCTGGTGGCTGGTTGTGCACCCATCATGTCGTTTCAGTGGGCAGGGTTGAGGTTTTTGGTGGTGCAATCTCCTCTCCAAGTCCCGATTTTCCCTCGAGTTTTACTCCCGAAGTCTTTCTCGTGAGAGGGTGTAGCCGCAAGGTTTGAAATCACAGTTTTCCTTGTCCTAGTTGGATTGCCCTCCAGGGCTTACGAGCTCCATCTACCCGGGTTTTGAAGTCAGAGTTTTCCATTCTCCTATGGTACGTTGGTCCACGGTACGTTATCCCGTATTATTCACGTGCAACCCCCGCGGTGGGTTCCCCTATCCCCCAACCAGGGGACGCGCCTCTACACTATGTACCCACATCATTTTAGAAAGCATGGCAACTACGTGTAAACAAATAAAAAATTATTACAGATATTTGCATTATTGTGTTGCAAATACAACACGCACTGAAAATAATTCGCATTGCTCAGTCTGCCATGCCCGTTCCGGGAAATCTATTCATTTAAATATGTTGGTTGTTACAAACAGTTATAATTGGAAATAGTTGCTTTATGTGTTAAAGCAATGATGTGTTACAAATGCCGAAGTGTTGCTACTACTTCCGACACACAATACTGCACAAATACCTGTTCCAAGTTTTTATGTGCTCTATATGTACGTACTTCAGATTTCTACGTGTATATTATATTCATGTTATATATATATATATATATATATATATATATATATATATATATATATATATATATATATATATATATATATATATATATATATATATATATGAAGCATGTACATGTAGAGCACGTAGAAGCCTGAAGTAAATAAGCCGCAAATAAGCGCACATAGAAACATGAAGAAGCAAATAACACGTGTTTCTTTCAGGTTTCTACGTGACCAAGGCATTGCTTCGTCATTTTTATACGGGCCCTACGTTTGTTTGCTTCATATTTCTACGTTCCCTACATGTGCATGTTTCGTGTTTCTACATGCCCTACATGTACATGTTTCATGTTTCTACATGCCCTACATGTACATGTTTCATGTTTCTACGTGCCCTACATGTACATGTTTCATGTTTCTACGTGCCCTACATGTACATGTTTCATGTTTCTACATGCCCTACATGTACATGTTTCATGTTTCTACGTGCCCTACATGTACATGTTTCATGTTTCTACGTGCCCTACATGTACATGTTTCATGTTTCTACGTGCCCTACATGACATGTTTCATGTTTCTACGTGCCCTACATGTACATGTTTCATGTGTCTACGTGCCCTACATGTACATGTTTCATGTTTCTACGTGCCCTACATGCATATGTTTCATGTTTCTACATGCCCTACATGTACATGTTTCATGTTTCTACGTGCCCTACATGTACATGTTTCATGTTTCTACGTGCCCTACATGTACATGTTTCATGTTTCTACGTGCCCTACATGTACATGTTTCATGTTTCTACGTGCCCTACATGTACATGTTTCATGTTTCTACGTGCCCTACATGTACATGTTTCATGTTTCTACGTGCCCTACATGTACATGTTTCATGTTTCTACGTGCCCTACATGTACATGTTTCATGTTTCTACGTGCCCTACATGTACATGTTTCATGTTTCTACGTGCCCTACATGTACATGTTTCATGTTTCTACGTGCCCTACATGTACATGTTTCATGTTTCTACGTGCCCTACATGTACATGTTTCATGTTTCTACATGCCCTACATGTACATGTTTCATGTTTCTACGTGCCCTACATGTACATGTTTCATGTTTCTACATGCCCTACATGTACATGTTTCATGTTTCTACGTTCCCTACATGTGCATGTTTCGTGTTTCTACATGCCCTACATGTACATGTTTCATGTTTCTACATGCCCTACATGTACATGTTTCATGTTTCTACGTGCCCTACATGTACATGTTTCATGTTTCTACGTGCCCTACATGTACATGTTTCATGTTTCTACGTGCCCTACATGTACATGTTTCATGTTTCTACGTGCCCTACATGTACATGTTTCATGTTTCTACGTGCCCTACATGTACATGTTTCATGTTTCTACGTGCCCTACATGCATATGTTTCATGTTTCTACATGCCCTACATGTACATGTTTCATGTTTCTACGTGCCCTACATGTACATGTTTCATGTTTCTACGTGCCCTACATGCATATGTTTCATGTTTCTACATGCCCTACATGTACATGTTTCATGTTTCTACGTGCCCTACATGTACATGTTTCATGTTTCTACGTGCCCTACATGCACATGTTTCATGTTTCTACGTGCCCTACATGTACATGTTTCATGTTTCTACGTGCCCTACATGTACATGTTTCATGTTTCTACGTGCCCTACATGTACATGTTTCATGTTTCTACGTGCCCTACATGTACATGTTTCATGTTTCTACGTGCCCTACATGTACATGTTTCATGTTTCTACGTGCCCTACATGCACATGTTTCATGTTTCTACGTGCCCTACATGTACATGTTTCATGTTTCTACGTGCCCTCTACATGTACACATGTTTCATGTTTCTACGTGCCCTACATGTACATGTTTCATGTTTCTACGTGCCCTACATGTACATGTTTCATGTTTCTACGTGCCCTACATGTACATGTTTCATGTTTCTACGTGCCCTACATGTACATGTTTCATGTTTCTACGTGCCCTACATGTACATGTTTCATGTTTCTACGTGCCCTACATGTACATGTTTCATGTTTCTACGTGCCCTACATGTACATGTTTCATGTTTCTACGTGCCCTACATGTACATGTTTCATGTTTCTACGTGCCCTACATGTACATGTTTCATGTTTCTACGTGCCCTACATGTACATGTTTCATGTTTCTACGTGCCCTACATGTACATGTTTCATGTTTCTACGTGCCCTACATGTACATGTTTCATGTTTCTACGTGCCCTACATGTACATGTTTCATGTTTCTACGTGCCCTACATGTACATGTTTCATGTTTCTACGTGCCCTACATGTACATGTTTCATGTTTCTACGTGCCCTACATGTACATGTTTCATGTTTCTACGTGCCCTACATGTACATGTTTCATGTTTCTACGTGCCCTACATGTACATGTTTCATGTTTCTACGTGCCCTACATGTACATGTTTCATGTTTCTACGTGCCCTACATGTACATGTTTCATGTTTCTACGTGCCCTACATATACATGCTTCATGTTTCTACGTGCCCTACATGTACATGTTTCATGTTTCTACGTGCCCTACATGTACATGTTTCATGTTTCTACGTGCCCTACATATACATGCTTCATGTTTCTACGTGCCCTACGTTTATTTGCTCCACATGTTTACGTGCCGTACATGTTCCTGCTGCAGGTTTCTACGTGCCCTACACGTACCTCCCCGCCTACGCTATCACCGGCGGTATGTCCCGTACCAAAGCCGCCTACCTGCTGTCGATCATCGGCGTCTTCAGCACGCTGGCCCGCGTGATCACTGGCTGGGTCTCAGACCGGCCGTGGGCTGACTGCTTCATGATCACCAACGCGGCGCTCATGGTCGGAGGCATATCAACGATGTTGTGTCCGTTCTGCACAACGTTCACTCTGAGGGCTTTATACAGCGTCGTCTATGGCATGTCCACAGGTAGGCTGATCGACAGTGCAGTCAGTCTAACACAGTGGACGTAGGCAGCTCCCAGTGCAGCAACGAATAGCAGTAGGCTGCTCGTGAGTACAATCACGCCAACACAGCAGCGGTAGGCTGCTCTCTAGTTCAATCACTCCAACACAGTATCGGTAGGCTGCTCTCTAGTTCAATCACTCCAACACAGTATCGGTAGGCTGCTCTCTAGTTCAATCACTCCAACACAGTAGCGGTAGGCTGCTCTCTAGTTCAATCACTCCAACACAGTATCGGTAGGCTGCTCTCTAGTTCAATCACTCCAACACAGTAGCGGTAGGCTGTTCTCTAGTTCAGTCACTCCAACACAGTATCGGTAGGCTGCTCTCTAGTTCAATCACTCCAACACAGTAGCGGTAGGCTGTTCTCTAGTTCAGTCACTCCAACACAGTATCGGTAGGCTGCTCTCTAGTTCAATCACTCCAACACAGTAGCGGTAGGCTGCTCTCTAGTTCAATCACTCCAACACAGTAGCGGTAGGCTGCTCTCTAGTTCAATCACTCCAACGCAGTGGCTGTAGGCAGCTCTCCAGTGCAATCCCTCCAACACAGTAGCGGTAGGCTGCTCTCTAGTTCAATCACTCCAACACAGTAGCGGTAGGCAGCTCTCCAGTGCAATCCCTCCAACACAGTAGCGGTAGGCTGCTCTCTAGTTCAATCACTCCAACACAGTAGCGGTAGGCTGCTCTCTAGTTCAATCACTCCAACACAGTATCGGTAGGCTGCTCTCTAGTTCAATCACTCCAACACAGTAGCGGTAGGCTGCTCTCTAGTTCAATCACTCCAACACAGTAGCGGTAGGCTGCTCTCTAGTTCAATCACTCCAACGCAGTGGCTGTAGGCAGCTCTCCAGTGCAATCCCTCCAACACAGTAGCGGTAGGCTGCTCTCTAGTTCAATCACTCCAACACAGTAGCGGTAGGCAGCTCTCCAGTGCAATCCCTCCAACACAGTAGCGGTAGGCTGCTCTCTAGTTCAATCACTCCAACGCAGTGGTTGTAGGCTGCTCTCTAGTTCAATCACTCCAACGCAGTGGCTGTAGGCAGCTCTCCGGTGCAATCACTCCAACACAGTAGCGGTAGGCTGCTCTCCAGTGCAATCACTCCAATCACTCCAATACAGTAGCGTTACGCAGCTCCCCGGTGTAATCCCTCCAACACAGTAGCGGTAGGCTGCTCTCTAGTTCAATCACTCCAACGCAGTGGCTGTAGGCAGCTCTCCAGTGCAATCCCTCCAACACAGTAGCGCGGTAGGCTGCTCTCCAGTGCAATCTCTCCAATGAAGTAGCGGTGCAATCCCTTCAAAACTGTAGTGGCTTAGGTTGCTCTCCAGTGCAATCCCTCCAACACAGTAGCGGTAGGCTGCTCTCCAGTGCAATCTCTCCAATGAAGTAGCGGTGCAATCCCTTCAAAACTGTATTGGCTTAGGTTGCTCTCCAGTGCAATCACTCCAACACAGTATAGGAGTGACGTGTTCTAACGAAATGAGTCGTATGTCAGCGAACTTGATTTCGAGAAAACACCGCATAAACATGTAACGATGAATTTCGACGATTTTGACTTTTTGTCACCAAAGTCTACTTTTGCATCTTTTTTGTCAATTGGCAATGCTTATTTCTCGTTTACATTATTATTTAGTACATTTTATAGCCTTTTTAGACACACTACGTAACATTTCACGCATGAATTTCGTAAAACAGAACCGATAAATCGCACTAGTTCAAGTCGCATTCTTTGGGGTTTCCCTCAACGCATGGCGGACTTATTTGGTACTACAGGAAAGCCCTGGACGCCCTCTTTCGGATTCTTGTAGTAGAAATTCCCACTGACGTCATTGTAAGCCAATAGCAGCATTTAATGCGAGAGGCCTATCTGTGAACAAACGTCACTAGACGCCGCGAGGAGCTGACAGCGTGCCCCTGATTGGCTTAGAGCTGTGCGCGCAGGCGCAGTGCGCTCTCGCTAGCCGTAAACAACGTGGAATTTAACAAGATTTAACAAGATTTAACAAGATTGCCACCTAGAGATTCAACTCTAGATGGCAGGTGGACTAGGAAGCCATTTGGCTTATCGAGAGTCCAACCTATCTATCTAAGTATACCCCGCCCTTCTTAGGTATATGTCGATTTTATTTTTAAATATATTAACACTACTAGCACCTACACAATCAGCTGATAATCTGTTCCATTCGTTTACTGTTCTTTGTGAAAATGAAAATTTTCTAATATCTAGTCTACACTGCTTCTTTGCTAATGTAACTCCATGTCCTCTAGTCCTTCTCTCTTCCTTGACTGTGAAAAAATATTTCTGTCAATATTTTCATATCCATTCAATATTTTAAACACCTCAATCTGATCTCCTCTCAATCTTCTGGTTTCTAGTGTTGTTAAACCACATTCTTTTAGACGCATTTCATAACTAATATTCCTGAGTTTCGGTATCATTTTGGTTGCTCTCCTTTGTACTCTTTCTAGCATATCAATATCCTTCTTGCGATATGGCCTCCATGCTTGTATACAATATTCTAAGTGAGGCCTAACTATTGTTTTATACAGCGGTATTATTAGTTCTTTTTCTTTTTACACTATATTTCGCCTAATTAATCCAAGAATTTGGTTTCCCTTCGCTGCTGCAATTCCACACTGCTCTGATACCTTCATGTCAGCACTAATAGTTAACCCTAAGTCCTTTTCCTTTAAGGTAGTATTTAGTACAGTATCACCCATTGTATATTGTGCATCTTCATTCCCATGTCCTGTGTGAAGGCACTTACACTTTCCAAAATTAAACAGCATTTGCCACTTCTCAGACCATTCTATCAACTTATTAAGATCATCTTGTAAATGCTGTCTATCTGCATCACTTTTAATTTTCCTAAACACTTTTGTGTCGTCCGCAAACTTCAACACCTTGCTTGTTATGTCATCATCCAAATCATTGATATATATTAAGAATAAAATAGGTCCCAGTACTGATCCCTGCGGTACTCCACTCAAAACCGCTTTCCAGTTTGAAACCTCCCCATCAACTACTACTCTTTGTCTTCTATCAATAAGCCATTTTTCTATCCAGTTGATCATTCCATTTCCTATGCCATGGGCCTTTAGTTTAAGTAGTAGTCTTTGGTGTGGCACTTTGTCAAAGGCTTTTTTAAAATCTAAGTAGATTATATCTACTGGTGATCCCTCATCTAGCCACTTTGTGACATCTTCCAAAAAACATAACATATTTGTTAAGCATGACCTCGCTTTTAAAAACCCATGTTGAGATGGGTTTATCAATTTATTTTTAACAAGTAAATCAACCAGGTGATCTTTCAAGGGGACAAATTTGTCAACGACGCAGTCAATTTCACTCTTTAAAATATTCCAGCATTCTGTTGCTGTCTTATTCTTCAGTGTGTTATTCCAGTCTATCTTTGCTAAATATTCCCTCATGTCCTTATATCTTCCTTTATGAAATTTTTTCCTGTACCTTATTTTTCTATTCCGTTCTCCCTTTACTTTGATGATAAAATGTATCTGGTTGTGATCACTACACCCCAGTGGCTCACATATCTTGACATTATCAACAAATTCCTTCTGTGAGCTCAATACTATGTCTAACACGTTCTCGCCCCTGGTTGCTTCTAACACATGTTGAGAAAGGAAACTATCTTGTACTAAATTTAAAAACTCTTGATCCTCTCTCCCGGTACTCTGTAGAGATGTCCACTGTATATGCCCATGGTTAAAATCCCCCATAATAATACAGTCCCGTTTACTCACTTCTTTGATAGCGTTATGTATTTTTTCATTCTCTTCCATGCTTATGTTTGGACTCCGATACACTAACCCAACAGTTAATTTTGACTTTCCTGTAACTATGTTACACCAGACAGCTTCTTCACATTCTGCTTCTTTTTCTAATTTTATTTCATAAGCTTGGATGGATTCTTTAATATATAAAATAACTCCGCCTCCCCTTCTTCCTAATCTATCTTTCCTAAACATTACATACCCTGTCATTCCTAATTCGGCATCTGATATATCGGGTGTGGCCCAAGATTCAGTTATACCTATTATGTGAGGGTCAATATCTTCTACCATAATGTTTAGTTCATTTCTTTTGTTTACTATGCTCCTTGCATTTAAACAAACACATTTATAACCAAATTCCGTAGGGCTTTCCAGGCTGTTCTTTGCTGATGTCTTTTTGCTATCTTTATCTATGCCTCTAGTATTTGGCTTCTCTGTGTATCCCCCCTGCGAAACTAGTTTAAAAAGTTGCAACCTGTTCCATTATTCATCGATCGAAGAAGGTTCTCGGAGAACACTGCTGCGCCCTTTCCGCTTAGATGGAGGCCATCTCTCATAAACATGTCTTCTTTACCAACAAAATATCCCCACAAATCTACAAATCCAACTCCTTCTTCTTCACACATCTGCTCTAATAGTCCGTTAATTGCCATCCTCTTGCAATTTCTAAATGTTGTTCCCCTTCCCCTCATCACTGGCAAGATTCCTGAGAGTATGATCTGTTCAACTCTCGTCTTCTTCAGTGTCTCTACCAACTCTCTGTATCTCTTTACTATCCTGGTTGTTCCATCCCTGTCTGCATTGTTCGTCCCTACATGTACTAATATAGACCCCCCTTGGCCATGCCCCAATACGTTCTCTACCCGTTCAGTCACATGCTCTATCCTAGCCCCCGGAAGACAAACAACAACGTCTTCTCCTTTGCTTAATGTCCTGTCTGTCTTTCGCAAAATGGAGTCTCCCATAAATACCCTTTCTGTTCTCAATGACCCCTCGATCACTGCTTCAGAGTAGCTCCTCCGTTTTGCATCTCCCTGGTTGCTGACTTTTCCCCTGCCGCTTTCTCTGTTGTTCCTTTCTTTCCGGTCTCTTTTCTTCCTGTCATCGTTCTTGTTATTGACTTCCATTTGGTCACATCACCTCTCACTTCCTTTCTTCCATTCGTCTTACCTCCTGTCGCATCTACTTCTCTCATCTCCTGTCCCCTTGTCCCTCCCTCCTTCTCTACTGTCACTTTCTCCCCTGTCACCTTCCTGCATGTCATGTTTCCTGTTGTTCTTTCTCCATTTGTTGTCCTTGCAATCACCCTCCCTCCACTCTGCATCCCCTTCACAATATCCGTTAGCCTAGCTAACTCTGCTGTCAGACAGTCCACTTTCCAACACCCTAAACATTGGAACGTAAACCCTTCCTCCGTTGTCTCTGACCAAGTTTTTCCGCACCCCGATACGGCAAAATCCACCAAGCTGTGGCAGTGGTTACACACCAAGTGCCTCCTTGCCTTCACTTGCCGCTTGCCAGGTGCCATATTACGATTTGTCAAAATCAACTCTTAGTTTAAACCAACTTAGTCTTTAGAAAGACTGTTTGTTTATTGTGTACAGCAACTGCAGCACACTTTATGTTATAAACAACTTACTACCTATGCTACCATGAACAATAAGTTTAGTCTGTACTGGTACCGTTCCCTAGCGGAAACGTTGGACACTACCTATATAAACAAACAAGGGTTTCCTACTAAAACGCTTGTTTATTTTTAATAACAATGATACCTATTCACAGTTTTATCTTACATATGTAGTTGTTACTCTTATTGCTTTATCTCTTATGTACTATATCAAATAAAGAGATTTGCTCAATCTTGTTTACAATTTGTCGAAGCCTAGATTACCCTTTTATCACCCACTATACTAATATGTTCAAAATACTGTTAACTAACAAACTTTAACCAAAACTACTACTCAATATATGTCCAGTACCACTTTATGAATAACCTTAACACAAGAATAATACTTATCAATCAATATTTCCGCTTGTTTTTCAAATGTTATACACCACCAATTTCAAACCTCTACATCCACCAATTTTCCCGCCAAAAATTGATCGGGTCGCTGCTACAAAACATTGCTAAATACTCGGATTATGTTGTAATAATTTCAGTAAACAGTTAGCATGATATATCTTCGACAGCGAACATGCCTTGGGAGTTTATTTCGAATGCATCAAATGGAGTAATAGAAGCAAAACGGCCGATTTTGGATCGACAATGTACTCGACTGTGTGCTTATGTGACCGCGAACTTCAAATGCGTTTTTCTCCGTTTGAAACTTTCTACCCTAGGCATGTTCAGCGTCCAATAACTTTGGCTGTGTGTGAGATATGCCCATAATTTTTACACCGTTGGAAAGATTAATACATCTTCTTTCCAATGGTGTGACTAACTCAATATTTTTACTGTTACTGTCCTGGTAGGCTGCTCTCCAGTGCAATCTCTCCAATGAAGTAGCGGTGCAATCCCTTCAAAACTGTAGTGGCTTAGGTTGCTCTCCAGTGCAATCACTCCAACACAGTAGCGGTAGGCTGCTCTCCAGTGCAATCTCTCCAATGAAGTAGCGGTGCAATCCCTTCAAAACTGTAGTGGCTTAGGTTGCTCTCCAGTGCAATCACTCCAACACAGTAGCGGTAGGCTGCTCTCCAGTGCAATCTCTCCAATGAAGTAGCGGTGCAATCCCTTCAAAACTGTAGTGGCTTAGGTTGCTCTCCAGTGCAATCACTCCAACACAGTATAGGTAGGCTGCTCTCCAGTGCAATCTCTCCAATGAAGAGCTGAATTAACGTATGGCTAGGGGGCTCCAGTGAATCACTCCAACACAGTAGCAGGGTCTCTCCAGTGAAAGGTCTCCAATAAGTACGGGAACCCTTCCCAAAACTGTATGGCATGCTCTCCAGTGCAGCACTCCCAAAACAGCATACACTCCTCACACACACTCACACACATAACACCACACTTCACACACACACACACACACACACACAAACACAACACACACACACACACACACACACACACACACACACACACACACACACACACACACACACACACACACACACACACACACACACACACACACACACACACACACACACACACACACACACACACACACACACACACACATACATACATATATACACGCACGCACGCACGCACGCACCCACCCACGCACACGCAACATGACATGTACACACTCTCTGTCTACATATTGGATATTCACAGTTGCACTAAGCAAACCGAGTTTCATGAAACATGTTATGGTTGCCATTGCCAGCCGCCTTCGTGTCTCTGCGCTCTATCATTATGGTCGAACTTCTTGGCATCAATCGACTGACGAATGCTTTCGGCCTTCTCTGTATGTCGCAAGGTTTCGCTGCCCTGATTGGAAGTCCGATCGCTGGTGAGTCTAGCAGTCTAGTAGTCTTACGGATATAAACATAATAATAATGATAACATAAACATTTATTACCCACCAATATTCGCCCAAAATACTCGCCAACTATGTCGTAGTACATTGATAAACATGACCAAAAACTTGACATACATTACATTAAAACAAATACGCTAAAATACAACAGGAGTAATAAACCTCATTAGTAAACTAATAATCATTTAAGGTAATTCATCAATAAATGTAATAATTCATATTCATCAGTTCCTGTGTGTATGTGTGCGTGCATGCGTACGTGCGTGCATGTGAGTCGGTCGGCCCGCCCTTCCGCCCGCCCGCCCTTCCGCCCGCCCTTGCCCGCCCGCCCGCCCGCCCGCCCGCCCTTCCGCCCGCTCTTCCGCCCGCCCTTCCGCCCGCCCTTCCGCCCTTCCGCCCTTCCGCCCTTCCGCCCTTCCGCCCT
>JAODUO010000474.1:192500-205000 GCA_025642075.2 Ridgeia piscesae
TTAGTCTCCATCGACACATGTCATGTATAAAATTCGTGACAATTACATATCTCTTTCTCCTACAATCCAGTCTCTAACCTACACCCCTTCATTTTTGCTTCAATCAGCGGCCGATTGCCAATGTTGACACTTCTAGGCTAAATTACACCTGTATGCATACGCACCTGTTCATTGTCTGACAAATATCATTATTTCGCAGCTGTGATACCATGCTACGCAGACATATCATTTCATTCAACCAGTCCTACATTTAGTGCTTCCAGAAATTTACAAAAAGTGCACAATGCAGTTCTTTTAAGCAGGACTACAACTGGCTTAGGAATCCATTTGGTGGTATGCCCACATCATGTTCCAAGGGCACGCTGCATCACGTGTTCAATGGTCAGCCCCACTGCAATATTAATTTCCTTTTGCGGCGGGTGTAGTAACATTGTACCTAGAGTTTTTCTCCAGATATTCCTAAGAGGATTTTAATTCGAGTTCTGCATCTGCAACCGTTTCAAGCAACTGGTCTTCCTGCCAATGCAACTTTATTACGCAGAACGGTGATATTTTTAGAGCGATGTTGCACTTTATTTACTACTACTACTACTACTACTACTACTACTACTACTACTACTACTACTACTACTACTACTACTACTACTACTACTACTACTACTACTACTCTGCTGTCTGCTGCTGCTGCTACTGCTGCTGCTGCTGCTGCTTGCTGCTCTGCTCTTCCTTTTACGGCGGGTGTAGTAACATTGTACCTAGAGTTTTTCTCCAGGTATTCCTAAGAGGATTTTCATTCGAGTTCTGCGTCTGCAACCGTTTCAAGCAACTGGTCTTCCTGCCAATGCAACTTTATTACGCAGAACGGTGATATTTTTAGAGCGAAGTTGTCATTTTATTTACTACTACTACTACTACTACTACTACTACTACTACTACTACTACTACTACTACTACTACTACTACTACTACTACTACTACTACTACTACTACTACTACTACTACTACTACTACTACTACTACTAATAATAATAATAATAATAATAATAATAATAATAATAATAATAATAATAATAATGACTTCTTAGCGCCAATAATTATACTCAAAGATTAAGCTCAGTGGCGCGGTATTAACCATTATTAGTATTCTCATTAATGTAATTAAATCAGTATATACTTATAAATATATTTCTTAACATGTAACGTGTAATAATTATAACTCCCGTGTGAATCGAAGGGACGGCTTAGAACTATAACTGATAACGCGTCACCGCTGGAGCCGAGCTAGTAGCGCGCGCACGTAGAGACGCACAGCTGCCCTTCGGAGTCTATTTACAGAGAGAGCGGCTGGGGTTTGGTGGCGTCCGTTGAATCGGCCGCTCTAGTCGTAAACACAACACTCGCGCAATGTGTGCACGCGCTCTCCTCTCGGATAAACCCGGATCTTAGCTGTGTTTGCGGAGGCGTGATCATGTGGAAGATCAAACGGCAAAAGCGACAGGTGAGTGGCATCGCAAGACGTCTTGATAGCGGGGGCTGATCATCTTTTGAAATTGCCGCGGAGAGGGTTTGTATAAACATTCCAAGTCATCTCGTATGAAAGCGCATGCAGTGTTTACGCGCACGGTGTTGCTGTGGTAAAGTTTACCACATATAGAAGATACACAGTTGACAACTGGTGTAAGCATTTGCATGTAATTAGTGAGTGCTAATTAACTGCTGACAATATGAATGTCCGGAGCAACGGTTGACGTCGTTGGTTTGTCTTTCAGCGGTCCCCTGCATCTGGCGTACACACAAAAGCGGCGGTTGTTTCGACGAGACACGTATAGACCTCGAGAATACATCCTTACTACTGGCGTCGTAATTACGGTAAGCAAACGTCGTGTATTGGTCGTGTGTAAGACGCATTTGGACGTTTACAACCTTCACCCATAGAGCCTCCGTCGACAAACGACGCGGATGGTGGGTGCCATTGCATCGTTGTCGCTGACCATCACGTCTTCAGGCTGCGGTTACGGGGATGACCACTTCATTCGGACACAGTCTGCAGTGTGGATAGTATGTGGTCTCCAAGCAACCACGGTAATGTATTTTTGGGTTCGTTTTGCAAAGCAGCTATATAAAACAAAGGATGGCATGGCTATGCCCAATTTTGCGCATATTACGATAGCGTTACGATGCAAGATTATCGTGTGCAATACATCTGGTAAAGTGTCCATACTGACATATCGATGGTTTAACACGCAACAGCATTATTCATGCGTCGTGAATGAAATTTTCACCCTCGCAGTACATGGCTTACGTTTTTGTGTTAGGAGTCGGACCTATTATAAATACAGTAGCAAAAAAGGGGTTGGACTCTCGATAAGCCAAAAGGCTTCCTTGTTCACCCGTCATCTATGGGTTAATTAACCGCGTGACAATCTTGTTAATACCTACACGATGCTTAAAAGCATGAAATAGAAGGGAGGTGTGTCGTTCTGGCGTTGTTTACGTCGCGCCAAGGCAGCCTGGGCTGTGACGCCGTTGGAGTGGTTATTGATTGCTCGCGCTAGAGCCAGCTCAGCGCCCGGTTACGTCATTGCATTCTGGCCGCGCAGGAAGCCAACATGCGGTCATCATGCGGTCACGGGTTATGCAGGTCAGATGAACCTATCTCTCGGCCCCCGTTAATGGATAGCGCGGCCATGCACGATGAACTATTACCGAGAATTACGGCAGCGGCGATTGCGTGTTACAAGCAAGTGTTAGCGCCAACGTATCATGTCATATGTAGCCGTATTGTATATGTCACTAATATAGGATTTGCTTGTTGCTGTATAGAACATGAACATGAATGGATATTTCTAACCGCTTATATAGGAACGGAATCGTTAACAGATATAATTAATACCCCAAATTATTCATGTTAATTCGCTGAAATGATCATTTTCTTTTGTGACGTCTTTGAAACAATGCTTCTCGGTTTTTTTAACTTATAAAGAACGTATAGGTACAATAATTCGCGTGTTGTGAAATTTGAACTAATTCGTGTTTTGAAATTATACCTAATTCGTAACAAAAAGTTCCACAGATAAACGATAATTAATGGTCTAAAATTAAAATAAATAATTGTGATCTGATCTGCAGTTGTCCCTGTACGGCTGCGTCTTACTGTGTGTCTTGAATCGACAACAGGTACCATTGCTTTGATGGCCAATACTGTCGTAACGTCAAATTTCCGATTGCCAACCGAAGCCATCTAATGTAAGTGTATGTGATATGTTGATTAAACACGCACGTTATGGTCGCACGAACGCATAGCTTAATTGGATATGTTTATTAAATATAACGCGGCATACTAATTATTACCCACCTCGCAACACTAGAATACGAGACACAGTGAAGCGCCATTTACAGCGTTGTAAAGAACGTGACAGCTGGACACTTGGAGTGCTCGTAAACCGCTACTTCATACTTTATGACTCCATCATAACAAATGCTTCAGCCAACACCACACATGAGCCAAACGTCGGTTTTACCTGCGGATGTTTCCAGCAGGAACGACTATACTTAGACGTCTTGCTTGCTTGATTTTGCGATGACATTGTCTGCTCAAGTATTACACATTATGTGTTCATATCGATATTCATTTTGTGAAACAAAAATTCGGTGAAAAGGATCAAACATGACTAGAACTGGCACACACACGTTTCACAACTCATCCTATGAAAAGGATAAAAGTACATTATTTTGATGCTATCAAGAAAAGAACGCCTTTTGTATTAATCTAACTATGCTTGTTCAAAAAGACTGTTTACATGCCATATATCTGAGAATTAATTCACATAGGCTGGTTAGGCGGGAAAGGCAGCTCTGGCGGGCATCGAAACAAAATAGGTTTCGTTCGTTCTAATGGCCATTATGTAGTAAAGCCAGAATGCTACCTCGAGCTACAAGCTCAAAAGTCAGCTCAGTTGCTCCTCGTGTCCCTCTTTCAAGCTGATATAAATCATGTTTACTTCTGGACTTGTGTTTGTAGGTAACATGGACGACACCTGCGCGGAGAGAAGGAACACATCTAAGGAAGCGAGTCAGTCCGAGAACGACAGTGCTCCTCCTAGCGAGACGCCACCAACGCCACCTGACGGTGGATACGGATGGGTGATTCTGTTCGCGTCCTTCATTTGTAACATGCTGGTGGACGGCGTATGTTTCACCTTTGGTCTGTTTTACCTGGAGTTCCTGCGGTATTATGGCGAGAGCAAGGCAAAAACAGCGTGGGTTGGCTCCATCTTGAACGGCATGTATCTCACCATGGGTAAGTGCACGTCTCGCCTTCATCGTTGGCTGCGTTGAAGTCGAACAATTTAATCGAAGAAGCAGGCTCATTTTATAATTCAATGTCACTTCGTTTTGTAGAGTAAAGTCGGTTTTCGTTTTTTTCTTTCTATTTGCTCCCAACCAGGGTTTACAGTTACCTGCTTTACATGCTCTGTGTGGTGGTGACCTACACATGGTAAATTCGGCAACGCCTAATCCAGTTTCTATTTGTCAACTCAAGTGACAAGTTGTAGCTGTCCATACATCAGAACATCTCCCGTTTCCAGTTCAGCTTCATTCAAAAACGATTCGGTTCAGACAAGGACAGCCCACGATTATGGGCAAAACCATAGACATTGTACTAGCGCCGTTCTCTGATAAAGACAAGCGTGGTTGTTTATGTGAGACTTATTGCAATTACACACTGGTGCACAACATTAATGGGTGATTGGACACGCACATCTAGTCTGCCGGTGTATCGCTTTTTTAGGCTATTTGGCCATTTTCATTCATGATCCTGTCGCCAACGAATCGAACGAGCTGTATTAGTTCGCATACGGGCGTCACGCACACTGCAGAATCCTCCGTTGTAAGGTTTATAGATGTCCATCCAACAAAACCTCATCTAGAAGGTGGGAACTATTACGTAGATAAATTAATAGTTTTTAATTGTTTGTATGTTGCAGTAATGTGAAATTTTAATACGCTTACAGACAACGCGATGGGATCTGGTTGTGCATTCGTCTCGTTAAATATCGCTCAAACAAAACCGGAAACGAGAATCACTTGTGTGACCCTATTCAGCTCTTATCCTTTGCAGGCTCCTAATATGGCAATCTGATGCCTGGTTGTTATATTATAATACTTGTTGTGCCTACCCGATCATATCAAACTAGATAATGGACTTGTGCTTGTCATCGTCAGGGCCGATCTCCGGTGCCTTGGCTCACACATTCGGCTGCCGTGCTGTCACCATAGCGGGCAGTCTACTCGCCACACTGGCCTACGTCATCAGTGTCTACTCGTCAAATCTGAACATGTTGATTCTCACGTACGGCGCCATGGGAGGTGAGTTGCTCGTGGATGCCTATGACACATTTGACGTCACAGTGTCTTGATATAAAGGCGGATCGTAATTAAGATTTAGATGAAGCACAACAGAAACTCTTGCATTATGCTGATGTAATCATAATATGATTCAGCTAAATGTGGACTGTTGTCTCAGTCTGTATAGATGTCACGGTGTACCTCTACCGTCTATTAATGTCACGGTGTATCTGTGCCGTCTCTAGATGTCACGGTGCACCTGTACTATCCCTAAATATCACTGTTTATTTGTGCCGTCTCTAGATGTCACGGTGTACCTCTACCGTCTCTTAATGTCACGGTGTACCTGTACTGTCTCTAAATATCACTGTGTATCTGTGCCATCTCTAGATATCATGGTACTTTCTCTTGATGTCACGGTTTATCTGTACAGTATCTTAATGTCATGGTGTACCTGTACTGTCTCTAGATGTCACGGTGTATCTGTACCGTCTCTTAATGTCACGGTGTACTTATACCCTCTCTAGATGTCACGGTATATATGTGCCGTCTCTTAATGTCACGGTGTACCTGTACCGTCTCTAGATGTCACGGTGTATCTGTACCGTCTCTTAATGTCACGGTGTACCTGTACCGTCTCTAGATGTCACGGTGTATCTGTACCGTCTCTTAATGTCACGGTGTACCTGTACCGTCTCTAGATGTCACGGTGTATCTGTACCGTCTCTTAATGTCACGGTGTACCTATACCGTTTCTAGATGTCACGGTGTATCTGTACCGTCTCTTAATATCACGGTGTACATATACCGTCTCTAGATGTCACGGTATATATGTGCCGTCTCTTAATGTCACGGTGTACCTGTACCGTCTCTAGATGTCACGGTGTATCTGTACCGTCTCTTAATGTCACGGTGTACCTGTACCGTCTCTAGATGTCACGGTGTATCTGTACCGTCTCTTAATGTCACCGTATACCTGTACCGTCTCTAGATGTCACGGTGTACCTATACCGTCTCTAGATGTCACGGTGTATCTGTACCGTCTCTTAATGTCACGGTGTACCTGTACCGTCTCTAGATGTCACGGTGTATCTGTACCGTCTCTTAATGTCACGGTGTACCTGTACCGTCTCTAGATGTCACGGTGTACCTATACCGTCTCTAGATTTCACGGTGTATCTGTACCGTCTCTTAATGTCACGGTGTACCTATACCGTCTCTAGATGTCACGGTGTATCTGTACCGTCTCTTAATGTCACGGTGTACCTGTACCGTCTCTAGATGTCACGGTGTATCTGTACCGTCTCTTAATGTCACGGTGTACCTATACCGTCTCTAGATGTCACGGTGTATCTGTACCGTCTCTTAATGTCACGGTGTACCTGTACCGTCTCTAGATGTCACGGTATATATGTGCCATCTCTAGATATCACGGTGTATCTGTACCGTCTCTTAATGTCACGGTGTACCTGTACCGTCTCTAGATGTCACGGTGTATCTGTACCGTCTCTTAATGTCACGGTGTACCTATACCGTCTCTAGATGTCACGGTGTATCTGTACCGTCTCTTAATGTCACGGTGTACCTGTACCGTCTCTAGATGTCACGATATATATGTGCCATCTCTAGATATCACGGTGTATATGTATTGAGTCATTCTTAACGCATGTATTCTTGTTGTTGACTGGACGTGTACTTATTTTTCTCGTCGACGATTGCGTTTATTTTGATACTGTGAAATCGAAACAATGATAAAACGAACGCACCATTAACATAATGTAAATATTGCCGTGTAATTCTACACCAGACAATTAACAAGACCCGCAATAGTTAATGTAATACATTGTGCATAAGACATTGCCGGTGTCAGATAGAACGTAGAAAATGGACCCGGGGATCCATATTCTATTATAGAATTTGGAACCCTCCTTATAGAATTTGGACCCCCCTTTTAAAAAGCTGAACTATTTGGTAAAATAGTATAATGCAGTTCATAGATTGTAACTAGAATATCACAGCCATCTTTGATAACACTTCTGTAAAAACACTTTTTATTATTTTAACTACTGCCATTAAAATGTCAGTTATGTTTGACTGTGAATATTGTGTATCCTATCAACTGTTAATATGTGTGAATTGTCCCATATTGTGGGATGGTTGAGTAACTATAACTAAGAGTACTATTTACTCATTCATTCATTCATTTATTGTCATAAAAAACACTACACGAGGAAACTAATTGTATTAATGTTTCATGTAAGACCAGTTCATGTTTTGATATTTTGAATGGACCAGTCTCCCTTTCAACAGTACTCACACAAACTACTACGAGCTTGTAAGAGACGCTAAATTTCAACTCCATTGTAATCACAGGTCTCTTTTTATTCAATTTCCCATCACAATTTCGGTCTCCTCACCTCCTTTTCCCCTCCACTTTCTGGGCATCTGCTCTCTGCCAGTTTTCTTTCCCCCATTCCTTCCATATCAACCGACTCATTGCCAATCTTTTCTTAAAACTTTCCTTCACTCCAACCTCCACTCTCACTTCATCCATTCTTCTCTTATCAACTCTCTTAACTCCCACAATTCTTCTTACCCGGTTGTTTTCGCAAACCTGGACCTCCTGTTGTTTCTCTGTCAGTGCCACCGTCTCTGGAGCATTCATGTATGCCGGAGTAACACACGAGCTGAGCACATTTCCTTTACGTATACGTGACATGGGTCTATCTGCCGTCACCCTTCGACTTTCATTCAAGCGTTTGTCCCTGCTGTAAATCCTCATTATAACCAAAACAAGTTATCGAGTCGATTTTGCATTAAGTTATTACATATAGTTAATTTATAAATTGTAATAAGCAGCAACGTCACATGTTGTGAAACTACTGATTGAACGCCAACGCCACACCATCTGTGTTATGGTAGGAATGTTTAATTATTATCAGACTGACCACACGTTGGTATTTATCTCTGTCAGTAGGTCTGGGAGATGTAGCGTGAGGAATCTGGTGGCCGGATATAGGCGGATATTACGTAGGGGCTATGGGTTCGTGTCTCTTTAATAACGTGGTTTCTTCTCTTTACAACTTTGACGCCTTCTGTAAATGGTTTTACTGAATTGCCAGCTACATTGGTAAGTGAACTTGGTTGACATTTCGGTATTAATTTTAGATGAGTTGGGATTGAATTATATATATATATATATATATATATATATATATATATATATATATATATATATATATATATATATATATATATATATATATATATATATATACAGAGTTTGCTTGGTTGTCAGATGACCCCCTCCAATGCAAAATCCTGGTACGTCACTGGGCGTGTTCCGGATGCACTGCAGCCTGCGTAGCTGACGCTTGTTAATGTTTTGGTACTCGTTACAGGAATCGGCTTTGGCCTGATGTACCTTCCGTCCATCGTCATGGTCGGGTTCTACTTTGAGAAGCGGCGAGCGTTCGCGACTGGCATCGCTGTGTGTGGCTCCGGCATTGGCGCCTTCATCTTCGCTCCTCTCGCTGACTGGCTGCTCTCCAACTACGGCTGGAAGGGGGCCACTTGGATCATCGCCGGCCTAGTGCTCAACGGCGTTGTCGTCGGGGCTCTCTTCCGGCCGCTGGCAGACGGACGACGACGCGGGCGCCCGAGAGACCAAGAGCCACCCCAGGCGGAGACCGTCGTCAACCACATAGTCCGTCACAAACGGCGCGGTAACAGCATCGACGAAGTGCTGCTACACCGGAAATCGAACTCGAACGGAACTGCGCGACCGGAAGGTGGTTCGCTGCGCACGCTGCTTGCACCGGGAGCGAACTGTGGCAAGGGGGACATGTTCTTGGAGTTATCCAAAAGCGTCGACCACATAATGCCAGCGAAACTGGCCGAGTGTCACAACGAAAGGCAGAACGATCTGTTGAGAAGAAAAGACATATTTTACAGCGGCAGTGTGTTAACTCTGCCCGTGTACACGTCACCACCCGAGAGAAATGGAGACGTCGCTGGGATGCACACGTCGGGCAACGCCTTCACGGCGATCATCGATACTTTACGTCGGATGATCGACTTCTCGCTGCTGAGGAATCCCGTCTTCTGTGTCTACGGCTTTTCCTGCTTTCTGTGCATGACAGGTAAACAATGTCAACTGCTTTTAAACGGAGATTGTCTTCTCCTCTATTCGCAATTAGCTAGCGTAGTTATTTGTAACAGGAAGTTTTTCTTTCTGAACGTGGGACAGTATTGAACATCAGAGGGTTTGCAGTCAACTCGGATGGCGTCGGCAATGTTGCTAACAATATATTTATTTGAATTGGATCGACTGTTTACCAGTTGAGCGTGTCCCTGAGTCGTATCTTACAAATTGAAAGCATTTGTATACGGATTTACTGAAGTATCTAAAAAGAACTTGGCGGGCAATGTATACCGACAACATATTTGAATATTAATGAATAAATATAAACATAGGAACCTTTAATAAAAACAGACACCCTCCTTTAATGTCCAATGAAGAGTGGCTGTCGACTTAAAGAAACATTGACATCAGATAAATCGCTTCAAAGAATGACTTGAATCTCCGTTATGGTCCATATTTCTTCGGTTACCCGTAGATATAAGGAACAGCAAATGTAATAAGAACTGTTCCATAGAACATATATGTTCAGTCTGTGCATACACATATATGTTCAGTCTGTGCATACACATATATGTTAATTCTGTGCATACACATATATGTTCAGTCTGTGCATACACATATATGTTCAGTCTGTGCATACACATATATGTCCAGTCTGTGCATACACATATATGTTCAGTCTGTGCATACACATATATGTTCAGTCTGTGCATACACATATATGTTCAGTCTGTGCATACACATATATGTTCAGTCTGTGCATACACATATATGTCCAGTCTGTGCATACACATATATGTTCAGTCTGTGCATACACATATATGTTCAGTCTTTGCATACACATATATGTTCAGTCTGTGCATACACATATATGTTCAGTCTGTGCATACACATATATGTTCAGTCTGTGCATACACATATATGTTAATTCTGTGCATACACATATATGTTCAGTCTGTGCATACACATATATGTTCAGTCTGTGCATACACATATATGTTCAGTCTGTGCATACACATATATGTTCAGTCTGTGCATACACATATATGTTCAGTCTGTGCATACACATATATGCCCAGTCTGTGCATACACATATATGTCCAGTCTGTGCATACACATATATGTCCAGTCTGTGCATACACATATTTCTGGCAAAGCGACTATATATACATATTTGTCCAGCTTTTAGGTCATTGTCGTTATTTTTATACTACTTTTTATTACTATTATCAATACATTCATATTTATTTATTTATATTATTGTTACGCCATTATCATAATTGTTTTTATTTTAAACATTTAAAAGATTTCTTTAGATTTACTAAATTATTTATTAACTATACGTATACATTCATTTATCAGTGTTACTATAATGTTATGAAATTATTTGTTAGATTGATTATTTTGTATTTTTGTATGACTAACATATCATTTATTTATGTATTTACTTCTTAATTCTTTTCTTTTCTGCGTTATTTAATACTGTATTAGTTTTTGTTATTTATATACATACACATATATTTTCATTACCTTCTAAAATATTGGTATTGTTCCTATTGTATACAATTTCCCTGTTTATATATTTGAATAGTAATATGTTTTTAAGCGCCACGAACAGTCATGGATGTAGCGCTATATGAAATAAATATATTATTAAAATATATTATTATTATTATAACTATTATTATTTAATATCAGCATTCACCACATGCAGTTGTCCCATTCACCACATGCAGTTGTCCCATTCACCACATGCAGTTGTCCCATTCACCACATGCAGTTGTCCCATTCACCACATGCAGTTATCCCATTCACCACATGCAGTTATCCCATTCACCACATGCAGTTGTTCCATTCACCACATGCAGTTGTCCTATTCACCACATGCAGTTGTCCCATTCACCACATGCAGTTGTCCCATTCACCACATGCAGTTGTTCCATTCACCACATGCAGTTGTCCCATTCACCACATGCAGTTGTCCCATTCACCACATGCAGTTATCCCATTCACCACATGCAGTTGTTCCATTCACCACATGCAGTTATCCCATTCACCACATGCAGTTATCCCATTCACCACATGCATTGTTAATCAGTTCCCATTCACCACATGCAGTTGTCCCATTCACCACATGCAGTTATCCCATTCACCACATGCAGTTATCCCATTCACCACATGCAGTTATCCCATTCACCACATGCAGTTGTCCCATTCACCACATGCAGTTGTCCCATTCACCACATGCAGTTGTCCCATTCACCACATGCAGTTGTCCCATTCACCACATGCAGTTGTCCCATTCACCACATGCAGTTGTCCCATTCACCACATGCAGTTGTCCATTCACCACATGCAGTTGTCCCATTCACCACATGCAGTTGTCCCATTCACCACATGCAGTTGTTCCATTCACCACATGCAGTTGTCCCATTCACCACATGCAGTTGTCCCATTCACCACATGCAGTTGTCCCATTCACCACATGCAGTTGTTCCATTCACCACATGCAGTTGTCCCATTCACCACATGCAGTTGTCCCATTCACCACATGCAGTTGTCCCATTCACCACATGCAGTTGTTCCATTCACCACATGCAGTTGTTCCATTCACCACATGCAGTTGTTCCATTCACCACATGCAGTTGTCCCATTCACCACATGCAGTTGTCCCATTCACCACATGCAGTTATCCCATTCACCACATGCAGTTGTTCCATTCACCACATGCAGTTGTCCCATTCACCACATGCAGTTGTTCCATTCACCACATGCAGTTGTTCCATTCACCACATGCAGTTTCCCATTCACCACATGCAGTTGTTCCATTCACCACATGCAGTTGTTCCATTCACCACATGCAGTTGTTCCATTCACCACATGCAGTTGTTCCATTCACCACATGCAGTTGTTCCATTCACCACATGCAGTTGTCCCATTCACCACATGCAGTTGTCCCATTCACCACATGCAGTTGTCCCATTCACCACATGCAGTTGTTCCATTC
>JAODUO010000474.1:210000-260000 GCA_025642075.2 Ridgeia piscesae
ATAAGAAATATTTGCTTGAGGGAAGGAAGTGGCATCCCAAGCCAGGTAGGGTCTTCAATTGCTTTACACTATTGTAGTTTTACAGCTTACCACATTGGGTAATTGAGTATCCTGCCAGACATTCCATTATTCATTAATATATTATTATTAATTAAGTAAGTAAAATCATTAATGATTAGTTTTTTTTATTATTCCACGTTATCTGTTCAATTTGTTATAGGCTGCAGGCTGACTTTTGAAAAATTACTACGGACCGAAAAGCGGGGCGTGTTGCGGGCCAAGTTACTGCGGGGCGGGCTGAGGGCTGAATTGTAATTTGCGGGGCGGGCTGCGGGCTCAGATTTCCAGCCCGCGCAGGGCCTTAGTATATATTAACACACGATATTATTACCATGAGAACGCCTATGTGGCTATATGTATATGATTGTGCATGTGTGTGTGTGTGTGTGGGTGTGTGTATGTGCGCGCGTGTGTGGTGTGTTTGTGTGTGTGTGTGTGTGTGTGTGTGTGTGTGTGTGTGTGTGTGTGTATGTGTGTGTGTGTGTGGGTGTGTGTATTCGCGTGCGAAAGTGCGTTCGCGTGTGATATTATCAGCTAGAAACGTTAGACGTGTCACTCTAACCAGCAACTACTCGCTCATTCCTGTCAACCTATAGTGGATGAGTTATTGTCCTGTTTTAATTAGGTAAGGCGTAATTTTATGAGTGTTAGTTATACTATCGAACTGTTGAATATTTGGTTGGTCTTTAATTAGCTGGTCCTGAATTATTTAGGTGCGAAACCAGTTTCAAAACAATAACATTAGTAGATAAAAGAGGTGACACAATATAAACGTGTACTTTATTTAGCATATAAACGTACACGTTCAACAACCCACAGAAGACAGAAACTCGGACGATATCTGCAAGATGTTATCGTGCGATGGCCTCCAAGGATGTGACGCAGGGTTCAGCAACTGGTCGACAGGCACTCCCTCTCCTTGTTCGCAATCACCAAGTGAGATTGTTCGAAGTTGGCGTGTCCACAAAGCTCCCAATTATGGACTGAAAATTTGAACAAAATAACATTTAACAAGATTGAGATTTAATAAGATTGCCACCCAGTGAATCAAATTTAAATGGCAGGTGGACAAGGAAGCCCTTTGGCTTTATCGAGAGTCCAACCTATCTATCTAAGTGTACCCCGCCCTTCTTAGGTATATATCGATTTTATTTCTAAATATATTAACAGTATTATCACCTACACAATCAGCTGATAATATGTTCCATTCATTTACTGTTCTTGTGAAAATTAGAATTTACTAGTATCCAGTCTACACTGCTTCTCTGCTAATGTAACTCCATGTCCTCTAGTCCTTCTCTCTTCCTTAACCGAGAAAAAAATATTTGTTGTCAATATGTTCATACCCATTCAATGTTTTAAATACTGTTATCTGATCTCTCAATCTCTGATTTCTAGTGTTGTTAAACCACATTCTTTTAAACGCATTTCATAACTATTATTCTTGAGTTTGGGTATCATTTTGGTTGCTCTCCTTTGTACTGTTTCTAGCATATCAATATCCTTCTTACGATATGGCCCCCATGCTTGTATATAATATTCTAAATGAGGCCTAACTATTTTTATTCAGGGATTATTAGTTCTTTTTTATTGTACACTTATATTTCGCCCAATTAATCCAAGAATTTGGTTTCCCTTCGCTGCTGCAATCTCACACTGCTCTGACACCTTCATGTCAGCACTAATAGTTAGCCATAAAGTCTTTCTCCTTTAAGATAGTATTTAGTAGAGTATCCCCCATTGTATATTGTGCGTCTTCATTCCCATGTCCTGAGTGGAGGCACTTACACTTACGATCATCTTGTAAATGCTGTCTATCTGCATCACCTTTAATTTTTCAAAACACTTTTGTATCGTCCGCAAACTTCAACACCTTGCTTGTTATGTCATCATCCAAATCATTGATATATATTAAGAATAAAATAGGTCCCAATACTGATCCCAGCGGTACTCCACTCAAAACTGATTTCCAGTTTGAGAAGCCATTTTTTTGTCCAGTTAATCATACCATTTCCTATGCCATGTGCCTTTAGTTTAAGTAGTTTTCTTTGATGTGGCACTTTGTCAAAGGCTTTTTTTTAAACTAAGTAGATTTTATCTACTGGTGAACCCTATTCTACCCATTTTGTGATATCTTCCAAAAAAATAACATATTTGTTAAACATATCCTCGCTTTTAGAAACCCATATTGAGATTGCTTTATCAAGTTATTTTTAACAAGAAAATCAACCAAGTGGTCTTTAATTAGTCTTTCTAATAGTTTGCAAATCACCGATGTTAAACTCACAGGTCTATAGTTCTCTGACTTGTTTCTCGAACTTTTTTAAATAAAGGTATGATGTTTGCTTCTTTCCATTGTAACAGAACTATTCCTTCCTCTAACGACAAATTGAACACTGTTGCAAACGGTATGCTAATTTGTTCCACAATTTCCAATAGTAATTTGGGAGGAATCCCATCGACTCCATGTATCTGTTTAGGGTATGACATGAAGATAAACGTAAATATACTGACTAACTCCGGTAATTCAGTCTCACACACCGTAACAGCTATACATTTAACAGAAAAGAAAATGCAGATACTGACTGATTTACGCGAACAATTGATTAAAATACGAATGCCCATCTTGGTGATGTGTCATCGATAGAATTTGTATTGTTTTATATAGTTTTATAAATGAATGAATGACATGATTGTAACACAATCAAGCATTGTAGTGGTGGATGCCCGGTGCTGACTTTGTTCATCAATATTTTCCACCAGCCTGTTTTGACAAACAAAACATAACAGTAAAATATAACAGTTTCAAAAAGGAGGAAAAGAAAAGTATTGAAGTTCTCACAGGTGACCTGTAAAACATATGCCCAAGTCAATAACATAACATAACACCATATTTGGAGTGTTTAGATATAAAAATACAAATACAGGAGCCCAGTTGAAGATTGATTGTGTGCTCAGTATATTTACATGTCTCTGGATCGTCTTTTCTACTTATATTTCTCAAACGTCCTCTCATGTGTCAGCAGACATTAGTTTTTATGTTATTTGGAGATATATATTTTGGTATAATAATAAGAATGTGTTTCCCCAAGATTGTTTTATGGTGCAGGGAAACAGTTGTGTGTTAATTGTCTTGTAGATAGCGACAAGATTTGCTATTGTTACAATATGTTCCGTGTTCACACGATAGTTAACTTGTGTTGTAATAGGACCCGATGTGGGAGGTTCAGTGTCAATGCACGATTGCCACTGTATTCACCAGTGAAGGTGTTGATAGCCTCTATTAACTGTGTATCAAGTTAATATTTCACTGGTCGATTATCATAAATTAACTCATAAACTGGTGTGTGTTTCTTAGGAACATTAATTGTGAATCTTACTGTGGGACTGCGACTTAAGTACTTTTCACAAACGTCTCCTTGGATATTTAGAAAAGTTCGTACGATTTTGACTATGTATGTAACTGTTTGTATGCAAGCCGATCATATCCCTTATTCAGTTTCTCAGCAGCTTTTTTCATAATTGTATACGTTTGTCAAGTTGGTCATCACTATAATGTTTCCGCTAGATTAACTAAAACATACTACGCCAGTTACGGCATGTCGTCTAGTTTGAACACATATGTTGGAGTGAACTATCGATATAAGGCCTCTCGAAGTACAGAACATCCGTTTAAAATGTACATGAGGTGTTGCAAATTTAACTTCGTAGATATAGAAATTGTAGTACGTAAAATCAATATTTTGGAGTTACTTCGGTCCTTTTATTCTTAAAATATTTGCTATTTTGAAAGAAAACCAAAGCCTATCCTTAAAACGATGTAACCTACAATCACACCGTTAACAAAAACACTTTTTATTATTATTCTGTGAGTCTGTGTTATACCATTCTTGTGATATGGGAATGTTATGCTTTGACGGGCGTCATCTTTAAAAAGTGGCTCTCGTTTCCACCATTCGCAAGATTGGGAATATTATTTGACAGGGACCATCTTAAAAATGGCGGATATCTCAATGTTGACGAATATGAAAAGTAATATATTTGAAATCGCACCATTAAAAACCAATCGTGGGTGTTAACTATATATCTTGGCTCTATGTTACATCATTCTTAAGATGCGGCCATTTTATAGTTTGACGAGGGCCATCTTTAACCTGTCATTGTCAACAAAGGATCGCCTGCAGCTGTTGCATTGTAAATTAATTTATGTCTATAACACGTTTACTTGAGAACTGTTTCTACCTGAAAGAATGATTTCAAACACAACACTACAGAGGAGACAAATCAGTAAAGCAGCACACATATACGCACATACTTACACACACACACACACACACACACACACACACACACACACACACACACACACACACACACACACACACGCACACACACACACACACACACACACACACACACACGCACACGCCCCACACACACACACACAGCACACGACACGCACACACACACGCACACGCACACGCACACGACACGCACACGCACACGCACACGCACACGCACACGCACACGCACACGCACACGCACACGCACACGCACACGCACACGCACACGCACACGCACACGCACACGCACACGCACACGCACACGCACACGCACACGCACACGCACACGACAGCACACGCACACGCACACGCACACGCACACGCACACGCACACGCACACGCACACGCACACGCACACGCACACGCACACGCACACGCACACGCACACGCACACGCACACGCACACGCACACGCACACGCACACGCACACGCACCCCACACACGCACACACACACACACACACCACACACGCACAGGCGTACACACATGTGAAATGGTTGTTAAGAGTGATTCAATACAGCCGTTTCGAAACTTAGGCCAATTTCGTTCACCCTTGGCTGTGTCTTTTGGAAGAGACTCTAAAAGCCGGTGGTCCCTTCTGTCTGGTGTCTACGCAAGGGGAAGTAAAAGATCCCACACAGGGGGTAAATGTGTAACACGTAGTGCACTCACTAATTCTAGAGAATGACAACTCTAAAAACCAATGACAATAATGGTCAGCTAATTGACCGATGGTCATTAGAGAGAGAGAGAGAGAGAGAGCGAGAGAGCGAGAGAGCGAGAGAGCGAGAGAGCGAGAGAGCGAGAGAGCGAGAGAGCGAGAGAGCGAGGGAGAGAGAGAGAGCAGAGAGAGAGAGAGAGCGAGAGAGAGAAGCGAGAGAGCGAGAGAGCGAGAGAGCGAGAGAGCGAGAGAGCGAGAGAGCGAGAGAGCGAGGAGAGAGAGAGAGAGAGAGAAGAGAGAGAGAGAGAGCGAGAGCAGAGAGCGAGAGAGAGAGAGAGAGAGAGAGAGAGAGAGGAGAGAGAGAGAGAGACGAGAGAGAGAGAGAGAGAGAGGAGAGAGAGAGAGAGAGAGAGAGAGAGAGAGAGAGAGAAGAGAGAGAGAGAGAAGAGAGAGAGAGAGAAGAGAGAGAGAGAGAGAGAGAGAGAGAGAGAGAGAGAGAGAGAGAGAGTCACCTACCAGGTCGCCGAAGCACCTCGACAGTTCTTGACGTTGTCGTCCCACACCAAGGTGGCGGGGCAAGGTCGGTTATCAAACATCACACCGCCGGACATACACGTCACGTACACGTTGCAGCTGATACACGACTGGTAGTTGCCCGGCCCCTTTCCTTTACACGTCTTGATGCACGGGCCGGGTCCTGGGTTGACTATCTGAGGGCCACTGAAATGACACACGACTCGTGCTAAAGTAAACACGGTAAAAGTAAGATCTTATATAGCGCAGTATTCAATCATTGGGATAGCTCAAAGCGTGGTACACTTAACTCCCTGGCAGACCTGTTCAATCGAACAACCACCTCGAATTCTATTGTATCCAGCCACACTGCAATTAAAGCGCGAAGACTATTTGTATATAAATATCCACCATTGGCTATAGCCAGGTACTCATTCATACAGCTGAGTGGACTGGAGTAATGTACAACGAAAACACGTGCCTATGGTTTGAAACGGCAGCGCAGGATTCGAACCATGGTTCTCTTAGATAAGATAAGATATATTTATTATGTAGCAACTTTACAGTTGGATTGTACACGTACATTCATACTATAATCAACAATTCCAAACAATATCATATTAATATACGATGTTAGCATATCTTGTTAAAAATGTAAATCATCATTGGAAACCTACGTAATAAATTTAAAACATATACATTAAAATATACGTTACATAAACATTGTTATAAAATATAAATAAATAAAAAGTTAAATCAAATAAAATTGTCTGTTAAAATACATGTACATTACTAGCCGATCTGAAAATGCTCTAAACACCACGGAATTAACGATTTTTTGTAGCGAGTAGTTTTTGCCCTAGGGATAGGTAACTTCAAGGCATGTGGCACACTTCGACCATTTGGTACTAACGCATTCAGTTTGTGATCACTACTTTTCATTTTAGCGAAATACGCTCTACACCATTCATCGCGTCTGCGGTGCAACGTCGGCAGGTTTACCATCTGCAGGATATTTTCGTACTGATAACCTGGAAATATAGTTTTGACACACCTTTTTTAATTATTTCTATTTTGTCCGATAAATAGTTAGGTAAGTTCGTATGCCATACAGGGCACGCATATTTGACTATAGGTCTAATTACAGATACATGCATTCTAATCAAATCGTTTTGGTTGATACCAGCACGTTTCAATTGATAAATCATGTTCACTCTCTTTCTTGCCTTTGAAATTATTAGGCGAGAATCCGAAGTTCTTGCCACCGCGCCACCGCGCCACCGCGCCACCGCGCCACCGCGCCACCGCGCCACCGCGCCACCGCGCCACCGCGCCACCGCGCCACCGCGCCACCGCGCCACCGCGCCACCGCGCCACCGCGCCACCGCGCCACCGCGCCACCGCGCCACCGCGCCACCGCGCCACCGCGCCACTGCACTGACACTATCAAGGACTGCCGTATAATACAATCAATTAAAATAAATATTATATATTATGATTCTTAATAACAAGTATTTGTTATATAATACTGTTTACTCTTAATTAACAATCAGTATATTTAATATATATATATATATATATATATATATATATATTATATATATATATATATATATATATATATATGTATATGTTGTGTGTGTGTGTGTGTGTGTGTGTGTGTGTGTGTGTGTGTGTGTGTGTGTGTGTGTGTGTGTGTGTGTGTGTGTGTGTGTGTGTGTGTGTGTGTGTGTGTGTGTGTGTGTGTGTGTGTGTGTGTGTGTGTGTGTGTGTGTGTGTGTGTGTGTGTGTGTGTGTGTGTGTGTGTGTGTGTGTGTGTGAAAATAAATAGAACATAAAAAGGTCCAACTGAACATATTAAGGCTATGTGGATATCGTGGTGTGGTATTGGCGATATCATTCGAGCGTTGATAAAAGAAATTATACATGGAATAACTACACTCCTGTAATAATAGATGACAGCTCATCATTGACACATTTCTGTATAATGGAGAAATATAGAATTTCAAACGTAAGTTAACACGATAGAATAGTCTGTAAGGTATAAGTCTTTGTTAAGCATCAACTAATAAATAATATCGATATGTGTCTGTAAGAGTAATCTCTACTACTACTACTACTACTACTACTACTACTACTACTACTACTACTACTACTACTACTACTACTACTACTACTACACACACTACTACTACTACTACTACTACTACTACTACTACTACTACTACTACTACTATCTACTATCTACTACTACTACTACTACTACTACTACTACTACTACTACTACTACAACACACACACATACATACATACTAATAATAATAATAATAATAATAATAATAATAATAATAATAATAATAATAATAATAATATAACTTATATTGCTCCTAAATCCTTGGAATCCAAACTCAGGGGGGATTACAAAAGGGTTGACCAGTCTCAGAGT
The DNA here is from genome assembly GCA_025642075.2 of Ridgeia piscesae. Taxonomy (NCBI): domain Eukaryota; kingdom Metazoa; phylum Annelida; class Polychaeta; order Sabellida; family Siboglinidae; genus Ridgeia; species Ridgeia piscesae. The sequence continues at coordinate 218,024 of JAODUO010000474.1, forward strand.
CATGAAACATTCCAGTGGTCAACAGGTGGACCGACACGCCAGTGAGCTATGGTGGATAGACAAGGTTATAATGGTTTGTTTTAATTGACTGTGGAATTTGGCAATAGTTTTAACTGATCTAACACTAAAGGTAAGCATTATATCATGGAATATATATAAGAACATGTCTTACCAAGTAATTATGTTTTATAAAATCTCTATGCGTTGCCATGCTTTGTAGACTTGTATTATTATTATAGATTAACGTTATGGAAATATAAAACCAGGAAACACAAAATATAGTCTGCGCAGATCTCATTCGATACCATGACGATTATATAAAGTAACTGTAATATGTATTGATAGTTAAGCGGCATTTAGTGACTAGTCATCCACATGTATATGTTCCTTCTTCCTATGGTTCCATTTTGTTTTCATGTACGTTTTCATTTGATTTCTGTCACTTCACGTAATTTCTCATCACATCATGTGCCGAGCACAGCTCCTTTTAGAGTCAAGTCCAATGGTTGACGGTTTAACTTTAAAAAATATACTTTCAAAAATACATACCTTGACCGTTGAGTTGGCATTTTACGTCTCATTCACTGACCAATTTATGTATTAAAACTGCGATGTTTGACTAGATGTTTGAACTATCAAAATGTTACAATAGTCATAATTACACACACATACCAGGTTGTGGAAAAACCTTGGCACCGCTTCGCAACATCGTCGAACACAAGAGTGGCGGGGCAGGGCCGGTCGTCAAAAAACCTCAAGCCTGCGTCGCACTCGGCATAGACGTTGCAGGCGTGGCAAGACTGGTATCTGCCAGGCATCTGGTTCTTACAGCTCGTGATACACACCCCGCTGACTCCTGGGTGCACGAACAGAATGCAACATGATCATTGCTATTATTAAGTATGTCCATATCGGCTGTATGGCACACTCACTTGCCCCAATATTTGTCTGACAATATTGAAGTTATACAAAAAGGGCACTAAAATGTATTTTTCCTGGATTGGGTTACGCGGAAATACTTAGACGTGTTAACCTGGATACGTTGAATGTAACACGGGACAGCATTTGCCAAAAATATTTTGATAAAATTAAAGTCGGCACACACAGATTAAATTATCTGCTGCCTGACAAAAGACATATCAAATATAATGTTAGACAACAAAATGTGTACCCGTTACCAGTTACTAGAACGAATAGATTCCGTAACTCCTTTATAACGTGGGCTTTATACAACTGTCAGTAAAAAGGATATTAATATGGTATGATTTGCGGTATCAAATGTATTTCTATTGTATTTGTATGATGTTTTGATGAGTTAATTGTAAACTATTGTAATGTCAATCCAACTTAGTTGAGTTGCTAATAAAACTTGTGTTATTAAAACAATGGTAATGCAAATTTCAGAAAGACAATGTCAATAAAAGCTACACACACCTTTTGCCATCATTACGACAACGACGGTCAACGCCAACAGAGTAAGTGACTTCATGGTGAGGTTGCTGACAGTTTGGGCGATGTCGCTTCAACTGGTACAATATCTACAGGAAAAGCTGATCTTTATAGTCTGGCTGCTGGGAGTGGAGAAGGAAATGACGAAATAACTACGCAATCAAAGCAACTGATCCTGATAAATAGCAGGCGTACGGTATTTCGCCTTGTTGATATGATTTAATGTGATGTTTGTGCATGCATTTAAACATACTGCTGAAATGTCACACAACAAGTTGACATAGGCGTTGGCGTATTCGATTCACATGAGTGGATGTGAAGTGATGTGATGTGGTGGTTGATGAAGTGGTTCATTTCACATGTAATAAGTCTCGATGAGGAGTCGACCTCGGAAATAAAATGCGCAGATTGTGCACATCTTTATTTCACAGTCAAGGTGTATCTCGATATCAATTGTGATATGACCTGTGCAGACATGACCGGAGACATTAGTAGGTTTGTCTTGTTTGAAAGTATATTGGACGGCGGACGGACGGTCGGACGGACGGACGGACGGACGGACGGACGGACGGACGGACGGACGGACGGACGGACGGACGGACGACGGACGGACGGGACGGACGGACAGACGGACGGACGGACGGACGGACGGACGGACGGACGGACGGACGGACGGACGGACGGACGGACGGACGGACGGACGGACGACGGACGGACGGACGGACGGACGGACGGACGGACGGACGGACGGACGGACGGACGGACGGACGGACGGACGGACGGACGGACGGACGGACGGACGGACGGACGGACGGACGGACGGACGGACGGACGACGGACGGACGGACGGACGGACGGACGGACGGACGGACGGACGACGGACGGACGACGACGGAGACGGACGGACGGACGGACGGACGGACGGACGGACGGACGGACGGACGGACGGCGACGGACGGACGGACGGACGGACGGACGGACGGACGGACGGACGGACGGACGGACGGACGGACGGACGGACGGACGGACGGACGGACGGACGGACGGACGGACGGACGGACGGACGGACGACGACGGACGGACGGACGGACGGACGGACGGACGGACGGACGGACGGACGGACGGACGGACGGACGGACGGACGGACGGACGGACGGACGGACGGACGGACGGACGGACGGACGGACGGACGGACGGACGGACGGACGGACGGACGGACGGACGGACGGACGGACGGACGGACGGACGGACGGACGGACGGACGGACGGACGGACGGACGGACGGACGGACGGACGGACGGACGGACGGACGGACGGACGGACGGATAGTAACTAATTAATTTAAACGTAAAACAAATCTCAAATAAAGTTTAGAAAATTCGAATTAAAGCTAACTTAGCTATGCACAATTTCATCTTTCCACTATGAACTATCGAAACATTAAAAAAATATTATTGTAACCAGACAGTGCAATCTATTCCATAATTGTGGGGGTTCTGCAACCTGACTAAAGTTAAAAATATTGTTAGATACAAATAATAGACATTATATATTATTAAATTTTAGTATATCTGATATAAACGATGCAGAGACTGGCAAATTATAACCAACATTAAATAAAGAAAAACACAATATTCCAAATTGGGTGGTGTAATTATAACGATGGGTGGTGGATCCAGTGTTACGCGTATTTACGTCTTCCAAGGGAGGGGTCGTTATCCACAATTATATATGGATATAATTTGCGTAGTGTTGTATCACATGACAGTCTAGGTATGTGTGACGCGCCGAAGGTTAATTGGTATAGTCATATTAAATCATGTTCTATGTGATATATATGACAATTACACGAATTTAATGAAACCTTACCTGCTAAATTGATGTACATGTATGATGTATGAAATATTGCGACATAGCAGTAATTGGGGCTAGTAAATTCGTTGCGTATACGGTTTGTGACAACAGACAACCCGGAATCTTTAAGGTACAAATAAAGCTAGGAAGAACACGGCCGATGGATGAAATAAACTAAATATAACACAGGCCTCGTGCATATTGTGTGTTGTTGATTTTAAGGTACAAATAAAGCTAGGAAGAACACGGACGATGGATGAAATAAACTAAATATAACACAGGCCTCGTGCATATTGTGTGTTGTTGATTTTAAGGTACAAATAAAGCTAGGAAGAACACGGACGATGGATGAAATAAACTAAAGATATAACACAGGCCTCGTGCATATTGTGTGTTGTTGATTTTAAGGTACAAATAAAGCTAGGAAGAACACGGACGATGGATGAAATAAACTAAATATAACACAGGCCTCGTGCATATTGTGTGTTGTTGATTTTAAGGTACAAATAAAGCTAGGAAGAACACGGACGATGGATGAAATAAACTAAATATAGCACAGGCCTCGTGCATATTGTGTGTTGTTGATTTTAAGGTACAAATAAAACTATGAAGAACACGGCCGATGGATGAATTAACTAAATATAACACAGGCCTCGTGCATATTGTGTGTTGTTGATTTTAAGGTACAAATAAGAAAAATGTGGACGATGGAGAAATAAACGAAACGCGACACGGGGCTCCTGTCTGCTGTGTGCTTTTGATAGCGGCAGCAGCTTGTAGTGAAGTACGACATTTATTTTATATCTTATGGCCAACGACATTGTCAGTTTTTTCTGAACCCATTGGCGTTGGAAAGAGGGCTGCACTGGGGATGTGTCACAATAGTGGTGGAGGGAGCCTTAGGCCCACTGTTTAGGAAGGGGTGGCAATATGTAGTGTAATTATTTTGGTTGAGGACTGGAGACAGAATTAATCCACGTACATATTTACGGGATGGGTCCCTGTGTTCGTGCACCACCCCTCTCCCCTTCCCTCGCCTTTCATACAATATTATGCACTGCCGGTTATACCGTTTAGAATGTCAAACAAATACAAGAAGATCCGTGCGTAAGGAAACTGGTTTGCATAGCGAACTGTAAAATAGAAGTACGCCAAAGTACAAATTAGTCGCCAACTAATAATATGAAATTGATGGAAACCTCGACATGCCAGTAACTGGCTAGTGACAGTTGTGTCGTGGGATGGACAGTTCATCTGATCATTTCAGTAACTTGTGCTTCGTAATGTCATAGCTGTAAGATATATTATTTGTCCTCACTGCATACACTCAAACAGATCAATTATTGAACTGTTCATGTCACGTGATGTACGTGTCGACAGTTGGCTGTTAAATGTACACTTGTATAACTTAGTTGTATAATGTTTGTGTAGATGATGGTGGAGCAGGAAACTGTGTAGGCTCTATATGTTAACTCATCAATACCACAAATGATTCAGGCTGCGAAATACGGTCGGTCCGATCGTCCGGGACGAGTAGTTTTAGAGCTCGGACTAGTACAGTTTTAGAAGATCAGTTCCGTCGGACTAGCCGTAATAACTTGAAGGTGGCAGTTGCTTACAACCGCGTTACGTAAGTCGTGCCTCCTAGCGTGGAACAGCGTCAACTAAATATTCGGTTGCAGACAGCGTCTCGCGTTTCGCGTCTCGTTTTGACATCCTCGTAATCATCAATCAACGATATCGCAATGACGAATTGGCGATTATTTTGCTAAATTGCCAAAGACTAGCAAAGGTAGTGGTGCATAGGCCTACAGCAAAGAGGAATCAGGCGCAAAGCTGAGACCAAAATCTTCATTGACTTCAACATCGACTTCGTCCGCCCCTGTCCGTCCTTGCGCACTTATAGACAACTAGTCCTGATTATATATATATATATATATATATATATATATATATATATATATATATATATATATATATTATGTTTAATGTGGCTAAAGTTAAAGACTAGTAACACTAATTCAAGACTAGTTGTCTATAAGTCAACTAGTCCGACAAAAACGAGCGTGCACCCTGCAAATGTCTCGTATATTTTATATATTATTACTTGGTATAAAACGTACCGGATAGGACCGGACCGAGTTTGAAAACTAGTAAAAGTGTAATAGTGGGTCTCCGTGTTACTGGGGAAGGGTAATAGTGGTTCCCCGTGCCTAACCCCATCATGTGCCGACGTCTGTGACTCTGGCGAGTGACAAGCGCGTTGTTAATCTGCCGCCATGGACGTGACCGTGTGATCTTGCAGGCAGACACCTTCTGTCCTAAATGAGCACGGTCCATGTGCATTAGGGATGGACACTGCTGCCTGCCCTACAATCATTTGCCTAGTGCAAAAGCTCACGTATTCGAATGTCACCTTTTGATCAGCAGCGTGGCCAGTTACTAGCTGATGAATTCATACGCCTGTGTCAAATATCATCAACGAAAGACAATTAACGCGAAATGTTTGTTTTGATTTGTTATGTAACGACACCATAGCGGCTGCAAATCGTATACCAAACGTGACGTATGTGGGCAGAACAGCTTTCACGCGCTAAGAAGAAGCATCAGTCAAAGTCTGCTAAAAGCAACATCGGCTTCGTTTTCGACCACGCATGATCTATGGTTCTCCACCTTATAAAGCGATTACATACAACTGATATTGAGTAATTATTGCATTAAGCATAGCACACTAGAATAAACACAAAACCACTATATCGAAATAGGGCCATACTTTCCTCCAGATGGAGTCACTTAACATATTTATTTCAGATACTTACAATTGCGTCTGTCTACCATAGTAACTGTCACAGTTACTCGTGCTGCATGATTCAAAGATACGTTCACTGAGGCATAACAGATCGAGTGTGAACCAAACTTGTATACGCATAAATAGTATGCACATACGTAGATCCTTCTTTGTTCTGTTACCCGGATTAATCCTTTCAAACGTGGGCCAGTGTTTATATTATTAATTATTGTGCTTCGTCGTACCTTCTTCTTAATTGTACTTCGTGTTTACCATTTTAAAGTATTGTAAACAAAGAGAGGATTTATTTTTGACAATTAGTGGGCGTAACATTGAACTCACGAATTTCAAAAAATGTATACAATTTGCGAGCAGAAACAAGAGGTTCTTTTATATTGCGCAATCTCCAGTTCACACAGTACGCCCTAGCAGAACTGTTCGATCGAAAACTATCTCAACATCTCCGGGAAGCATTCAAGCAAACGGTAAATAATGTGAGAAGACAATTAATGCACAAATATCCACCACTATCAATAGCCAAGTAGTCGTTCGTGGGAGAATTGTAGCAGTTTACATTGAACGAGCGTGCCGTGCCGTACGTTCGATACATACGACAGCATATCATTTGAAATCAGGTTTTCTTAACATACACGTTTATATCTCACGGGTGTTCACCTGTCACATCCCCCACCTTACCATATACGAGTGTCATCTGTCCCATCCCCCACCTTACCATATACGAATGTCATCTGTCACATCTCCCACCTTACCATATACGAGTGTCAACTGTCACATCCCCCACCTTACCATATACGAGTCTTCTTCATCTGTCACATCCTCCACCTTACCATATACGAGTCTTCATCTGTCACACCCCCACCTTACCATATACGAGTGTTCATCTGTCACATCCCCCACCTTACCAAAATTTTTTTTCCCCCCCCCCGAGTGTCATCTGTCACATCCCCCACCTTACCATATACGAGTGTTCATCTGTCACATCCCATCTTACCATATACGAGTGTTCATCTGTCACATCCCCCACCTTACCATATACGAGTGTTCATTTGTCACACCCCCACCTTACCATATACGAGTGTTCATCTGTCACATCCCCCACCTTACCATATACGAGTGTTCATCTGTCACATCCCCCACCTTACCATATACGAGTGATCATCTGTCACATCCCCCACCTTATCATATAGGAGTATTCCTCTGCCATATATTTCACCTTACTTTATACGAGTATTCACCTACCCCCCGCCCTCCAACACTACATACGCGCACGCACGCACGCACGCACGCACGCACGCACGCACGCACGCACGCACGCACGCACCACCACGCACGCACGACACGCACACACGCACGCACCACGCACGCACGCACCACGCACGCACGCACGCACGCACGCACGCACGCACGCACGCACGCACACACACACACACACACACACACACACACACACACACACACACACACACACACACACACACACACACACACACACACACACACACACACACACACACACACACACACACACACACACACACACACACACACACACACTACAGTACACGAATGTTCACTTTTGATGCCCAACCTTACCCTAAACGAGTACTCACAAGCCACACCCCCATCTTGCGCTACCCGAGTGTTCACGCCACCTTTTAGTTCAAGTGTACGTGTTAGTAGCAACATTCAATCATGTATTATGTAGAATGAAAAACTTTGGGCAGACAAACCACTAACACAGTAAGCGGATAGGTATATTTAATAGTCCCCTAGATGGCGCCACTCGACAGGATTAGATCGGCCATAAACAGGCATTCGCGTGAAGAGCACAATGCGAGTTCATGTGGATGTATAATTATACGGAATCCAAAACACGGATTTAAACCGAGCAAATGTGGCATGTGTGCCGATTACTGAGAAAAGGAAAAGTGACAACAGAAACGTAAAACAAATCAACTTTATTCATCATCTGACGTGAAATAGAAACTTGGAAATCAAACCATCTGCTCCATTCACCTACAAGTAACCTTCAAGCGCCTCTCACGTGACACATCATGTTCTCAAGCAGCAGCCCGTCTTTTGTACACAGGAGATTAACAATATTCGATAAGTCACCACCGGAAGGTTAATAAATTAAACTCTTCGACGTTGTGCTTCGAGCAAGTAACAATACAACAAGCATAATATAATTTTGATTTCAAAGGTACAAACACATAGAAGCAATCGATAACATACATTAATAATTGCATTACTTGCATACTGCAATTAATGCATCTCACACAGCGCCGTTGAAACGAAATGCCGTGGAAAAGAACAACAGAATGTATACATCGACGAAAGGTTATAAGAACCTAAAGATATGTCGAAAATCAAGCACATCAAAACGAATAAATGTTCGGAGAAAGCACCAGTACCGTGCAGGTTACGGACACATCCGCTAAGAACGACCATCTAACCAGAAAAAGCAACATAATCGAATTACGACATGACACAAACTTGTATAACAATTCTAAATATGTTTGTGCTTCACGCGCAAATAATAACAAGCGTAACGTGCAAGATCTTCTCGTTAACATCTGCAGAAGTTGCTGGTTCTTACCGTAGCCTGGGAGAAAACACATGGAATATAAAAATAATATGTATTTGCTACAGGATTGTTATGAAAATACTGCAGCTGTGACAGATCGGCCACGACGTACGGCGTGCATATAATAGTATCCGTGTGTCAGTTTGTCGCCAATGTTGGCTTCAAAAAGAACAAAATTGTATGGAATCGCACTGTAGCGTGCCATATATACATATGCGTGTATTTAACTGTAGAAATAACATTCGCAAGAAATAACCGAGTCAACACACAATTTAAACACCTGTCAGAAAACGTTCGCGTCACGCTGCACACATATTGGACCCAGTGAGGTGTTCTTAATATCCATCGACAGTACATCATTCACTGATTCACATGCGGTCGATACACCTGAAGGTGTGCTGCTCGTACGTCGCCCTTGCTTTGTCCTCAGCTGACCATCTCTGAAGACTGACCATCGGCGCTTGACCGCTCCACAAAAGCTTTGCCGTTATCCTATCAAACTGACTTTTATGTTTGACTACAGATATTGTCACCGGAAACTCGGACGCATGCTACGTGACCGTGTCCGTGAGCATTGGTATGCCGCCCGTCCCCAGTTTGCACACGTGGTAGCAGGGCTTTCTGAATGGGTCGTGTCAGGCCCACGAAGTAGCCATGGTACGCCTGACGTATCCTACGATTATTTCCTATTCCGTATTACAGCAATTATGACGAACTCATAACGAACTTAACACTCGCCAGTACAGGCGTTGTGATCTGGACACGAATTTCAAGCACCATGTAATCGTCATGTCATACAATTCAGTCACACCTACAGACACCAGATACGTTAGTGACATAATCGTCACGTCACATAATATAGACACACGTTCAGACACCAGACACTTTAGTGACATAATCGTCACGTCACACAATATAGTATAGTTACACACCCACACAACATGGTCTTTAGTGACACACGGTCAAGTGAAAATACTTTACACATTCAAACAACACGGCATTTAGTGGCACGCTCGAAAAGACATACCATATACTCACACATTGACACAGCGGCAACACTAGTGACATAGTCGATAAGTCATACAATGCCTTCAGACAGGACAGCATTCCAGAGACAAATCTAAACAGTCACAGTAAAAAGAACACAGTTAAACACGCCATCTGTTAACCTCGTGATATCGATACATGTGTAACGCATGTGTACACCGTTACTGTAGCGGACGCAGCGTCGATGACACACAGCGATGACAAATACTGTGTCACTATGTACAGTACGACACACTGTTGTAGTGCGCCTAGTGAATTAAAGTGCCTATTATCATCGTGCTATTTGCAACATCCATTACGACATTGCTTGCGTTTTGTCATCAACTCCTTGCAAGTGCTTTTATATATGTGCCGCACAACTAGTCCAGTAGCCATTGCACCACTTCAAATTGTGTACAATTACCCGGAACTATGTTTCCGCTCATACACACCCCGTAGCCATCGACTACTGAAAGACGAAGCCCTGTAGCCTAAACAAGCGTCGTGTCGTATCGTGTTGCTATCACTATGCTCGTGCAATGTACAATAGGTTGGTTATACTTCGGTTTGAACCGGCATTCGGCCAGCGAATCCAATCCTAAACTGCAACAATACATTAGTAACATAGTCCGGAGTGCAGCAATGTTTTGTAGCCACATGTGACGTCATGATGAACGTCAATACACGAAACTAAACGTCTGCTATGTGCCATAAAGCCAAATGACGACAACTTCTTGAATGCGTCAACATAGACACTTGCAAATTAGTGTTCCGTGGGTTAGACGTAAACAAACTCCGTTGTGCGAATTTCTCCGCGCGTAATGTTCAGAGGAATCACTCGGCCCCGTTTACTTTTTGTTGTGCTTATTGTATTCGTCCGCGCATATCCATCCACGTAGCAGTAGCCGGGTTTATGCGTTCTCTAGCACCGTGTGCTTTCACACGACGAACACATAGACACTGTCGCTCACCGTCGGCCACAGATCAAGTTAGTTAGTTCACAAATCGCATCCGTCCGACCGCGTGATACAAGATGCAGCATTCACCCTATCGCAGCTGCTGTTGTCATGACGACGGGTGACGTCACACCGCCACGGCGCCATTGCCGACGACGAATTTCTCGTCGCCCGACGCGAGCAGAGACTCCGTGGTCGGCTCGACGGAGTAAGGCATGTTCTGTTCACTCTGATGCTTCAGTCTCTGGAAGTAGGGCAGGTGGAGGAGACAGAACATCACCCCCGCCACTATCAACATGACGCCGCCCACGTGGAATGAATCGTCGTAGTTCTTCGTGGCGTCGTACACAATCCCTGCAACGTCACACATTCTCCGTTAGTTGCCCGACACATACGTTACATGGACCAGGAGAGCGTTTCACTAAGACAAATAGCTCTTAAGGAAAACGCATCTTTAAACATCTTAAAATATGTTATGTTAAATGATTTTCTTAAAACGCAAATATCCATTGCCGTATTACCGAGGACACTATTTCCATGACACACCGGGCGACAATGTCCGCTGGCTCTTCGTGGTGTTGACAGTTTTCACGTCTTCAACATCACTGTTAAAGTTCAAAATTGATTTTAAAGAGAAAAATCGGATTTAAGAGCTCTTAACTGTGTTTGAGAAATGGATCCTAGATGTCCATTTCACTAACGTTGTTAATCGCTCCTAAGTCTGATCTTGCTCTTTATATTGATTTCCCTCCTTAACATTGATCGTTGTATGCAAGAAAACTGTCAACGCCATGACGCGTCGGTGGGACATTGTCACTGTGTGTCATGAAAATAGTTTTTCTGCAATACAGCAATGGATGCTTGTAATTTGAAAAAGCTCCTTAAATTTAATAAAATATCTTGATTAATGATGAATTATCCTTAAGAGCTCCTTATCTTAGTGAAACAGTCCCGAACACACGGCAGTGTCATGGCACATAATGTATTCTGACATTACAATAGTCCAATAGAATATTGGCGTTGTGTAGTTTGTGTTAATTTTGGGAGCACTAGATGTAGCTTTGAGTGAGTAGAAATGACGTTTTTGGGCATCGTTGTATCATTGCTGCCAAATAATGACATTTGTCACACAGTGAATGTGTGCGTACGCATACAGGTGTCATTCGGCCATGATATATCAACATGGCAAATCGCCAGGTGATTCTAGCAGAACGTGATCAATTACTGCGTTAAGAACAAGAACAAGATGTTTATTCTGACCCCAGCGATAACGTACAGGGTCGTCTAACACTACAGCTGTACGTTACAGTCTAGTGAACGAGTTAGACGACGACACCCACCTGCTATGGGCGGGCCAGCGATGACGGACACACCTCGCGCCATCGCTAGTAAGCCGAAGGCGTTCGTCAACTTGTCAATACCAATCATCTCACACAGAATGATGGACGTCAACGATATGTAGGTGGCTGAAAGTAGGTTAACACAGTTTAATGACACATAACACACTGATATACTTATCTATTTACATTCATCTGCTAACACCTTAATGATAAACGCGGGTAATACACGGTTACAGGTTTCTCGTTTAAACGTGTTATCTAAATATCTCTGGTCATTAGCAATATTAGAAATAAGCCTATTGACTGTTTCGCAGGGTATTTGATCGTTGGTGCAATCGGCGGCATAATGCGATATGTCGCCACCATACAGACTACACAAACTTATAAGATCGCATATGTATGGTTTGACTAGTCACAATATCCTGCACCATTGGTCAGAATAACTGACAACTACGGAAAACTCGATATACAAGACATTTATTAGTTCTGTTGTATTCAGCATTCTATTAGCGTGTTCGCATTGGACGCCTTAGCGTGAACAAAGAAAGGTTGGACAAGTCATTAGCTGAACTAGAAAGACGAGGGCATTGTATTATCTGAACTAGGCACCGACTGATGGGTCGATAACTATATAGGACAAGTGTGCAATGGATGACCAGAAAGGTGCACCAGTGACCGTGTTTGTGGACAGTTCAAGTGCCGCCGGGACACCCTAGTGAACACAGGCGGGTCGTTGCTATTGTGCACAACCGTCCTACACTGCTACGTGTATGTTTACTATAACAGCTTAACTATGAACATCGCTCTCTCTCTCTCTCTCTCTCTCTCTCTCTCTCTCTCTCTCTCTCTCTCTCTCTCTCTCTCTCTCTCTCTCTCTCTCTCTCTCTCTCTCTCTCTCTCTCTCTCTCTCTCTCTCTCTCTCTCTCTCTCTCTCTCTCTCTCTCTCTCTCTCTCTCTCTCTCTCTCTCTCTCTCTCTCTCTCTCTCTCTCTCTCTCTCTCTCTCTCTCTCTCTCTCTCTCTCTCTCTCTCTCTCTCTCTCTCTCTCTCTCTCTCTCTCTCTCTCTCTCTCTCTCTCTCTCTCTCTCTCTCTCTCCCTCTCTCTCTCTCTCTCTCTCTCTCTCTCTCTCTCTCTCTCTCTCTCTCTCTCTCTTCTCTCTCTGCTCTCTCTTCTCTCTCTCTTCTTCTCTCTGCTCTCTGCTCACTGCACTCTCATGCCCTGCCTCCCCTCTCCTCTGCTTCCTGTCACTCGTTGTCTCGCTCTCCCTGGTCCTCTCTACTACTTCTACTCTCCCTGGTACCACTCTACACTTCACTCAGTCCACTGTGCCACGCTACATTCATCCTCCCTAAGGTACCGACCTGTCAACTGTCTCAGTCCCCTGGTGCCACCATACACTTCACTCGGTCACCTGGTACCAACTCACACTTCACTCAGTCCACTGGTGCCACCTTACACTTCACTCGGTCCCCTGGTACCAACTCACACTTCACTCGGTCCCCTGGTACCACCTCACACTTCACTCAGTCCACTGGTACCACCTTGCACTTCACTCAGTCCCTGGTACCACCTTACACTTCACTCAGTCCCCTGGTACCACCTTACACTTCACTCAGTCCACTGGTGCCACCTTACACTTCACTCAGTCCACTGGTACCACCTTACACTTCACTCGGTCCACTGGTACCACCTTATACTTCACTCGGTCCCCTGGTACCACCTTACACTTCACTCAGCGCCCTGGTACCACCTTGCACTTCACTCAGCCCGCTGGTACCACCTTACACTTCACTCGGTCCCCTGGTAGCACCTTACACTTCACTCAGCCCCCTGGTACCACCTTACACTTCACTCGGTCCCCTGGTACCACCTTACACTTCACTCGTCCCCTGGTCCCCTTACACTTCCTCCCCCCTGTACTACCCCCTTCACGCGTCCCCTGTCCACCTTACATTTCACTCAGGCCCTGTACCACCTTGCACTTCACTCACCCTCCTGGTCCACCTTCACTTCCTCGTGCCCTGGACCACCTTCACTTCACTCAGCCCCCTGGTCCCCTCACACTTCCGCGGTCCCCTGGTGCCACCTTACATTTCACTCAGCGCCCTGGTACCACCTTACACTTCACTCAGCCCGCTGGTACCACCTTACACTTCACTCGGTCCCCTGGTACCACCTTACACTTCACTCAGCCCCCTGGTACCACCTTACACTTCACTCGGTCCCCTGGTACCACCTTACACTTCACTCAGCCCCCTGGTACCACCTTACACTTCACTCGGTCCCCTGGTGCCACCTTACATTTCACTCAGGGCCCTGGTACCACCTTACACTTCACTCAGCCCCTGGTACCACCTTACACTTCACTCAGTGCCCTGGTACCACCTTACACTTCACTCAGCCCCCTGGTACCACCTCACACTTCACGCGGTCCCCTGGTGCCACCTTACATTTCACTCAGCGCCCTGGTACCACCTTACACTTCACTCAGCCCGCTGGTACCACCTTACACTTTACTCAGCCCCCTGGTGCCACCTTACACTTCACTCAGCCCGCTGGTACCACCTTACACTTCACTCAGCCAACTGGTACCACCTCACACTTCACTCGGTCCCCTGGTGCCACCTTACACGTCACACTTCAGTCTGCACTCACCGATGCACAGGCCGAAGCTGGCGGCGAACACACACATGAGCGGGTACGTGCCGGCGAACATGTTGAGGATGCACACAGCGCCCGCACACACGACGGCGATGTTGTGGACGAGTAGAGTGTTGACCCACTTAAAGTCCGACAGCCCGCCGGCCACCACTCGGCCCAGGGTGTTTGTGATACCTGCAACACACCGACGACATCACTGCAGCTCAGCACTACACTCGTTGGTTGGTCAGAGACAGCGAGATGTTATAAATGAGAGTCAAAATTAAATAAGATGATAAAAAAACAAGATGAAATAAAATAAAGCATGAAGACTGGTGGCCAAATTCAGAAATCGGTAGTGCAACAAGACAGGAAGGTTAGACGGAAACGAGATCGGTAGAAGAGTCGACACTAGACGGAGGGATTGCATGGACACATGGCAACAATATGGCGATTACGGATCTGTTCTTAACAACTTAATGTGTTCTTTCCAGACAGACTTATCAGCTGTCGCGCTTACATTTTTCCGGTCGTTACAAACTTTCCGATTGACGTTTCTGCGCTTGCGCGATAAATGTAGAATCATCAATGTGCAGCGAAACAACAAAGTATGTTTAGCATAAATGCCACGGACTGTTCGTTAACTCTCCTGTGATCATTACTGTGAATAGTTGTTTAAAATTTCGTTCAATACATTAAAATATTACGTTTGCTTAAATTACTGTCACGGATTATGGCGCATTACAGTCACGTGATTTGCGCTTGCTTTCAAAACATGCCTCAAAACTCGTTTGGCTCGTGTTCATTTGCTGGCTGTACGTACTTATGACGGAGAGCATTAACACATGTCTGGCTGTACGTACCTATGACACAGAGCACTATCACGTGACCGGTTGTACATACCTACGACGACGGGTACTAACACGTGACCGGAAGTACGTACCTATGACGGAGAGCAGGAAGACGGCGCGCGGCTCCGACACGCCCATGGTCATCGCCTTGTCGGCGAGGTACACAAACGGCACGTACATGCCGATCATGCCGAACACGTTGCCGAGGCAGACGACGA
Organism: Ridgeia piscesae; assembly: GCA_025642075.2. Taxonomy (NCBI): domain Eukaryota; kingdom Metazoa; phylum Annelida; class Polychaeta; order Sabellida; family Siboglinidae; genus Ridgeia; species Ridgeia piscesae. The sequence continues at coordinate 233,753 of JAODUO010000474.1, forward strand.
TGAAGATCGGGTTCTTGAAGAGCGACAGGTCGAGCATGTCCTGCAGCACGTGCTTGGCGACCTTCGGCACGCGCAGACAGCGCCAGATGATCGATTCCTGTTCCGGTTCGTTGTCGCGCGGGATCGACGTAATGCTGCGCACGTACGACCGAACGTCCGGTTGCGACCGGAATTCTGTGATGTGCATGACGCTGCCGCTGTAGAAGATGTCCTTCCGGTAGAGCGGCCGCGCGTAGTCTTCCTTCAGAATGCCTTTCGGTCGCCGGTGATGCAAGTGCTCGTGTTCGTGCTTGTGAACGCCGTTCGCGCCCAACTCGTTCGTGCTGCGACTCTTGATGACGTCATTCGGGTCGGGTCCGTCGCTGTCGCCCAGCGACGTCACTCCGTTGGCGAGCACGTTCGGTAGACTCCGGTTCAGATGCGCCGAGTCTCCTCCGTTCATCATCTCGGCGACCATGTGCGACGGAAGTGCGTAACGCACGGGGGCGGTGTTCGCGACACGCTCCTTTGACGGGGACACCGATATACCGGCGTCTTCCGCTTCCGGTTCGACGACCGTGTCGCCGCCGACGACGATTCGGGGCAGTGTCGTCGCCTTACCGATGTCCCCGTTCGTTGCGGGCTCGGACCAGTCGACCCGGTGCGGGGCGATCGGCATCGATCCCATCTCCGACTCGCTATCGTCGTTCCTCAGCCTCTGCTCCCGGGCCAGTTTCACCTGCTGTACCATCTGCACCTTGTAGGCGGCGTTGCTCGATATCGAGTCATGCCGACGCGACGCCGTGCTCCGTCTGCACCGTTCCAGGAAGCGATCGAGCACGTTCTTCGCCCGTGGCTTACGGCGGTGTTTCGGCGGCTCAAGAGGAACCATGAGCAGCCCGCACAGGACCGACACAAGCACCACGGCAGCGATGATCAACATCGCCGTCTTCCAATCGAACGTCTCGACCAGCATGCCACCTATCGGCGCGAACATGAAGCAGCCGACGCCAGCGCCACACACGGCGATTCCCGTCGCGAGGGCGCGTTTCTTCTCGAAGTAGAAGCTGACTGAGATGACGGATGGGAGGTAGACCAGGCCGAAGCCAAAACCTATAGTGCAGAAATATGCGGTCATGCATGAAATGGTAAGTCAAACATTTACAGCAATCCTTATTGCATGTACAGCAATCTTTATCGCATGTACAGCAACCTTTATCGAATGCTATGATGATGTTTAACAAACGCACAAATGTCATTTAGGCTAATTTCTACAAGACAATTTACACTTTGTTACAATGACCGGTCGCCAGGACGTGCGTGTTATATGAGACCAGTCGCCATGACGTGTCATATGAGATCAGTCGCCATGACGTGTCATATGAGATCAGTCACCATGACGTGTCATATGAGATCAGTCATTCTGAACATCTTAATGAAAATTACGTTATTCTCATATGAGATCCAATATGTTGCGTGTTCCAAAGACGTCATCTCGCTGAGGCTACGTGAGCTCTTCACCTGCTATCACGCCACCTATCGACGTGATCCTAACACGTGACCTAGTGGTCAGTCACGTGACACTCACCTCCCATGACTCCGTACGTCAACGTCAACATCGTGATGTTATTGGAGAACGTGCTTAGGACGAAGGCGCACGCCGTGATGACGCCGCCGACCATACAGATCGGCCGACACCCGTACTTGTTGGTCAACGCGCCGGCGATCGGCCCTAGAACACAACGTCCGTCAGAAGGATGTATATCAGACGGACTGACGGACAGACGGACAAACAGACGGAAAGACGGAAAGACGAAAAGACGGACAGAATGACAGACGGACAGAAGGACAGACGGACGGGCGGACGGGCGGACGGGCGGACTGGCGGACAGGCGGACAGGCGGACAGGCGGACAGGCGGACAGGCGGACAGGCGGACAGGCGGACAGGCGGACAGGCGGACAGGCGGACAGGCGGACAGGCGACCATACGGACATGCGAACAGGCGGACCGGCGGACAGGCGGACAGGCTAACAGGCTGACAGGCGGACAGGCGGACAGGCGGACAGGCGGACAGGCGGACAGGCGGACAGGCGGACAGGCGGACAGGCGGACAGGCGGACAGGCGGACAGGCGGACAGGCGGACAGGCGGACAGGCGGACAGGCAGAGGGCCTGGCCAACAGGCAGACAAAGAGACAGACAGACAGATATTAATAGCATAGACAGACGTACAAACCAACAGACAGATAGGCAGACAGACAAGTAGTCAGACAGACATATTTATTTTGACCGTAAATGTACAAACTGAAATAATTAACATAACATGTATTGGTCAAGGAGACTCACATTAAGACAACATGTCGCAAACAAATGAATGTCAGGCCTGATGGTACCGCAACATATCGACAAACCAACCGAACAAGAAGTAGAGGTATAATAATGGCAAAAGTGTTGATTTGGGTGTAGCAGCAATTTCAACTTAAATTCCGGCCATTTATATTTTTTCCGATCTACTGCTATATATTATGGCTGTAAAGCATATGCAATCAAGTAGGATCACTGTTGTCATATATCGAATCACAAATAAACAACTAGTGTAAACAACAGTATACAATACAAGTAATCATTCAACGAACACTCACGCTACAATGACGGTACAAAAACACCAGCTACGGAGTATTTCATAATACAACTGACAGGAATGTTCCAGAAAAGCTTTAAAACCGACATATAGTTGAGTTACTTCTAGTTCATATATAGTAGAATAACTAACATTATGGTAAACCCACCCATAGTAGAATATCTTATTATATGTCTAGTATATTTATTTATAGTACCTCTGTTATCAGTTCACATAGTTACTTTTAATAGTACGTCTGGTATACTTTTTATTGTAAGTCTACTAACTTAAAGTGTATCACTGCTACCAATTCATGTTATTAGCAGCGGTGTTATGTCGTTAACACGGAAGCTATATTGGACAACGGATATAATGTCATGTCAACGGTAGTGTGACGAGATTCACAGTGACACAAACAACATCACTGTCACAGCCGTGTCATACCATTATCATCACCATCTACAACGCGACAGTATGTAACTCACCTGTCATCAGATAGACGCCACATAGCAGCGATCCCACGAGGGCTGTTCTCCCTTTTCCCTCCTTGAAGTACTTCAAGAACTCGATGTAGAACACGCCGAACGTGTACGAGATGCCGTCGACGATCACGTGATTGATGAACGACGCGAGAACGATGATCCATCCGTACCCGCCATCTGGCGGTGTCGGGATGTAGTTGCTGACGCTGTCAGTGGAGATGGTAGACTCCCCGGACGCGTGCCGTTGTTTCTTCTTCTCAAACTCCGTAGTCATGTCTCCGTCCTGCCGCGTGTCTCGTCCACGCTCGACTCGTCACAAATGTCACCCGTCTGGTGGTTAAGCGCAGTTATCGACGCTAACTTATTGGTTAGTCGGATGGGTGACGTCAGCTGGCGCGGGGAGAGTTGACCATGTCCTGAGCTGCCTGTTTATAGTCCGGCTTTGTTGTCAACCGCAGAGTCAATGCCAGCACGCGGTTTTGTTTGACCGACGCTGATCATTGTGTGGTGACTTATCAGGTCGCACGCGTCGTTATCTGTAGAAAAGAAAACGTTGTTGGGTCTCAATGAGAATTATTTATATAAGCCGATCGGTTGATATACAGGCGATTACGACTAGTCATGTCTCGCGGCAATGATTACGCCTCGTGGACAAAGCTGAACGCTAATTGGGTCAGTTTCGACTTTCGATAGCCATCTACACCACAATGACCCTAGTAAATAATGCGATTTTTTTATAAGGTAACACTGCTCGTTTGGAGCGCGATAACTAATTAAGTCCGGGTGCACGTAATGGCGGCGTAAATTAGTTGGATGTTCTTATAAACATGATGTCATTTATAGCAATTCGTTTAGTGAGACGTCGTGAGAACCTACAGTAATGATCCGCCATCAAATGCGTCGTATACTTATAGTTATTCAATCACTCACTTAATCAATCAATCAATCAATCACTCTGGAATATTCTAGAAACCTACTGCATCGCTATTGTATTGTTTTGAAAAGATATTTGAGATCCTCGGATCGTTTGCGAAACATATTGACAGCAATGGCAATTTGAAAATATATTGTTTCAGTGACGTGTTCCGCTACTACATGGCACGTTTTTATATGCTCGAATATGTCTGCCCCTCCAGACACCTGTGCTACGTCACGGCACTGTCTGTCAGCCAGACACGAAACGACGTCAACAGTCTGGTCGTTGCGGTGTTAACAGCTAAAAGTTACGCCGTGACTTAGGAGGTGTTCATGTATGCGTGACTTCGACAGCTAGACGATGCTGACAGCTAGATGGTGCTGACAGCTAGATGGTGCTGACAGCTATACGATGATGACAGTTATACGAAGTAGGCAAGTAACTGATCGTGATGACTTGTCGACGATGACAGCTAGGTTACATTGACAGTGTTGACGTTGTCTGTCGTAGAGATATATTCCGGTCTTCAAAGCTATCAACATAACCATTTATAAACTGATGTGAGTGTATACACCATTGATACAAAGTTATATCCGTATTTCATATATTCAACATCAAGCATTTGATATGATTGGCGAATAGGTTTTTTATTTTCAAAACAGTTGAAATCAAATTTTCTTTGCATCACCCTAGTGGTGAGACAGCACGACAAGAACACCCGAAAGATAACGAAGGCCATCCCGGACTAACACGGCACCAATTATGAACTTAGACGACGAAGCTACAGACTCAGTCGCGTGTCTGATGCAGTTTGCGACAACATTTGGCGAGCCAGTGAAAACACCGTACCAAGAAAACACAGACACCGTGAACCAGCACCGATTTCTCGAAGCGCTCATGTCGCACGATGGAAGGAATACAACACGTCCGTTTACATCTGATGTTTCTCGGAACTATCCCGGAACACAATCAACATGCGTATGTCGTGTGTGGTGCGCGGTAGTCTAGTGAGAAGAACAACAGACTGGCGATGAAGATAAACGAACCGGTTATCTTTTATCCTTCTGTTCAGACGTATGTTCAGTTCTATTCACACCACCTGTGACTCTGGGCAGACACACTGAACCATTCGGTGCCTTCTCCCAGGTGTATGAGTAAAATATCCACACAGGGAAATGATAAACGACGGGAGAAGTAACTGAACCAAAGACCTCAACTACATGGACATTGACCCCACATTTGTACCTGTCAGCAACTTGCTACACGACAACTGATTTTTGCGCCACGAAAATGTTAACAAAGGTGAATACCTGTGATTAATGGGATTGGCCTGTTTTGTTTCTAGAATTATTATTAAACCGAAACAGGATACTGTGGTTTTATTGTGTTGAAACGAAACTGCGTAATATTGCGCATACAATGAGCTACTATTCGACAAAACATGACGTGTCATTGTGGTCGAATGGATCACGTGGACATCACCAACTAATTAACGTGTACTTTACATTGACTCAAACAATAGGACCAATACGTTAATAAAACTTGAGCACACTTTTCCGTAAACTATTCATATGCTACATATCTGCCATAATATTTAATTAAATTGGTCAAATAATTTTTGGGAAAGTTGCTTTATGGGAAATCCGTAATAAGTTACCACAAAATACCCGTTAGCAATATTAGTCACGTTATGTATGATAATACGATCTATGATAAATGTACGATGTAGTTTTAGATTTGCGTGTTTAAATAATTACTATTCAAGTTATTATACATTTTTTTCAACCTGACTGTTAAGTGTACTGGAAAAATTAATTCTGCAGCGCTTCCCCTATCAAGTGTACGTAAACACATACACAAGGTCAAGTCCGTGTTTTGCGTGAAATCACGTTAATGCTGCGACTTTTTGCGTGCAACGAATATGACCGGTGAAATTATGTTTAGAGCCTTATGATTATGTCAGAGTTATAAGTCCCCCAAACCTCTTGTAGGTGGCAAAATGACATGCTAGAAGCCAGTGCTGCCATCTACACGCCATATTGTGCGAAAGGTGACGAAAAGGTTTTTACGTCATGCTCGTAGTCCGTGGTTATGTCTGCAAAATCCTCTCAGACGCACCACAGGCATCGGGGGTTTGTCAGACCGGAAACATGACCATATCAATGTCGCGGCATGACATTAATGATTTCAGATCAAGTGACGTATAGCCAGTATGCTTTCCTCAGAAAGCCGTGTTTAACTCTTAGTCTGAGTGTGCAACAAATATGAGATCTTTCCGTATAGTTTCTTTGTCTTGATCACGTTTCATACACGTTATCTTTAATATCTTACACCACAATCGCATAGAACATAATTCTGAAACACATCGTGCTAGCTATTTATTCGCATTTGTTCCCGGTAAGAAACAATGAACTCTGGTCGCAAGTCGGTTTGTATTATTTCGATACATATGCCTAAATTGCACAGCGCTCACCTCACCTCAGCTAGCCGTCCGTGTGGTATATTTCTTCTGGTTAAGAAACACCTGGCTGGCATATCCGGTACTATACACAATAACTGCCAAACCCCGAAAAACAGCTGAGACGATTTCTAATTCGACACTACAAACAAGATCACGTAGGTGCATCGACATACGATTAAGGCAAACAGGAGAGGCACTGAGGTTTTGTGGGTGTACAAATGACGTATGGGTACAACTGTATGTCAAATAGGCATCGAAAATAACGGCAATGCATTTTTACAACTGCCAAATGCGAAAACTTCGTGAACATATTTACTGCATGGCTAGTTCAATAATGATTCGAAGGAAAACAGCATGGACTTGACAGCACCCGCTGGTTTAAATATTTAAAATATGGGTAGATATACATCCACCATAATCACACCTGCAGCTGTGTGTGTATGCTTGTATTTAACTGGTTGAAGATAGTGTGATTAAGCGTGTCTTGTAACTATGTTAGTGTACGTAGTGGAACATTGTTAATGTTACGAACTGTTTAATTAACTAGGCGAAGTACAACTATTTTGGCCAAGTGCACCATATTTATCGTTTCTTAAATCAGTTGTCGCTTTATTTAGGTTGAAATCAGTAGCCATATCTTGTAACTTGTGCTCGTTGTAGACCTGTGGTTTACTCGTAACATGACCTGCACTTGCCCTGCGGCGCCTGTATTGATTGACATCTGTCAATCACGTCGTTCTTTACAACGACGAATCACGTCAGTCATTGTGCGTTGATGAATGAATGGCAACTTAATCACCTTGTCCCATTGAAGTTACTGACAGATAATCATCATCATCATTCGTTATTTGGTTCGGAAAGTGCTCGGCTGGTCACTCAGTACTTTAAAGAAAAAACCAACAACTCACTTAGGCCGTAACCTTAGTAAATTATTCCCCGAAAGAGGAGGTGTTATTCCCAACCGCAGACGGTGTGACCATCGGGGGCGTATTGCGAAATCTTAACCACCAGGACGGTGTCGGTCACTGGTTGTAGCGACTGTACTGGTGTATTTAATGTGTTCGTTTATGTGCCACTTGGAATTATTCTTCAACGTATCCCTGTTTAGTACATTGCGAGTTATCGTGCAGACTTTTTGTGTGCGAACCCTGGGGTGATTAACGACAGCTACCCCGGGTGCTTAACCCGCTGGACGCCAAGTCCTGTGTACGTGACAGGGGTCGTGCAAGAACAAGGCGGCTCAACTAAACTGATCACACCAGGGTCGAGTCTATAAGACGGCTGTTGACGCACACGACGTGCGACAAAACTATTCTCGCGCTAAAGCACAACGACATGCGTTGCATTCGATCGACAGCTCTGGTGAAATGATGAAATCCAGCTACAGTTGATTAATTAACTGTGTTTAATGACAAATATTGCTTCTTTACAAATGAGTGGTTTTGACAAGGAAAGGAACCACTGTGGCATTGCAATTGTTCGCAACGACGAAAACTAGATGGTATTAGTAATCAATACTTATTTATACCGTGGGCTTTATACAACTGCCAGTAAACAAGTCGGTATGATTTGCGGTATCACATGTATTTATATTATAATTATGATGTTTTGATGCGTTAATTATATTTTATTGTATAATCTCAATCCATCTCATTTGAGTTGCCAATAAAACTTGTGTCATTATTATAATAATTTCTTTCATATGCTGACGTCATTATGTACACCATGAATCACAATCGTGTCAACACGGCCATGGTGGTTATGCGTTAATCTGAGATATTTATTATTTCTTGATAGTTTCTCAAAACCAAAACCCTAAGTGCACATGTTTCATTAACGTGCATCAACATGAATTTCGATCGAGATCGAACAAATCGCCTTCTCAGTACTCGTGACTCGAGTTATTGCCCGCAAACTATTTCTCTTTTACTTTACTCAAACGCGACACCGAACTACACAGACGCGGCAACACCGACTCGTGTCCACTCATACCTATGACTCCTCAGTGCTCTCTTACGCGCTGGTTTACCATAATTGCTGGACTGTGCCGTGCGCTTTTGTTGCGCCATACGTTGATGGATCACAGACGCCAACACCAGAACATATTTACCTTGTCGGTTTGGTACGTGACTTCTCATTGCAATGTCACACCACACGAACAATCACTGCGTTGTGTGTTGAGTTGAATTCGGTGGATATACGCTATTGAGACTATCTGTACATCTACCCTAATTCAGCGGCTATTTTCGTCAATGTTCCGTTGTTCGGTTGTCAGATAGTTATCGGTGGCCCAGATTGCTAGTGTTATGTCATCATAGCATGCACGCGCTCATTGATTTCACCTCCTGCTCAGGGCACGCGACGCACCTGTAAGCACAGGTGATAAATAACCGATACGCGCGATTTGATCGTTAAGTCGCGTCACGTAGGCACTGGGGTGAGTGTAACGTAGGCACTGGGGTGAGTGTGACGTAGGCACTGGGGTGAGTGTAACGTAGGCACTGGGGCGAGTGTGACGTAGGCATTGGGGTGAGTGTGACGTAGGCACTGCGGTGAGTGTGACGTATGCATTGGGGTGAGTGTGACGTAGGCACTGGGGTGAGTGTGACGTAGGCATTGGGGTGAGTGTAACGTAGGTACTGGGGTGAGTGTAACGTAGTCATAGGGGAGGACTAATATAGTGACAGGGATAACGTAGTCGTGGGGGAGAGAGTAACGTATGCACATGGGAGAGAGCACCGTAGTCACAGGGAGGGATAACGAAGGGGGTGAAATAACGTATTCACAGCAGAGGGAGTCAGTAATATGGAAGGGAGTAACGTAGATATGTGCTAGGGAATAACGTAACTATACTGGAGATAGTAAAGTATACTCAGTGGATGAATTAGCGCATTCACAGGTAAATGGTAACGTAGTCAGATGGCAGAGAATAACGTATTCACGGAAGAGTAACGTAGTCGCAGGGGGAGTAATGTAGTCACATGGTAGAGTATAACGTAGTCATACCGGATAAAATAACGTATTTACGGGAGACTAACATAGTCGCACGTTGGGAATTACGTAGTAAACAAAGTATTGGGGCCAACAGAATTAGTAGATGGTTCATTACTTGAACAAACACCGAATAGGTTTACTACAATTTGGGGAGGCCAAATCATGTTATTTCAGTCCAGATATTGTATCAACCCGATATCAACATTAAAAGGACAGACCTCGCGTACAAATACTACAACAAATACTATAACAAATACTACAACAAATACTACAACAAATACTACAACAAATACTACAACAAATACTACAACAAATACTACAACAAATACTACAACAAATACTACAACAAATACTACAACAAATACTACAACAAATACTACAACAAATACTACAACAAGAACACCTATACCAGGGCAACCACAACAAGCTCAACACAACAATGTATGAACATAAATAACGACGCAGCAGGAGGAGATTGGTCGTTATTATTGCACTCCTCAACTCTGTAAAAACGCCGCTTTGCGAACAGCTAAAACAGTCACAGTTTCCGCCCCGTATATAATAGGCCTACGGGTAGTGCTACCCTGGATAGAAATGTTTACGGGTGAAATATTCGACACTACTCGATCACGGGGCGCGCACGCTCTTCGTCAGACCGTAACCACGACGCGTGTGAGCTGTATCACCCAGTAGCCGTGTGGTTTATGTTGGTGGTGGAAGGCCGTAAACAAAGAGACCGGCCAAAAACCAGGCTGGAACCGTGTCGTCAAAATCCATCTTCCGTGGTTGATAGACAAACGGTTATCAACACTGCTCGGCTCATTTAGACTTGAGAAATGTCGATATTATGCTATAATGTTTTGTAAGTATATTTTGAACCAGTTTTTTTTATATCTCAATTAAATATATATATTATGTGTTTGTAATTGTGTGTCTGTGTGTGTGGGTGAGTGCGTGCGGTGCGTGTGCGTGTGCGTGTGCGTGTGCGTGCGCGTGTGCGTGCGCGTGCGCGTGCGCGTGCGCGTGCGCGTGCGCGTGCGCGTGGGTGCCGGGGGTTTTCCGAAGCATCCTACAGGCGCAGGTAGCAACTGGCAAGCCCCCTCCAGACCGGGTGCGGGGAAAGGCGGCGGGGCAGGGCAGGGCGGGCAGCGGGGCAGGGGGCAGTGGGCAGGGGCAGAGACAGAGACACGGGCAGGAGCAAAACGGCAAAGCACCCAAGGGGCAGGGAGGGGCAGGGGCAGGGGCAGGGGCAGGGGCAGGGGCAGGGGCAGGGGCAGGGGCAGGGGCAGGGGCAGGGGCAGGGGCAGGGGCAGGGGCAGGGGCAGGGGCAGGGGCAGGGGCAGGGGCAGGGGCAGGGGCAGGGGCAGGGAGGCAGGGGCAGGGGCAGGGGCAGGGGCAGGGGCAGGGCAGGGCAGGGGCAGGGGCAGGGGCAGGGGCAGGGGGCAGGGGCAGGGGCAGGGGCAGGGGCAGGGGCAGGGGCAGGGGCAGGGGCAGGGGCAGGGGCAGGGGCAGGGCAGAGGCAGAGGCAGAGGCAGAGGCAGAGGCAGAGGCAGAGGCAGAGGCAGAGGCAGAGGCAGAGGCAGAGGCAGAGGCAGAGGCAGAGGCAGAGGCAGAGGCAGAGACAAAGGGAGAGGCAAACAGAAAAACAACTGGCCCAACAACACCAAAGAGTGGTCAGGCGTCAACTTTGCACTAATCACAAATGGTCGTAAAACACTGGCAGTGGCGGAGACAGATAGCGAGATTATCATCAGAGGTGCCACGACAACACCCGGTACGGGAACGTACAGATGGGTGCGCACGCATACCGGTGTGTATGGCGCAATGCATCACGGGTGAAACAGTGCAACAATCTTAACTAGGCTAAGTAGTAAATCAAACATTCGCCAAGGTGACAAAACACATTGGTTTCACAACAATATCAATAGTTAATCGCGATAAACACTTATACTTGTGTATGTCTATGTAGGTTACGGTTACATCAGAGACATTTCTTCAACCAGGTACAATCATAGCGCGCGATATTCCGTGAACCACGAACGGATGGGTTACTGTAGATAGATCTCTTTCCCAGCTATAAGAACGTCTAAAATATGACTCACACAACGACAGGGCGATTTTAACTAAACCTAATTTACACACGATGTTTCGTCACATGTTTTTGTGCCACCAATCCTGGATGTCCAATAGTCCATCTATTGTCCAAGTTTTCTCGTGTTTTTTATGACTTTGATAAACCCTAACCTTAACCAGATTCAAGAGAAGGTCGGGGAACCGATTCGATGCCGGTTGTTGGACTTTTGGTGAGTTTATGGCCGCCCTGACCACGTGACGCCTGCCACTACTTTGTGTCGGCGCACGTGGTCGATCAAGATGCCAGTAGATCAGTCGACCCCCCTCGCTCGTCCATCTCACGTCGTCCGTTATCTAGTGACTAGATAACGCTCGTTGAAGACGTACGATCCTCGGCGGTCAGTTGACTGCCAGCCGCAGTTATCGCCTCCCGGGGTAATGGGTTCAGTGAGGTCCGCTCACGGAAACAATGGGGCCATATTTCAATATTATGCAAAACGTGACGGCGCCGATCAGCCTTCTTCTCTCCGTCGTCGTTGAGTCAGAGTGTCTGCAATCGACTCGCAAACACGCGCAAATCGTATATGCCACCCAAAATGCCGGTACATAGGCCAATCTAATACACTGACTTCGTGTGTTGCTGTTTATATAAACAATGACTTCACGGACTTGTCCTTTTACGTCCATTAAGAACCGGCGCAAGGGCATTCGGTTCTGGTGTTGTAACACCTTTCTCTAACCAACTTTTAACAACACATTTCACCCCGATGTCGGGAACATTAAACTATTTCCGACCATAATCGTTGACCAACGATATACGCCTGAATTGTGTATTGGAAAAACTAACAAGGTCGTCCTGTCTATCCCAACACCAACCAAGAACATTTGCAAAGCTTTCTGTTACAAAAACAAAATACCTCCCATTTATCCAACGATGGTCTAACAATATTTTAATCGTATCGTATCGTATCGTATCGTATCGTATCGTATCGTATCGTATCGTATCGTATCGTATCGTATCGTATCGTATCGTATCGTATCGTATCGTATCGTATCGTATCGTATCGTATCGTATCGTATCGTATTTCGCCTAAATGGTGTTCCGTATCAAACCAACAACGCCCAACCAACAGCCCATCTAGATATCAACCACAATTTTGTACTAGTTGTTATAGAAAACGTATTCCCTTAAGGCTCTTGAGCCATGACCTGAAATTACAATCCACACCAACGAACAACTCTGCGACGTGTGTACTCCAAATAACCAACTCCCACATATCTAAATCTAAAAAATCACGTTATGGTAACCCACAGAGATAATCGTGTTGGCATGTTCCCGAAATACGGATCAGATTGCTGTCATCCGAGCGCGCGACCTTCCAGGAAGTACACGGAGCCGGTGAATCAACACGAGGAACCGGCGAGAACCGGTCCTTCGTCGGCGGAGCTCACGAGCCTTCACGCCGCCAAGTCTTTATGGGCGAGCGGGCGCCGTCTTCCAGCGCCGCTCACGCGTCGTAGCCACAGTCGGGGCTGAACTCGTGGGCAGAGGGCGCGTGTTATTTACGGCCAGGCAACTCTGTATTGGGTGTGCCTTTGCGAGTGTCATTATTTCAACGCGGGAGTGGGAGGTGGAATGTAATTTAGTTTAAACGTTGAAGTGTTATTTGTTTAATTTGTGCGTGTGCGTGTGCGTGTGCGTGTGCGTGTGCGTGTGCGTGTGCGTGTGCGTGTGCGTGTGCGTGTGCGTGTGCGTGTGCGTGTGCGTGTGCGTGTGCGTGTGCGTGTGCGTGTGCGTGTGCGTGTGCGTGTGCGTGTGCGTGTGCGTGTGCGTGTGCGTGTGCGTGTGCGTGTGCTTGTGCGTGTACAACTGTATGTTAAATGTGTGCGTGCCTGCTTGTCTTTTAGTATGCGTTTGCATGTGTGTGTTAGTGCGTGCTTGTGCGTGTGCGTGTGCGGACCACTGTGTGAGTGGGTGTGTGTGGTGTGCATGCGTGCGTATCGAAGCCTACCCGGTTGTTGCGTATGTCTGTTGTGTTGACCGACGTCCTCAGATGTTTCACGACTACACCGTGAGCTCGACGTGACCGTCAAGTTATGTTAAAACAATTTTCGACCACTTTCTGCAGAGAGTGTATGTAATCTATTACACCACTTTACTACAATCTTCAAACCTGCTACTTGTGGATTATATAACCGATAAGGGTCTTCACCTCTAAGTCCTAAGTTACTCCAACGTTGTCCGAGTCCTCTATATGCTCGCCTCGTCGGTTCTCCCTCTATATAGTGGTTGTTGTCTCAATATACACATTTATCTTTTTGTTCGGTAACATGTTTACCATTTGATGCTAACCCACTTGCTTTAAAAAACAACGTCAGCGAAACTAAAGTAATATACCCCACCATCAGCATTTCCGTGAAAGCAGTTCGTCAGTTGTACACAAAAATACACGGGGTGGGAAAAGATACGAGAACTGTTTACTACGCGAAACCTAAGAAGCAGTGACGTCACTCGTTGTAGACGCGGGGCAAGGGATGCGAGGGTGGAACTGGGAAGCGGGCAATGGTTGCATTTTCCCGGTGGTCGAGTGTCGACTGCGTTTGATTGCTTTTGTGAACTTTGTTCAACTTAGCCGCACAAAGTGTCGCGATACAAACATACGTCAATAGTACGCCACGCCCAATTGTCATGTCCTCTTATCTAACAGAACCCGAGCAAAATACAATACACCCACGGTGCCAGACTTACATATACAAAGACGTTATTTTAGTAAACATCCATTCAATCTATTCCTGGCTCCATTTACGTATTTTTTTATTTTTTTACTTGGCGTAATACGTCGTATTAATTAGGTTAATAATTGGCGTATGACCGACACACGATGCTGTCAGGTTCGTACTGGTTCATATTGCACAAGAGGGTCGCAATGGTTAGGGTTACTTGGAGGGAGTTGGCGTGACGAAAGACTGGTGTCAGGCAATTCAATTCTGCGGTTTCTTTGTTTCACGTCGACGTAAACAACTAGACGCCGCCTCGCACTGTTCGGTGCGTGTAGTTCACAGAGACACGTCCACTCATCGCCGCTAGAGCCACGGGCAGGGGTCTAATAGTTGACCACACTACCCCTGCCTATATCATAAGCTCTGAAGTTCACAGAATTAGCCCTACAACTGTACTTTGACCTACATCTGTCAGTCCGTCATGCCAATGGGTGTGAGGTTTGCTTCAGAAACGCCTGCGTCCCACATCAAAAGCATACACTGGAAATCCCAATGTAAATTACCCGATGAACTGTTGTAACGAATCAGCGAACGAGCCGTAATGTGTATCACGATGACTAAGTTAACTTCAGAGCACTATGCACAATCAAGGACAATTGGGTGAAAAAACCAGCCATATTTTGGAATGGATCGATATTATTGGCTCAGTTAAAATTTACGCTGATCCGCCAAGGAATATTGGATGATTAGCAGAGCTCCCTCGTGAGCGAAGATGCATCAACTCAGATAATCACATGAGATCACCAATATGCGTTTAATGAGATTTTAGTTACGTGTTATGATGCTTTAAATATATCTACATTATTATGATTATTGATCACACAAAACGCGTACATGTACGGATTGAACCTACATATGTAATTAAAGAATGCTCTTATATGCGAAGAGTTAATTACTGAGAACGGTTTCCGTCCAGTGGTTCAAATGAACGTAGCGGAAACACAATAGCGGTACTGCGACCTGCAAGACAGCTGTGCACAAGAAATGATTCACTCCGTCCAGGGGCGCGCACTATGACGAATGCAAATGTGATAAAAACGCCGCCACTATCTGGAAATCTCTACGTAAATAGCTCATTGAGGCCCACACGCCTATGTAGACAATTTGCAGCGCCCTGTTGCGAAAGCACCGCAAACACACTGATATTCGACGTCATTTGCAATGAAACGTCTGAATTATGTTTATTCACGTGTCACCATGCAAGGTGCCGGTGTTCACGATACTGCAAAACACATGGCATGACAGACGTGACAGCGACGATGTCAACTATAAGTATTGCTACAACGTTCACGATACTGCAAAACACATGGCATGACAGACGTGACAGCGACGATGTCAACTATAAGTATTGCTACAACGTTCACGATACTGCAAAACACATGGCATGACAGACGTGACAGCGACGATGTCAACTATAAGTATTGCTACAACGTTCACGATACTGCAAAACACATGGCATGACAGACGTGACAGCGTCGATGTCAATTATAACAATTATTGTTATACCCGCTCGTTAACAAGAAACCAAATAAATCAGACACTGGTATGAGTATTTTCATTTAAATAAAGACAGATTTTAACCCAAAAATATAAAACAGTTATTTATCGGTCTGTCTAAATCGCGTTTTATTATTATTTTATTAATTCGTTTATTCAGTAATACACATTAACATATATTGTTTTTGTGTTGTTATTTAACATGTTTAGTGCATGTTATCACAATACGAAACTGTCAACTTGTTCCGTATACGCTAACCATTTAGGAGAAGTATTGCGTTTCTTGTTATTAACAGCTTAGTAGCAGAATCACGTGGGTCATATTTCGAAGAATCGCCTCAAATTATTGATATAAAATTATTAGTGCATCATCGGCTTGCCGCGCGCCGCAAGTTATACGCAACTATTGATTGAACTGCCTGGGAAATATCACGCATATCTGAAAATCTATATTCAATGTTCGACATGTAAGAAACGGTCACGGTGACCTCAGTCAATGTCAAGAGGTATAGTGACCACTTATGGTCAACGTCAAAATAATAATCACTTGGTAAACGTAATGTGACTATTGCAAGTTCCATGAGAATGAAAGTCGAACCCATATTAGCTAGTGTTGACTGCATGACCTATGCTTTACATATATTCACGCTGACTATAACGGTGCATTGCAGTCGATGATTTGACTGAGGTAGCGGTCATCATTAAACAAATCGGTCAGAACATCACTGATAAAAACTGAACCAAATTAGTCTTGGGGCCAATCTGTAGCCAGGGTCCACGTGCCAGCCGTGCGTTACCGTGATATAACACCGAGAATGACCTGGCGATGATACACCATACTTATAGAGGGCGCTATAAGAGGCAATCGTTGACAATGTCAACGCAAATCATAGCCTGTTCTAGGCCAAAGAACTCACATCAACGATACGCGTCAGTGCATCTCAATGTCGTCGACACAGATCAGTGTGCAAGAGAGTAAACAGTGCGCCTATAGTTCAACAGCTAAAACCTCATCAAACGTAAGACTTGTTACTGTGAATAAGGCCTACTTCGCAACTGTGGGTTACATAAAAAATCAGCAGTGACATAAATAATTCTTTGACAACAGATAAGCAGGCGTAGTGAACCAACTGACACAATAATTTCAGTTTTTATTCCGCATTTTATAACCTTGGTGTGCAGTTACATTAAACGTGTTATGGCTACGTTCCAAAGACGCTAACAATCGTCGCCTGGATGTTTTGTTACACGTTTAGACGCCAGATGGAGTTAATGTCGTATACGATGTGCCTGGATTTATATATACACCTGTGGAAGAAGAAACTGCAGCTTATTTAGAGGTAGATCCCATACATTCGTGCACAAATGTCGTATACATGAAATGCTGTTTTGAACGCGGTGTTCGCGCAGTGTTACTTTAGATAGGGCATCTGAATTAAGATTATCTGTAACTAATTACGTATACGTGAATAATAAAGCTCGGTCAAATGATGCGTATCTTCACCGAGACAGGGAGCCGCGTGGATGTTAAATGAAGCGTATCTTCACAGAGACAGGGAGCCGCGTGGATGTTCGGCGATTGAACGCAGCCTAGGAGGGGAAACGTTGCACCTGGTAAAATCGAATACCAGATAGACAGCACTTTGAAGTATTCAGCAAAGGTGCAATTAGCGCGCGACGACGATTCTTACACAAGCCGACGTATGGGACGACCACGAGAGATACGACAAGAATTAAGTTGATCCTACGCTATCCGACAAATCACCATTTTTGGGGTTGAAGTTTTCTTTCACACCAGGTTCAGCCAATCAATGCCTCCGTTTGTCACTTGTATAGTCCTCATCCTCAAGTCCTGCTGGTAATATGCCGTATCCTCGTCACAATCTACGTGTGATTTTTAATTCCACTCGGGACATTACGGTGTTGTTATGTTCCATTGACCATTGCGCGATGTAATGAATGTATGAGCTATTGTAAGGCATTAATGTATGAGCTATTGTAAGGCATTAATGTATGAGCTGTTGTAAGGCAAGTCGTAAACAACACTCGAAACTGACACCGCTCGAATCGGCAAACAACGGGATTGACATTGATCCGCGCTACAATGGTCAGCGCTGACCACGCGGTTGTCATAATCGAGGTCATTCAAGGTGCAAATGCAGCTATATCAGCAGTCGCTTTCTCTCAACTAATGCCTGCTCAATGATACTCCTACTTAATGTTCATAGTCCGACTGACTGTGAGCAGTGGCCTGGTTGGTTCAGTTGCACGTATATTCTCATATCACACGCGGGAGATTATAAAGCAACCGACCAGGGAACCTTGATGCCTACGTGAATGGTTGCGGCGTGAATATGTTTTAAACAGATTCGACATACGTCATAGAAGGGCGGAGTACATATAGAGACAAAACGCTGTACTCTCATTACGCCCAAGGCAACCTTGTCCATTAAAAAACATCTATAGAGTTTATTATCTAGCTCGCAGTCTTGTTAAGTATTGTTAAAATCGTTTTAATGCTAATTTGCTTGACAACCACGTCATACACTTAAATTCTCACGCCAACCAACGAATGCTAACAGAAAACCATTCTCCACAGCCACGTGATATCATGAACACTCACGTGGACTCTCGTTATTGTCTCGTCTTATCTCGCTCTACTGTTTCGCCAAAGTTTCTTAGAGCATTGGTAGAACTTCGACCCACATTGTGCCAAACACTGGAATGGACAACCAACGAACTCAGTCCGGTCATGGGCCAGTGGCTGGTCGACTGGCGATTAAAGGTCACACGGAATCATGTCATTTGTCCATAATTGTATCAGTGGTACATCGTAGGACACCATTTCTTATCAGTTAAACAGGTCAACCGTTGATGCAGTTACAAGCAACTATTGGACATGTTAGCGTAACAAAGTCACTGCCGTTGTTGTTAAGACCTGCGGTATGATTGTTACACCACGTGGCGTGTTTTAACAACAATGTCTGCTATCACAGTCCATACAAACGATATTTCAATAACTTATTCGTATTACTTACGTACACTTGCAATATAATGCATGCAGTTATCGTGGAATAGACCCCAAATTTCATTCCTATTCTGTAGTGTTTAGCGTGGAATAGATCGTCGACTCCAACGTTATGTGTTCTATAACGAAGTATCTATGCCAGCCACCGATGAATAGATCATTAACCTTAGCTCAATGGTGTAGCTAATTGACCATGAGTCATAAGTACACACTAGACTTCACTCTCACCGTGTATACAGGGAGCGTAACTGTCTTTTTTTCGACCTTTGATTGCATGTGGCCCAAAAACCACACCCCTTGATAATGCCGAAAGAGCTCTGTCCATAAATACCCCTTGATACCTCTAACTACGCCCTCTCGAGGCTCCTCCAACAAACCTCCACATAACACCCCCAATTTGTTCGCTCCAACTTCCCACCCACGTGACAAACCACAAACCCTGCCAGCTCCCACTGCATCCCACGGGGAGTTCCATTTGCACCCAATCAATCAAGACCTTCAACTGCATCCCATTTACGCTCCCCAAAACGTTCAACTACAAAATACATGTGACACTGTGCTCCGTCCCCTGTCTACCCGCCAGAGCTTACAACTTATACAAAACTGACACCAATTATCCCTTGAACAAAATCACTGACTCCAAAACTAGTATGTTTTATAAGAGTACCGATTTGAGTGTATTGTTGAGTACGTTTTCCAATATAACTCGTAAGTACGCCCGACGAACGGGTGCCAAGTTATACCAAGAAGGAACCCTCGTCTTCTATCTTCTCGGTGTTTTTTAACACAGCGTGAACAACCGTGTAGTTATTATTGACGAAACACTATCGGTCAATTCCACGACATCGCTAGGATTATGTGTGGAGGACGCGTACCCCTAGACTTGTAAATAATCTATGTGGTCACTTTACTGCACCAGTATCCACAAGCTTGTGAATATCTAGGACTTAACAGCAACGACATTCCAGCTGCTACTACACTGTATAAATGACATGTTTTGCATATCATATATGAAGTGGCTGACTGTTTCACACTCACATCACGTAGTGCTGGAATAAATATCAGTTACGGATGAAATGGCCAACATGTTAGCCCCAGTGAACAGATAAGGTCTTGTAAATAGGATAAAGGAGCGTATAAATAATGCTGTCCTGTGTTATGTGTAACTATTTATAACCTATGTGGTAACACCGCCATAAACACAGTTCTATAAATAGTATAATAGGATAGAGCATTTCGAACAGCAGAGCGTAATACTCATAGTATTGTAGATTAAATTTCATGAACTGTCTTTAGAGACATTCGACTTAGATGCAACGAAGCAGCACATCAGACACCCACGCTGACAATAGATACCTATGTCTACCCGATCTGTGAAGAATTGCCGACCATTTCAACTATGAAGATGACATTGCTAGAGAGCCTTGCTCGGGACGGGTGACCGCAGCATCACCCCCTAGACCCCTAAGTGATTTATCCCTACTACCCCAAATAAACGGTTCATCAGCGAACGTTTACGACAAACACAACATGTTGATTACGTAAACACGCGTGTACTTCAAGAGAGTCGAGTACACAGAGGATCGAAGCCAAAACATTATCCATCGATATTCTTTGACATTTCACAGCACATTAAAAAACAACCCACTGGTCTCCTGTGGTCAATTCGTTAGGGTGACTAGTCCCGTTTTAAAACTCAAACCTCATCCCTCATTTACACTAGCCTTGCGTTTCAAAATTGACATATCTTACGTGCAATGGAGACTTTCCCTTAGACTCGTGCACATCAAGGGGGTGACCTGCCCTTCGTTTATGCTGTAATAGTCACGTAGAAGGCGATATGGATCAGTTTTGTTTAGACAGAGCTGAGTCACAAAAGAATACTTCGTAATCTGATTTTGTTTTCTGGAAATACACCATCTAGCGAAGTCAACAAGAGGACTAAGTACTAGGTACTAGGTGCAACGTACTGTTTGAACTTGTGCAGTCAGGTACAGGGTGTATCCTCGTACAGGCAAACTATAAGAATTTGGTGCAGGCACGCATAATCGTGCCGTGTACTGGGTGTATGGTGCTCCATGAAATGATTGCAGTCACACACACAAGCGTACCATGTACTGAGTGCATAAACGTACAAGCGTACTACATGAACTGGGTACAGTTACGTGCAAGCGTACCATGTACTGAGTGCATAAACGTACAAGCGTACTACATGAACTGGGTACAGTTACGTGCAAGCGTACCATGTACTGAGTGCATAAACGTACAAGCGTACTACATGAACTGGGTACAGTTACGTGCAAGCGTACCATGTACTGAGTGCATCAACGTACAAGCGTACTACATGAACTGGGTACAGTTACGTGCAAGCGTACCATGTACTGAGTGTATCAACGTACAAGCGTACTACATGAACTGGGTACAGTTACGTGCAAGCGTACCATGTACTGAGTGCATCAACGTACAAGCGTACTACATGAACTGGGTACAGTTACGTGCAAGCGTACCATGTACTGAGTGTATCAACGTACAAGCGTACTACATGAACTGGGTACAGTTACGTGCAAGCGTACCATGTACTGAGTGTATCAACGTACAAGCGTACTACATGAACTGGGTACAGTTACGTGCAAGCGTACCATGTACTGAGTGCATCAACGTACAAGCGTACTACATGAACTGGGCACAGTTACGTGCAAGCGTACCATGTAGTGGGTGCATCCACGTACTAGCATATTACTTGGATTGGATGCAGTCACGTACAAGCTTGAATTTGGTGAAGTAATACACAAATGTACTATATGAAGAGGGTATAATCACGTACAACATGAACTGGATGCAGTCACGTACAAGTGTATTATATCCTGGATACAGTCACATACAAACGTACTGTGGAAGCTAGGCGTTAATGAACTATTTGCACTGCAATAATGTTCATTACTCAACACGGAATTGCACAGTGGCAAGCGTTCTTACGAAATCTAGATCATTCAGTGCGTAACTAAATTGTTTATGTTATTTCAATCAGCAATGTAACAGTGACATCCGTTCTTAGCCTTGTAGATAATTCAGTGCGCTATTAAATTGTTTATGGTATTTCAATAGGTAATTTAACAGTGACAAGCATTCATAGCCATCTATGTCATTCAGTGTGCTACTAAATTGTTTATGTTATTTCAATAGGTAATTTAACAGTGACAAGCATTCATAGCCATCTATGTCATTCAGTGTGCTACTAAATTGTTTATGTTATTTCAATAGGTAATTTAACAGTGACAAGCATTCATAGCCATCTATGTCATTCAGTGTGCTACTAAATTGTTTATGTTATTTCAATAGGTAATTTAACAGTGACAAGCATTCATAGCCATCTATGTCATTCAGTGCGCTACTAAATTGTTTATGTTATGTGAGTTACCGCAGCCTAGACTTATGCTGCGCTCTCCTTCCTGCATTGCATTCCACATATTATATGCAGCCTCCAAAGTCTTGTTCAATCCTATCGTGGCCTCGAACGAGCTCATCGGGGTAAATAGTTTGTTTGTATTGATGCGCTGCCTGCGTTTCGACGAAGTGACAACTTGTAAACATGCCGCTGAATCCAGGGTGCACGACCGGTGTTCGTCCTAAAATAGTTTCCGCTCGCTACACCACGCGGCCAGTCAAGCAGCCGCCGACTACTGCAAAAACGTTTAGCGAGTTACTGAGTATGCTTTGAATAATCTCTTGATCCGTCTCGTCTCGTAGTAATCGCTGCGTCGTTTGGCACTTTACTCGTGGTGTTTTGCGTTGATAACAAATGTAATATGCATGTTTGTGTATGAGTTGTGTGCCACGACGAATGACCGAGTTTCACTGCGGATATCAACGGAATTCATGGTCTAAATGACGTGAAGCCAAAATCTCGTCAGATTGAAAGCAGCGTGGACAAGTCTTGACCTTGGAAGTAACCTCTAAGGCTTTCGTTATTGCATAATACAAGTCCTTCATACTGCTGACCTTACACATCGTAAGTCGATGGATTTCATCATTGCTCAAACGGAGTGGTTAAATTAGATGACGTCACTCACGTCAGTGTCTGTGTCAACATTTCCAAATAAGGGCAGATGTGGTATATTTGTGGTATGTAGCACAACTGCTACGTGGAAGTGAATTCCAACCAACACATGCACAAAAAAGAGTCCTTGTTACTATGTTAGTTTAAGCAAATTGAATAACAAGTAAATCAGAACTAGATGATCGACGTTGTATATAAGACATAAATAGCATAGCGCCACTCGCACAACACAGACAGATAACTGTATGTTTGTTCTTCTTCTGTGCAACAAGTTGCATCGACCATTGTTGTTTTTTAATCACAAGTGTTGCACATGGAAGTGTCGTGTAGTCACAAAATAAAATGAAATGGTGTTACAAATTGGAAGATTGAAACATTTAAGTGGCAGGATCAAATCCCATTACATAAAGTATCGCAAACTTTTATTTTAGAGTACGCTTAATTTTCTGGAAAAACGAAAACATTTATAATAAATTATCACCTGTACATGACGCGTCCTATTTACAAGACCTCTCGCGGAAATGAAATGACGTCATCAGGCGGCGAAAGAGGCAAACAGACGTCTCCAGTCACTTTATCAGCCGGGACACACTGCTTCACAAATAATAACCACGTCTAAAACCATACGACTCGATGACGTCACCAGTCCTGAGAAGAATATATCGAACGATGCGCTGTTTCAAAATTTCTGGAAAACAAGAATACAATGGCGACTCGAAATAAGTGCAGGACAAATGTGGATTGTATGACAAATGTATAAAAAATGTCACTGTGACTTATTTCAATTAAACAATTATTAAATGCGGTTTTTTCCGGGCTACTTGTTAACATCAAGTATGGGTGTATTAACCTGAAAACTGTCCTTGTTCATATAGATAACAGAATTCGACCATGTCATCTTGACATTACCTGTAATAAAAATCGGTCATGACCCAGAAAACCAAATTCTGCAACGATGACCTCGTGACATTGTTCTGTATACGTGTATAGTGAGCGTGGACTAGAACGAGTCTCGATATCGTCCGCCAGGTAGCGCCAGGTGACGTTACACACAAATGCCCGAGGTGTTTGGTTAACGATGTACTCAGTAAATCAGTCATGCGTGCAGTTAGGTTCCACACAAGTCCCACTGAAACGGAGGTTATTGAGTTCACATTCCATCCTTTGTATATATACAATTTGATGTATCATGCCTGGTTTCTATAGCTAGAATCTGAAAAAAGATTTCATCTAGCGCCATAAAGGTCGTCACGGAAAGGGCACCGACACGCACCTATAACGTCCATATTACACATATAAAATATTGCTAACCATCCGTATCGCATGCATAGCTAAACCTGACGAGAACTGTACAATTGAGCGCCTACAACAAACTAGATAAAGCGCACTGAGCCTAACAACGCTCCGGTCGATTCACGGGCATTTAGCGTCCCTTGACTGATGCAACTCGACATCATCGGACATTTCAACGATTGCTGCAAAAGGTCAAAGCCGTTTGGGGTCACATCTCCACAACTCAGAGGAACTTATTTGCTTCATATGTTCACGACGCAGAAAGACTCACTCAAAACATATGTTCACAACATACCAATGTGGTAATAAACAATTTACATCAAATAATGTCGACGACATCAGTGGACTGATCACAAATGTATGTGCACAACACCAAGGGTTGATGATAGAGATATATCATAACTGGTGTTATACCAATCACGTGCGAGAAAATGTTGATAAGGTTTCATGTGGAGTGGATCCTGGTCGTATATGGTTACTGGTGTCCTTAGATATTATCACATGTGTTACTTAATATCCCACTGATTAGAATTCGCTAAAATGTCATCTTGTCTGGTATATAAGCACTATGACCATGACCAAATGTGTCCTGTAATTGGCTCCACCTCTTCAACTTAAATAAGTGATAAGGTGTCACCTATATCTGCACGCGTCAACCTCCATATAGTTATGTTCTTGCTGCACAAATCACCACATTCCAATGTTGTGCCATATTTGAATATGCCGCAGATCGTCATCAAATTAGCATGTCAAATACCCGACGTTGTCTGTCCCCAACAGCAATGAAGTCTGGTAGTGCGTATCCGCAGTAACGACAGTACAGTCCTATGGGTTGACAAGAACAAACCTGGATAACCGCGGTCCAGTGTCAATGTTTGACGGCACCGATGTGTGCACTTTTTCGGTACTGATGACTTTCAGTTCTGTGTGTGCGAGTAACCTACGGGTATTCATTTGCGTTGAGTAGACGCTTTCATTGTATACCTAATGCCAGACTTAATCAAAACACTGCACATGTCAGGGCAATTCAGTACTTCTTCTCGTTTGTGTGTCTGGTGTTGCGTAATGTAAATTCCGGCATAACCCATGGAACGGCTAACTCGAAACCGAAACTGTGTGTCTGACATTAGTGAAAGCCCACACACGCGCACGCGCACGCGCACGCGCACGCAGCACGCACACGCACACGCACACGCACACGCACACGCACACGCACACGCACACGCACACGCACACGCACACGCACACGCACACGCACACGCACACGCACACGCACACGCACACGCACACGCACACGCACACGCACACGCACACGCACACGCACACGCACACGCACACGCACACGCACGCACACGCACAGCACACGCACACGCACACGCACACGCACACGCACACGCACACGCACACGCACACGCACACGCACACGCACACGCACACGCATGCGCATATATATATATATATATATATATATATATATATATATATATATATATATATATATATAAACACACACACAAAACACACACACACACACACAAACACAAACACACGCACACGCACACGCACACGCACACGCACACGCACACGCACACGCACACGACACGCACACGCACGCACACGCACACGCACACGCACACGCACACCCACGCAAGCACCGCACGCACGCACGCACGCACGCACGCACGCACGCACGCACGCTCGCACGCACGCACGCACGCACGCACGCACGCACGCACACGCACCACACACACACACACACACACACACACACACACACACACACACACACAGATGGCTTGAAACCCTCCCAGTTGTTGACGAGCAGCGTGCTAACTCTTTGAAAGTTTCAAACACATCATTATCAGACTCTATTAACGCAATCGCACGGACTGCGCCCTGATGATGTCTAGTGGCGTAAACACCATGGGTCTCTCTGACACACCGCAGACCCCAAAGAGCTGAGGGTCTGGGATACCAGCGTCTCCAGAGGACATCGGTGTAATCCACTCTGTGCGGTCGCCACCGCCTTTGCCCGAGGTCGATTATTATCCTTGCGAATCTATCGG